>BGPR01000016.1:1921753-2082288 GCA_013235015.1 Araneus ventricosus
TTTCCTGCATATTTGTAAATAAACCTTCATTCTCCATTATTCTGCGTGTTGGACTGTTTACACCATACACCCACGGAAAGTCTTTTGCAACAGTATGTTAATAATTTAAATTAATGGCTGGTTTTATTAATTTGGAAAAACAAACAAGCGACAGATTAGTATAAAAGATTTTCCTATGCTACAATTTAAAGTGTGTTGGAAAAAAATTCAGTACTTCATGAAGACAGTAAATTTAAGAATCCCCATTTCTCAAGGAATAAAAAAATATACTAGAATTAAAATAGAATAAACTCAATAACAATTTTACAATATACTCAAATATGAGCTACGGCATTAGAAGGTTTTAGGACAGAATTCCTGTTTTACAAAGATGTATATTTATCATTTATTAATGATTCAGATTAATGGTCAATTTTACTCTTTTTCAGAAGCAAATTAGTATACAAGAATTTCCTGTGCCAGAAACTAACGCGCCTTGAAAAAATTCAGCAAATCATGAGGGTAGTAAATTTAAGAAAGTTCATATTTAAAGAAATCAGTCAAAAATTTGTTTAACGAATCGTCTTCAATGAATTATCAGGAAAATTAACCCCTTAACTGCGGGTGTGGTTTATAAATCATATATATAAGAATGTTCCTGCAGTTAAAGGGTTAAGCATTGTAAAAAGCAAATTAGTGATGATTACGTGCAAACTTTAGATTCCTTAAAAATTGTATTCGCAATATCTACCCGAAAATGTAAGTTAATAGTATTTATTTGCTCAATTTTATTAAACCACTTCATTATACTAAAAGCATAAGTTTACATTATGGATATAGCAGACAGTTGATGAAATTAAGACTAATATCACTGCTTGATAAGCATGCAATGTATCAAATGGGCACGTTGAAGAAACACTACCAATTACAACCGTTTGAACAAACTTTTAATAAAAACATCTAATTTAACAAACTGCGGTTCTTTTGCTTCTTATTTATTTCATTTAAGGTATCCGAACACGTTCGAAAGTCGATTTTCGACCAAAATTCCAATTTTTTAATTTTTGATGTTTTCGATAGTTCATTCATTTACCTTTCTAAAACATATTTAATTTTGTCTGTACGTTAATTAGAAGATGAGAGATTAATTGATTTATAACAAACCGAAAACCGGAAGTGGGCGTTTAATTAGCCGAAAGTTGTCATTTAAAGGGACAGAAACCTGTCAAAACTTCTTTTAAAATGCTTTTTTGTAAGCTAATATGATGTCAGTATATTTTTAGAAAATTTTTTTAAAGTTTACATACTTAATTTGAGCGAGTGGAAAAACTAAAATTTGATTTTTCTCAAAATTAGATTTTATGCATATTTTTCAAACTTCAAACATGATAACTCAAGATATTATCATTCGATTGTTCTGAAATTTTGTGAACACTTTCTTCAAATGTTTCTCTAGTGAATGTACTAGAATAATGTATATTGTAACACTATTTTTTAAATTATGGTCTTTTATTTGAAAAATGACATAGAAAATTTGCTGAAAATCTTATGATTGTTCGATTAGCTCTAAAATTTTTATTTATCCAAAGAATGTTAAGATTCTAGTACAAGCACTAGTCCATAGTATGTAGTTTATTTCAGTATTAGTTTTATTTGAATTATTACAAAAGTTTGACCTGTAGCATGTTTGAAGTTTTGGGGAATTTCCTCTAAAAAGCAGCAGAAATTCAAGAATTTTGAAAATCTGTAATAATTTATACGCAAAAATCATGAGCTAATATTAATCTTTATTAAATTCGCGAATCTAAAAACATATTTTGGTGTTTCTATTTCACAATTTAAGAAAAAAGTGCTCCGAACGTGTTCGGATACCTTAAAATCAGCCAACACACAAAATTGCTTATGTGGCGAAGAAGATAATGGAAACCTCTATGTTTTTAATAGCATTTTTGCTGAAAAATTTCATTTATTCAGACCTATTGTCAACCGTATGGCTTAAAATTTTGATTAAAAATAAAAGAGGTCTATTGAAGCTGAAAAGAATTTTTAGGATTTCTGGATGCGTGTGAGCTTTCTTATTAAAGCAGCCCTTTCGTTAAAGTATATATCTTTGTTTCTTAAAATCGTTTTGGGGAATTTTGACGTTCTATAAAGACTCAAAAACTTTGAATTACATATTGAATGATCTAGTATGCTGTATGTGTTTTATATATTAAGCGTTCATTTTTATATTCAATATTTAATACAGATACTTTTGGATTTGATAATATTACAAGAATTGATAATTAATTCTTAGAAATTAGTTTTGCCTCTTAAGTTTGTTTGAATTTTGTTGCTTTAGAAATGTTGCTTTTTTGTATATTGTATGATACAGAACTGATGTAACGTAATGTTTATATTTGTAACTGATTTGCAAATGTATTTATGAATACAAAGTCATTTTGTGCTTTACATCCTCTTGGATGGGCTGTGACGGCGTGGGCAAATAAATAAATAAACGATTTGTACAAATGTAATACTTAAATTGCTTTAGATAGGTTATAATGATGTTACCTGATCAGGAATGCTGGTTCATCCTAAGCATCCATAGTTTTCAAATGTTCGCGAGTTTTATTATAAAACTGTAGAGTGATCCCTCAAATGATGTCACTAAGAGCAAACGAGAAACGTGAAGCAATTGCTTGTAGTTGACATTAGAATAAGTAGCGAAACTCCTTGAAAATCGACGCCGCAATTTAATATTCAAATGCACCAAGCGGTTGAGTCAAATTTTACTAGAAGTTCAGTTTGCGATTACTGCTTTTTCTTTCTATACAAATTCTAAACTCTGTAGTCTTTTACGCCACAACTCTGCCTTTTCATTCCTTGAATGTGAATTTCAATCATTTACGTATTACAATTGTGTGAGTATGTACATGAAGTTGCTGTTACAAGCGGAGTGTTTTCGGGAGAGTTGGTAGTATTTGGGGTCAAAGTAAAAAACAGTTCTTCATAATTAAATGATTCTTCCTTTTATATCTATGCAACATTGTTGAAACTTATTATTAATCCATTCATTTTAAGTATATTCTGTAATTTATATCAAATTATTCCATAAGTTAGTATTACTTCTGTGCTTCAAATTTTTTAACCTCAAAGGTTATATTATATTGATGTCCGTTTTGAAACTTTTCGTGAGAGCTAAGTTGAGACGCACACCGTAATTTAGAATTCTGGCTTAAATGACGAGGAAGACACCTGCTGTCAGGTACCAGGTACCATACTCTCAAAACTTCCACACCACATCAATGTTAAGACGTTTAACCCCCGACGACAGAATTAACCCTTTGAAGGGTGGGGTTTTCTAGTCAAGGCCGCCTTTTTTAAGAGCTTCATTTTCAGCCAAGTGGTAGTCTTCTGATGATTTATATTTTTAAAAATGCTTTTTAGCACCGAATAATGATAACAGATGGTAGCACCACTGTATGTTATTTTTTTCTTATTGATTTATCCCTCCATTAACATCGTTTTCACGAAGATAGATAAATTGTTTGTGATAAAGGGCACCAGGCCCATATACATTGAGGATCCTTGATGGAATGGGCAATCGAACTCCTGATACTGCAATCCTTAAGTTGAGATCTTGCCACCAGACCCTCGCTTTTCATCTAAAACGGATTTTAGGTAGGGGGCGCAAATATCGCCTACTACGGTTTCTTCTTGATTTGTTGTGGTATATGATGGCCACTATCGGAACTACAAAGCTTCCGCCTACAGTTAGTTTGTTTGAGGAAAACCATTTGAACCTGTGTTTTTTCTTTTCTTTTCTCTTGGAATTTTTGCTGATTTTCGTGTTAGGTAAATTAATAATCATGTTTCATTACTTTTAATATAATCGGCAAAACTCAAGTCATAATGTTATACCATTTGAGGCAGTGATAGTGACTATAATTATCTACATTTTGATGTAGTTTATTTTTTGGTTTTCGATCCGATTCCGAAGGGGGATGCCGCCATATTTGAGGGTTAGGTTGTTCCCAATATCGCCCACTTGAGTTTTCTCATTATCGCCCACTCGGGTATTCCCATTATTGCCCTAGCCCTTTGATGGGCACTATATTTTTTTTTTTAAAAAAAACTATCTTTAAAAGTATATGGTTGATGTCTTATCACCTGAGAATGCTCCTAAGATCTTTTTTATTTAGGGGAAAAGTGTTAAAAGAATACTATCTTTCTACAGGTACAATAATACTTACATGCATGCTTAATAAAGAAAGTATGATCATAACATAAGTTACACTTTATTTACATCCGTTTCAGACATAGGCGATATTAGGAATATATAGTGGGCGATATTAGGAACATTGTTATTAGTAGGAAAAATGCCACAATTGCAAAAAATGGTGTGTGTGTGTGCTAAACTTATGTGCTGGAGTTCTAATTTGGTATTTTTTTGGATAACAGTCCAGATAATAGATAGGAACAGTTTTTAAACGAATTCTACATGAATTAGTCCTCTGATGAAAATAATGGCGTAAGTGGGCGATATATGGGACCCCTACCTTATATAGTAAAGCATTTATATGTATGTAGATAACTCTGAATAACATTTCACTAAAAATAACAGGTTGGAAAACGAATTTTCACAGAAATTATTCTTTCATTTTTTACTATCGTAAACCAAGTAAAATTTTAAGATAAATTATTTGTCTTTACTGTTTTTAATACAGTACCGTTAATTTATTTATCATTGAAATGCTTAAAAATTATGCGCCATTAAAACAGGCATCTTAAAATTTTGATTTTCTTTTTATAACTTAAAATTAGAATAATGGTTATATAATATGAACTTAAAATCTGAGTAAACATCTTTAAGCTGCAACCTGTATCATTGTTTTCTTTTGATGTTGTTCATTAAAGCAGTGAACCCCTAAAGCAAGTATCATGAAAACTGTGATTGAAACAACAACTTGACGAAAAAGCATAATAGGAAACAGCAGCAATAAAAAGAACATAAAACAATAATGCGAATTGCCAGTATGTTACCCATTTTGTATTTTTTAATAAATGCTTCACAGTAATGAATTTCTATTAATAAATAATTTTATAATAAATTGCAGAGTGTGATACGTACTAGGTATGTAGGAAGCTCTTTAAGGAAGTTTTTCACATCGTCGTGCCACGAAGTTTTCCCCAGCAAATGTTTTCCGTGTCCTTCTAACACCAAATCATGCAAAAGGTCGATATCACCACGCTGTAAGGCTGCTGTCATTCTTTCTAACACTGCAAAAGACATCATCACAAGCTCAATAATTTTCGAGTGATGAATCAGTTTCATAAATGATAAGAAAAGGTGTTAATTGAAAACTTCATCTGTATCTCCTGATTGGCATTGTGTGAATTATTTTTTGATTGTATAATTGGAAATAGGCGATATTATAAGCATACACTAATTCATTAAAATACCCCCAAAATCGGTCAGTACATATTAACAATTGTTTAACGAAAAGACAGTTTTTTTTTCAATTTGAATTGTGTAAACTAATTTACATACTTTTATTTAATTTGACTTCTTTAATGTTTTTGAACATAAAATTTTGTAGTCAATTTTTCATTCACTTCTTGATGCACTAGAGTTCTGAATTTTTGTGCAGTCCCAGATGATTTTTATATTTTCAGCATCTCAATAAAGGCCCATTATCAGTTAATACATTAATTTCGATAAAATTTTGATTCCGTATGGGACGTGACATCTGATAGAGAATTTGAGAACAAATTAGTTACAAAATTCAATAATATACTATATAATATTGAATATTAAATATATATATATATATATATACATATATATATATATATATATAAAGCAAAGAACAATAAAAACAAAGATGTCTTTAAAATACGCTTTTATCAGAATAGTAAAAGTAGAATAGAATTTTTTTTAGAATAATAGGGAGAACGAAATTTGATCGCAAAAGCGTGGACCGTCAAAACAATAAAGATGTAACATCATAACAATACGATAAGAATGTAACATCATAACGATACTATAAGGATGTAACATCATAACAATACTATAAGGATGTAACAAGGATGTAACATCATAGCAATACTATAAGGATGTAACATCATAAAAGTAATATAAGGGTGCGATAATGAATATCACAAGAAAGAAAAGCAAATTGCTTTTATAACGTAACCGAAATGTATATTTTCATGTTAGAAATCATAGAATAATTTTGAAAAACTTTCGGGTGTTTTTTCAAGAAATCATGATTTTTCTGTGGTAAATCATGGTATTATTAAAAATTAAGAAAGTCTGCTATTATTTTAAATAAATGATTAAAAATAAAGAAAACGATCTGTCAAGAACGAAGGCATTTCTTTCAAATATTATAGAAAAAAATGAATTAAAATATAAGAATTTTTAAAAGATAAATGCATTAAAAAATAAAATACCACGTCTGGAAAGCTGAAAGTGAGTGAACTTATCTTTTGCATCGCTAAGAACTCTCAGCAATTGAATTATTGTAATATTCGGATTAACGGCCTTTTTCCATGTTTTCCGGGTCATGAAAAAATATTTCCTGTTCAAATTTCTGGTCTGCTGAATTTCCCATTTATTAAAAGTTGCAGGCACTTAAATTTATTACAGTGTTTTCCTGCAATTAGCAGATCCAAAATTTCGGTAAAACTGAACATAAAATGAAAGCTTCTTGAATAAATTTTTTACTAGGAAGCGTTTAGCTATTCATTTAAACTAAGTACAAATTGTGTGATTAAACTGTATCGTTTCTAATCTTGAACAAAGCCTTCAAACACTTAAAATAAGAAAAAATTGTTATAAAAAGAGTTCTTAACAGGATGAAAATCCTTTTTTATAAATTGTTTTCAGTTTTAATAATTTGGCTTATTTTTCTTTTCAAGAGGAATTAATAATGTTTGAAGTTTATGTAAAATATTCTGAGCTTTTAATTTTTTTAGATGCAAATTTAAAAAATTGTCATTAAAAGATTATTCAAAAGATAGCTAAGCAAGATTAAAATTAAAACTGTTAAGTGTGCATCTAAGTATTTTAACTTTGGCTTGTATACAAATATTTCTTTTTGAGGAGGGAAGAAGTTATTTACTCAATTAGCATAGTTTAAGTGTAGGAAAGAAGCCTTTTCAACATTTTGAAGGCGTAATGAGTACATAAAAATATAAACAGAAAAGAAAATATTTTAATAGATATGTTCTAAGAGAATAAAACTCAGAATAAAGAGGGGTAAAAATTAGCGGAGCCATCTAACCTTCTTCAACCTATATTTGACAGCACTACTGTAGCTGGAATTTTGGGTTAATTTTTATGTCGTTTCCTCATGCTAACATAAAATATGTCTTCGAAACATAATATAATTTCAAAAACTTCACTTATATCTCAAGGAGATGCAAAATGTAAATGAGGGAATATTAACACAACTGAACGTAAAAACGTGCAATTTTTCCAATCCTGAATGCCTATGTTGTGAAAAAAAATTATTCACATCTTTTTAGTTTTACTTACCGCCTTGTTTACTGTAACGATTTAATGTTTCCGTTCCTCGACCTCCTGTATGCCTTGACTTTATCATTGATTTGCTTGGAAGTGTTATGAGGTGGGTTTTATAGTAATCAGGCGTTCGTCCGTGCTATAAAGGAAATGTATATTTTAATTTCAATACTTAAAATTAAATACTATCCATTGTTAATCCCAGATATCTCAATATCTAGCTTTTACAGCGAATTAAAGGCCACAAGTGAAAGAGCTTAAGAAAGAAAAGTGAGATTACATTGATAGCATTACTCAAAACTCTAGTTAAACAACTGTAGTATTTCTAATCCCTCGCAATCTAGTATATCAAGTCAAGTCCATGAGTTAAGAACTCATGGTAAAGGGAAGTTTCTTTCGTTGATCAAAGCGATCGTGGACACCTAGATAGCACCTGAGGTAGGAGTATGTTTTAGCTGTTTGGAGATAGTTGCCTTCTTGGAAGTTTTACAAAGGGGAAACTGTCTCACATTTAAGTTGGCTTGGAGAAAAACTAAGGAAATGTCCAAAAACCAGCCCGATTGCTGCGAGAAATTCGTTGCTAGAGCTTACATCGTTCTACCTTAAACACTTTAACACCACACCACACCGCCGTCTCTAGAGTTCATGTGGCTCCTATCCGGTTTGGTATAGATGTAGGTGGACTTGATTGAGTTTCAAAAATAATTACATCATACAGAAGATTGGCAAATGAGAAAATCACAAAACTGGTGTTTACACATAGAATTGACAACAAAATAAAGGAATATATACAATGTCTTAATTATCACGGTGTGAATGAAAGAAAAATGATGAATAGAGATGATGACGAACAACATGAAAAAGCTTACATCAATGCACAGGTTTTGGGTAGCTTAGTAAAGATGGGGAACCATTCCGTGTTAAGTGTGGAATGCAAGGAATAGAGAGATCACTATTAAATAATTATGAGAAAGGAAGGACTTAGTATGTTCGGTGTATTGAATGCAGGATAAGTTAGAATTATTGTTCAAAGGCAGTTGAGTAGTTATTCCAGTCGTATTATGTTTCCATTGTCTATTACGAATTTAATCATGTTTATTATTGTTTTTCTTGAATTAGGTTCTCAAAAACTCTTTGGTACCACTGGCTTTCCAGTGAAGTAGAAGGTTTCCTAATACGCCAAGAGAGAGTCAATGGGCAAGATGTTTTTTGAATAATGCTGGTTTAAGGACAGAACCAGAGGATAGAACTCATAACAATATTCCTTCTGTTAGTGTTTCTCAGTCATGCCATGTTTTAACTCATTCGACCACTGATAATATAAAGAAACAGTGATTCTTGTTGAATGTTCCGTGTCGAGGGGCATTTTAAATAATCATGTGAAAATTGTGGCATTGGTTCAGCTTTACCCTTTTAGATACTACTACTCACTTTTGAGATAAAAACATCTAAAATATGCTCTAGGTTAAAAGAACTCAATTGTAAATATAAAGTTCCATTTACGAATATACAATACTTATGGAAAATCAAATGCCGACAATGTAAATTATACGAATATATAATTTACATTGTCGGCATTTGATTTTTCAGAATTCAGCATTTACTAAGATTTTCATTATCTTTGTAATGTCTTTCTTAGTTAACAAGATTGGCGACTTTTGACATTGGAGTCAGCTGATGTTCACATGATACACGCCAAATGTGCCACTTTAATTTAAATTTTAAAACCATTGCAGATCTTCAGGAAGAAAGAATAAGATACTATGCTGTTAAATGTTAGATGGCATGCGTAGTTACTTTCATCAAGTGGCTGTAACGTTACATGAACAGGCTCTATTCCGTTGAAAAATGGTAAAACCTTAAATAAAGTGCTTAAACACTTAGTTCCTATAATTAGCTTTTATCGATTACAGCTTATTTCGTCGATAACACACTCGATCTTTTAAACCTAGATTCTCCAAATTCCTTTGCGGGTCTTTGATAATACAGTTCCCTGCCTCTCTTCAGAACACCCGAGTGACTTATACCTTTCTTCTCTTTTTGAGTTAAATTCGGTAGAAAAGCTCCATTATCTCTTCGTAACGAACTTTGGATAGAAGAACTTTAAAGGGAAGTTTTATGGGTCGAAAAATGTTAAAAATTGAAAATGCAAATTTGAAAAATGTAATTGGAAATTGGTACACAGTCGGGCTATAATACCAATTTCACCAGCATTTTTTAAGGTTTTCTTATTACTATCTTTAACCCTTTTTAAGGTCGTGGGTATATACTTCCTACCAGATTCATAAATTTTTAAATGCATTTTTTAAGGTTGGCATAAATTCTCGCCAAATGTTTCGATGAAACAAAAACCTGGATGTTCCAATTTCTTATCTCAAACCATAAGGAAGTGTCTTGACTTGGTAGTTAATTATTAATTAATAAAATTAATTAACAAAAATGTCATCCAATAAGCTAAATGAATTTCTTTTCTTAAATTAATCTCCATGCCAAAGTTATTTTATTATACCTCTACTATAGAAAATTGGCCTTATAAAGAGTTATGACAAATGGCAAGAATAGTTATTATTGTTACTTCTACTTACACTGTCGCGAACTTTTGGATCAGCACCCGCCTGAAGAAGCATCTTGTACAGTTGCTGACCGTCTTTCCTGGACATCGCAGCAGCATAGTGAAGTGCAGTGAGTCCATTCTGTTATTTATAAAAGAGATATATTATAAAATATTGAAACATCCTCCTTGCTTTTATCTTAATTAGTTATTTATGGAAATAATTAATTAACCTTTTCCTAGTCAAATTATTATTTGTTAGTCGAAAAAAGTGAAAAGAAACAAAAAGAAATTATTCATTTTTTCCTGATTTAATAATTTCTTAATTAATTAAAAATTATTCAATCCTTATCCCAAATTAAAAGCAGAAATCAATAGAAAAGCACGTTACTTAGGTCATGCCAACTGGCATCACAGAACCGACAAAAGCCCAAATAAAAATGATATAAAAGACATTTAAATCTTGGCAATTTAAGCAAAAAAATTATTCCTTACATTTGTCTCAACATAGACAGGAAACATTAATTGTAATCTCAACTTTCATATAAGAAACATTATTCATGATCAAATGATAACTAAGCTTAAATAACTTTCCTTTTCTTAAAGTATTCAAATATAAAGCTATAACCAGGCTTTTAATACAAATGAAAAATAATTCATTTTATTTATTTAAACTGCTCACTCTTATTGCAGCTATTGTAATTTTGTGTTTGCTGCATACTTTCAGATGTATAGATATTGTAATTTTTGAAATGAAGTTTGAGTTATTCTAGCTTAGACTTTATTTGAAAAGTTTAAGTGAAGTGACATTTAATATAAACTTTCTAACTGAGATAAAAATTGTATTTCATTATGATCAAACTATTGCAGAGAATAAAACTTTTTTAAAGATTTTGTAATACGAAAAGTAATGCGAAATAAGTTCGATAATTCTATATTCTGGCGATGAAAACGTTATATCTGATTATTTAATAAAGAAATCCGCAATGATATGTTAGGAATACGAAATAACCATAATTTTCGTAACGCTTAAAAGTTAAATAACTCTGAAAGTTCAGAAATAATTTTCAAAAACTCCAAACCGACAAAAATTCAAAAATTAATTTTGAAAAACACTAAAAATGCAAAAATAATCTTCAAGAACGTTGAAAAATTCTTAAGAAATATAGTTGGAATACCAAATGGCTTCATTGATTCGAATTTGTGGTGACAAAAACAGTCCACGATTTTTTTAATAAAAAAGTTCCTAGTAGGAACACTTTCATTTATTTGATAATGTGGTGACAAAAAATTATCTCCAATACTTTTACAAAAAATCTCAAAGTGGAATATTTGGAATACCTTCATAGATTCGAAGGTATTGTAAAAAACCAAACAAAAAAAAAGTGGTGAAGCCCCATAAATACCTTATTTTTTGCATTAATTGTTTCTGGAAATTTTTCAATGAGGAAGGCTACAATTTTGTTTTTTCTCAATAGAGCAGCTTTATGCAGAGGAGTCATGCCCATATGGTCCTTGGCTAGTGCATAATCTTTTTCATCGAGATGGTTCTGAAGCTCAGTCAAATCGTCGCTCGAAACAGCAGTGTGAATTGCATTCACTCTTTCGACCATTTCTGAGATCTTGTTAGCTATCTCGGATTTATCTTCCTCCGTTGTGTGGACGCGAACAACTTTTTCGCCGTAGCCTTCTATAACAGCTTTCGCCAGTTTCTCTACATCTTTGGCATTAACCCATTTGCGGATGTTAGCACTGTTTATATCTATACCTGCAAATGAAGAAGAATGTTGTTACTCTAAAGTAAGCAAACTAATAGTAATCTACAACAAATAAACACATAATTCGCAAGTAAAAAATGTTAAATCCAGTGTTGCTACTTCCGATTTGAGAAGAGTTTAACGATCGCATCTTGCCTCTACTAGTTACAATTCGATTTCCCATATAAATTGAGTCAAGCTACCCACAGCTGACTTTTCATCTTGGTCTCCCTCGCTAGGAAATGGATCGCATCATCATGAAAAAGTTAGAAATTTCATTCTGATTCCGGAAAAAGTCTTTATGCCTTATCACTAAATTAATATTCTCGTATACCAAGTTACGCTATCACTTTAAACCTTGGCTCTCTAACATAGCGTTTTAGGTTGTCTTAAAACATACATGGCAACTGTTTACAGAATAAATATATAACGTGCAATTGACTAATACAAGCAATTTAAAAAATAACAGTTATAATTTGAAGAAAATAATTTTTTGGACAGTTAATAACTGATATTTTCAGATGTTTATTATTTTATGAAAAGGTGATTTGGTAGCTTCATTTAAAATCTTAAGTAGTTTTCTTTTATTCAAATTATTAAAAAATTCTTTTTAATTTTATTCATAAATCATATTGTGACTTCTGGCGAAAAATTTTGGCTAACCTTGTTTTCATTCCTGAAATATCTTTTTATAAATTTATACTGTAAATAAGACACATCATAAAGTAGGGATATAAATGTTCAAATAAGCAAATAGACCCATAATTGTATCATTAACTGACCTTATAACAATGAACAATCCATTAACGGGAATGTAACATTATTCATGCCTTTGATGAAAAACTGATTGCTGCTTAAGTGAAAATTGGAGGGGAGGTGAAGATGTATCATAATACTGCTTTCTACAATGATTAACTGCAAAATATTCTATTTATATCAAAAATTAACCGCCTTTGACGACCAGCTTGTATCAATTATATCTCTTATGGATTATTTGATATCCATGGTTCATTCAACAAAGTATTTTTAGACTTCCAATTTTGTTAGACATTAGATTATTTTAGTAATCTAACGCTTGTACTGTTTATTGTATACATGAACTTTCCTAATGGAGTGAAATCAAATGACGTCATAATCGTATGAAAAAAGTAGTTGCCCGAATCATCTAAACATCTAACTGCACATTGTCTTAGGTGGAGATGGATTCTAACATTAAAATGTAGTGGCCAGTTTTACAGAGTGATTATAAAAAAAATTTGCCGATATATAACTTCCTAGCGAACATACCGTTATAGAGGACGGAATAAAATTTCGAATGCAGGTATTATACGGTTTGCGCTCAAGAATGATGTGCCAAACAAAATTCCAGCTCTCACATATACGGTTACAGTGAAAAAATATCGAAATTTTCAAATAGCAGCACATATTTTTTTCACGAAAACGTGGTCTTCGTAGCAAAAAAACCTAAAATGGGGTTGGAAAGGTATTTTTGGGTCAAGAAACAGTGTCACAGGCAGAGACAAAAAAAGCCCTTCTATCTGTCATTTACTATTGGTTATTTTCGCGTTTTTCCTCGTATCTGCCTAACGCTGCCATTTTTCTCTCTGAATATACCGTTCAAACTCCATTTTAAATCTTTTACTGTGAGGACCACGTTTTCGTGAAAAAAGTATATGTTGCCATTTGAAAATTTCGAAATTTTTTCACTGTAACCCTAACTATGAGAGGTGGACTTTTGTTTTCACATCATTCTTGAGAACATACCGTATAATACCTGCTTTCGAAATTTTATTCCGTCCTCTATAACGGTATGCTCGCTAGTAGGTCATATATCGGCAAAGTTTTTTTATAATCGCCATGTACTTGTATTTAATGAGCATGACTACCTGTATATTAGTTGGATGGAAGCAGGCTAATAAAAAATTAAAGGATAGCAAATATAATCTTTCAGAATATCGGATATATTACTTTATATCGTAGAGATCTTGCTAATAGATTCCACAAAAAAATTTAGTGAAATAAAATATGAAAATAAAAATAAATTACGACATCGCCACAGAAAATAAAAAAGTATTCAGAAGTTTTATTCCCCTTAGCTTCCAACACTGGAAGAAAAACACGCTATTAAACATTGGTCGAAACAATGAAACGGCTTAAATTTCATTTCAACAAAGAAAAATATTGTTGAAAATTATCCATAAAATTATTTTTAGAAGGCAGTGAAGGTTAAGCCAAAATCTATATGGCAACTAATTTGGTATTATTTAAAAGATATTTTTTAGAATTTTAAGATAGCTCAAAAAACCTTTATTGTGTGTTAATATTTCGGGATATTACAGATGAAAAACGTCAAAAATGTGCTTAATTATCATTCTATTTGAAATTTTAACAGATCGCTCCAATGCGCACATTCCCATCCTCCGAAGTATTTCTCTGCTAAATTTAGGAACTGTTGATCCAGTGACCTGCCCTGTAGAGCGCCAACAGAAGATGCACACATGTTCGCTTTTATTGTTAGTAGAGATTCTAAAGAGTTATCACACTGGATAAGTTATTTTTATATAAGAGTATCTATAAGTTTTTGTGCAAGCTAAGTTAGTTTTATAAAAACAAATAGTTTTTATGTTTGAATCAATAGCGCTGGTTACTAAATTCAGTTGGCTTTTATTATTTCTAGTTCAGTTTGTTTAGAATACGCCATAAAATATTTATAACATAATTATCGGTTTAACTAAATCTGAAAATACAGGGTGGTCATAAATTATTGGTCCCATTTCAAAAATTTATAAAAAAAAATACTAATAATGTTACAACTGCGCTTTTTTTTTAATGAGAGTGCAAATAAAAAAGTTTTTTTTAGATAGGTGGCATACCATTACGGCGTTTTAAATTTGCTACAGCGATAAATTTCCATAAGGAATGGCTACGATAAGCAGAAGCCGATGTGCGTTTTCTGGTTTCCTTTTTTCAGCTTATCTTGAATATCTTGAAAACTATTCAGTTTTTGAATTACAATTGATTTAATAAATTAAAGAGCGTAAAATTCCCTACAAGTAAATGCTTTTATTTTTCTTCTAGAATTTAAAGTTTTGCAGATAATGGCTCTCAAAAATGGGAGATGTCCAATAATTTACGACCACCGTAACGGCGCGTTACCTATCTGAAAAAAACTTTTTAAAATGCAAGAAAGCATTTTTAGAAAGCAAGAGATGAATTATTTTCTTCTGCTAAAATAACAACAAAACATATAAGTTTATAAATATCCCCAGCTAGAGAAGTAGCAACAGAACTTTTTAGCTGAGAAACCATTAACTTTTCTCATTATTCAAGTTTTTATTATGTCGAACGTATCTGTTCGAGTTTAATAACCTTATTCTACACAAAGAATCTACTTACGAGTCTAAGAAATTTGAATTAAGGGAGTTTGTGTATTTGAATTCGGAAATCGGTTACAAAAAGGTTGCAGAGATGTCTGAATGTCAAAAAACAGAATTTCAGTGAAAAAAAACTTACTAAAGTGAACACATTGTTGCATTCAGCCCGTAATCTGGGGGACATCGACACCATGAAATTTCGTTTATTCTTTTATACAAGGAAACCTCCTCAATTATTAATTTTATGAAACTTTGACAATATTGCATATATATATATATATATACACTGATGAGCCAAAACATTTTGTCCATCCCCACATCTTTCAATGAACTCTCTGGATGACGTGGAGGGCACGTGGTTAAGTGAGAATGGTATTTAACTGCTGCTGGAGAAGGTAAGTAATCATTCTTGCACTTACTTTTGCGAGTGATGGGAAAGGCTGCTTATCTAAGCAAATTTGATAGACGGCAGATCGTAATGGCCCGAAGATTCGGAACGAGATCACCGAAACTTCACGACTGGCAGGTTATTCACGATCTGCCGTTGTTAGTATTCATGCAAAGTAGATAAATGACGGTGACACCAGCAGTAGACTCCAAGGTGTTGGTCGTCCACGCGTCATCAAAGAAAAACGACGTCGGAGACTGTCCCGCTTGGTAAAGCAAAATCGGTGCCAGACAGTGGCTCAGCTGATAGCCCAATACAATGCAGGTCCAAGCGCAAGTGTTTCGGAACACACAGTTCAGAGGACACTGTTGGATATGGGACTGTGGAACAGACGTCCCACTCTTGTGCCTCTATTGACCAAGCGTCATCGTCAACTACGCCTACAGTGGGTCCGGAAACATCGAGACTGGACCATGGATGAGTGGAAGAGAGTTGCCTGGTCGGATGAATCCCGATTTCTCATTCATCACGTCGATGGTCGTGTCAGAGTACGCCGTCTGCCAGGCGAACAGTTGCTCCCCCCTTTTACAGCAGGTCATACACAGGCTGGTGGTGGCGGTATTATGCTTTGGGGGACATTCTCATGGGAGGCTCTGGGACCCGTAGTTGCGGTAGAACAGACCATGAAAGCTGCGAACTATCTGAACATCGTTGCGGATCAGTTGCACCCTTACATGGCGTTTGTCTTCCCAACTGGAAATGGAATCTTCCAGCAGGACAACGCCCCAGGCCACAAGGCTCGGATTGTGTTGGAGTGGTTCGAGGAGCATACTGATGAATTCCACTAAATGTCCTGGCCACCTAACTCGCTGGATCTTAATCCGATGGAGCACATTTCGGATGTCATAGAGCGACAGCTCAGAGATCAAACACCACCATGTCCGAATATCTCGACTTTGCGTGACCGCTGCTTAGACATTTGGTACATCCTGTCTCCAGTCATGTACCAAAAACTTGTGGCATGTATGCAACAGGCGAGTTGCAGCTGTTTTGAAGGCCAAAGCAGGCACAACGCATTATTGAGTAGGTGGTCATAATGTTTTGGCTCTTCAGTGTATATATATATATATATATATAAAGAGAGAGAGAGCGATCACCTATCTTAAATAGGTTTTTTAAATTAAATTTATTAAAAAAATATTTAGTGAGTTATTTTTACCTCATGCTAATGCATTCAAAAACTTTTAATCAAAGTAAATGACTTCAACCTTATACTTACGTTTGGAAAGCTTATCCTTCTGTAACATCGAAATAAGCTCAATTTCGTTTCCACTGTCGTTGCTTTGACTGTTTTCCTGAAATAAATTATCCCTATCTTAGCATCTGAATAATTATATAATATATTGATTGCAAACTTTATTTAATTAGTAATCAATTAACTGTAAATGTTAATGAAATTTTTTAATCAGAAGTTAATATTTTTTAAACTGCTGATTTTTACAACTATGAGTATAATTACCTTAAGTTCTACACCTTTCGGCTAAAACTGTTTTCTGTGGCAGTAAGATATACATTTAATTAAGGCATTTATGTATGGAAACGAAACCCACATTTTATTCATAACGAAGCTATTTCATCCATGAGAGAGAGAGTTGATGAGCACAATTTTAGAGTCACAGAAAGTTTAGCAGGTCTTTGCAATTTTTGGCAGAAATGCCCTTATAAAAGCTTTCACATATCTAGAAGTCCAAAGCAATTTTAACGATCACTAAATAATTCGCAAGCGAATAAATATAGAAAGATACCGCTTGCCCCAAAAGAGCAACAATGAAACCGGATTTTGAGGGGTAGGGGAGTCACGAAATCAGAATTTATTGGTATAACAGTTTACAATTGAAGTCACCAGATGGTTCTGCTGATGTTTGAGTGATGCGTTACATAGGATAACATATTGGTCGGTGAAACGACTTAAAAATGTTCAGAGTGGGATCCTCTATTCAGAAGCTCAGCTGAAAGACGAGGAACCACACTTTTTCACTATATTAAGTACAATTATTGAAGGTATGATAGAACAAGAGAAACAGAAATTCTGGATTCATGGCGAAAAATATGTGGAGTCATTTCCATCTTTTCTGCTCAAATGGCATCTTTCTATCTTCTTCGTCTATTAATTTTTAAACTTGTTCTGTGTGAACTTTTGAATCACCCTGTATAATATTTAATTAGATGTTTGAAAGACTGAATAATACATCGCCTCAATGTTCGCTGCGTTGGATTCCAACCATTTTTCTTTAAGTCTTAAAATAGCAATCCACTTAAAAAATTATGGATGTTTCATTTTCGACATTTATGAGTTTTACGTGGAAGTCTGGATTTTTATACTGAAATCATAAGACTAACCCCTCTCGTTAATAAGAAGGCTTTCATATTTCACTATAATTGGGGATAAGTTGTAAACTTACAGCAAACCAAGTTCGGCAGTGCAAGACTTCATTGATTTACTATAAATGAAAACTGTTTACTCTAATCAAACGTGTTAGTTCTTTGATCGTGCATATTTGATAATGCACCGAAAACACTTTTGGTATTGCAAAGATTTTAATCAGTTCAAAAAATAAATAGATGTAAATCGTTAAGTGGAATTTTTCTTTTATTAAATAGCTCTTTTCCTCAGAAAAAACTCTGATTGATCTACTTAAATTCAACCATTCAAAAACAACTGATAGATATAGCTAGCTGTCTCCAATTGCCAGCTGTAGCAATTTCACATGCAAGTTCAACTTCTGTACATATTTAATGACTAAGAACGCAGAAGTTTTGTACTTTGATTTACTATTAGGGGCCGTCCACAAATGATGTCACGCTTGGAGGGGGTTCCTAAAATTGTGACAGTTTGTGACAAGGGGGAGGGAGGGGATAACAAGAAGTGTGACATCACACATTTTGGTTAAAATAAAAACATTTAAAATCAGCAGATGAAATTTTGAAGTTATTTTGAAATTACCAGAATTTGGGGATATTTTTTAATCGGGGCTAAAACAACGTTCATGTGATTTTTTTCTCACTTATATTCCTTTCTTTTCAAAAAATGCATTCAGAGTAGTTTCTGAGAATATGGTAGCAGAAGAAATTCTTCAACATTATAAGAAAACCTCCCCCTGTCACACCCTTGAAATTTCCAACAAAAGATACGTCGCCCCACCTGGGTGAGTGGTAGAACTGGTAATGGCACAAACAGGTTGATCTTATTGAGGCGTTTTTTTTTTAAATTCAATCTGTTTAAGAGTATTTTGTGTTCATAAAGCAAAGATAAGATTCAAAGCAAAATATATCAAATTCCATAATACTACTGTTTTCAATTGCTCTTTTATATTAATATTTTATTGCTATTGTATATTAATGAGGTTTTTCGTTGCAAACCTTAATCTTATTTCATACAAAATAAGTACACATATAATCATTATTATTGTTATTCTCATAAATGTTATTAAAGCACTTAGTTAAAGTTTAAAAATAAAATGTGATAACTGATCTATAACGTAGTGCTTAGTTTCTGAACTGCAAGTATATGTTTATGTAATATAGCGTGGCATGTGACGTGGAGAAGGGGTATGGTAAAGTGTGACACTTTGTGACAAATGGGGGGAGAGGTTGCAAAAATATTGAAAAAAAGTGTGACATCATTTATGGACAGCCCCTTACCTGCTGCTTGAAGAGAGTGCCACACATTCTAGGAATCTTTGAACCAGACAGACTTGATCGATGCGTTAGTGAAAGTTTTATCATCAGAACGAAAGGGATATAATTATTTTGTTTTATTTCTCTTTATATGATTGGAATCCGTTAAAAGAGAGAACTAAGTGAACTGATGCACCTGCTTTAAGGAAAGATCTATCCACTTTTATCGACCAGTGAAAGACAGTTTCATCAAGTTCAAAGAAGAAACTTTCTCTTTGTTCCTTTTTGTATTGAGGCAATATTTAATTGTTTTTTTCCCTACTTGCGTTCGATCCATAAAATTATAACTGTCACAAACTGTATATATTTCTTTGCGTAAATAAAATTCAAGAAGTTTACAACCAGTATCTTTTGCTCTTTTTGCACACTTTTATTCAGCTTGATTTGTAGGATTTTATAATCGATTTTTGACTCACTTTCTAGTGTGCTAGGGTTCTGAAATCCTGAACGGTTGTGTATCCCCGATGACAATGCAATATTTTAATATTTTTCAGAACTTGATTTTCAATTAATCGCTTAATTTTATTTTGTTTCGATTCAATACGAGACACCATCAGGTAGTGAATTTCAGAAAAATTGATGATAAAATTCCATTTCAATTATAATTATGAATTATGAACTATAAGCGGAAGACATAAAAGCAGAAAATAATAAAAACACATTTTTTTAAAAGTACGATAGTGGTCTAAAATGATGAAGACAATTTTTCGTCAAAAATCATAAATGTATGAGACGTTGAAAAAAATACGATAAAAAATTAAGCCACAATGAAAATGAAAAGAAAAAAATTAAACATTAATTAAAAATTAAAATATATTATGAATGTGATAAAAATTCCAATTTACTTAAACAAATAACCTCGGCGACTCACGCTTTTACGATTTTTGTTTTTTCATTAAAGAATATATTTTCTACATTTTAGCTCCCTAATAAAAGCGTCCCTTTTAGGATTTTTAATCTTTATGTTTTATATCAATTCCATATTTAACATTTATTTATTTCTTTCTAGAGGCGAGGCCATGATGTCTTGATGACAGGAAGGACCGGCTGTCTCCAGGAAGGTCCGACTTGACTCTATTGAAAGTTGCACGTTAAATCATACGCAGTGGGCCAAACGTCCTCCCTCTGGTATGGTGCGGAAGTTTGGAGAGTGGGTGAAAACTCAGGTGTCGTCCTCTTCACCTGACCATGGTTCAAAAATACGAGGTCTGTCCCAAAATAGCCTTCGTGTTGCTTCGAAACGGGACGTTAATATAACTAAACTAAATAAACCATTAAAGATTTTCAGAATATATGTGCCTTTTTATTAAACCCACACCAATCCGGCCTACCCGAAATGATATAAGCCTGAAGCAGACTGGTGGGAGTATATGGGCCTTGTGGGCATTAAATTCGTTGGCGTCAAACGTTCTCCTGCCAGTGGCGTAGCATCAGGGAGGAAAGGGGATATAAATGTCCTGGGTGCCAGTGTTAATGGTTGTCGTGGAGACAAAATATCATCCTGTTCATGATAATTTTTAAAATAAAATATGAAGATGAGTACGAAATAACATTAGCATGCTCCGTGCCCTGTTTACCCTTGCTACGCCACTGATGGCGAGCGAGGGGTGGAAAAGTCACATTATGCCCTGGTTCCATTTACCATCGTTACACCACTGGATGATGATCAGGCTACGGATAGAGGGGAAAGCCTGTATTAAACTCCAATGCAAGTGTCTTATGTGTGAAGTGGCGTTGTCAATAGGAAGTATGAACAGACAGGGCGCCAGTGTTAGAGCTCTGGGCTCTGTTTACCCTTGCTACGCCATTGATGGCGAGCGAGGGGTGGAAAAGTCACATTATGCCCAGGTTCCATTTGCCCTCGTTACACCACTGGATGCTGATCAGGCTACGGATACAGGGGAAAGCCTGTTTTAACCTCCAATGCAAGTGTCTTATGTGTGAAGCGGCGTTGTCAATGGGAGGTATGGACATACAGGGCGCCAGTGTAGAGGACCAATGGAGGCAAAATATAAGTGAGCGTTTGTCACTTATTTAAACTAAATACGATGAGGGGGCGAAAAAATTATGTTATGTCCCTGGCGCCACTTAGACTCACTACGCTACTGCCTCCTGCTGGTTTGTTGTGGAGGTCTGGAAAGTAGGTGCTGACTCCGTTGTCTTCGGCCAGGTTCAGAATTACGATGTCCATTCCAAAATAGCCCTTGTCTACCTTCGAAACGGAGCCTTAATACAGCTAATCTCATAACTAAACATCCTTATCCGTTTATGTCACGGTGTTTCATATCTGCAACAAACCCAAAAGGCGCTGTCTTTTCCACAGTAAGCTCTTCAAGTCGATTTCAATGGTTGTTGCATTACTGCCACACTGTAGTTAACACAATATGCTCATATATTCCCCAACAGATGGTGATACTGAGGTGGGTTTTAAAAACAAATTTTAATTTTAAGTTGACGCTTAAACATTTTCACGAGGTTGCTCCTGAAACTTCTGGAGAATTTAGTGAAGTTAAAAGGAGTGGGCACATCCATTTATGAGAAATGTAGTGAAGGTCTTTGTTAAAACAAAACTATCAACTGTTTCAAGCACTGAAATTTTGAATTTTTGATGCCATTTTGCATTATGTTACAAAAATGGAAAAAAAACTTTTCTGTCAATAAATTTTTATTTTAACATGATTAATTTTTTGAATTATTTTTCCATACTTGCAATGATGTCTTCTAACGTCTGAGTCATTTTTTTCAAATCGGAGTTGTTGAGACATAAAGGGTTAACTTAGCTTCCTTATAGACAAATTGCTCCACATATTTTTTAATGGAAATTTTCATTTTTACTGTTATGAACATTATTTTCTTACTTAAATTATACTTTTCGCGTCCACGATATCGTTTTGGGGCAATAAGACATACAATCTATGAGAGAATGTTCAAGAATTCCTTTCATCGTATATTATAGCCAATTGATGGGACGCAGCACGCCAAAATGGGCTAAATGCCGTTAAATCAAACTAAGCTATGTTTTCATAGTTTGAATTAAAGTAAAAGATTTAACACATTTACGAGATGGAAATTCGTTTCTGATTGAATTTAAATTTAGAAATAGGCTTATACAAGTTCTCTTCTATTTCAAATTAATTACCAAAAAATATATAAATGAATTGAATTTCCATGGAATTCAATAAACTCTAAACCACTCTTATCCAATAAATAAGATAATAGAAATCAGAAGTTGAACAAGAGAAAAAGAAGTTTTCCTGAAATTTATCGCCAAGTAACCGCAAAAATAAAAGAAGGTCAAATGATACATCGAAAAAGATTTTGAGAAAACTGTCATCTAGAGAAACAAGAAAAGACAGATAACAGATTCTTTATATCCTTTTTGGATATAAAGAATCATGTCATCCACTCATTTTATTTCTCCAAGGAAATAACTATAAGAGGCTAACAAAATACAATGTTTGGTTAGAGAAGGGTTATTACAAAGATTTAATGTAAAATACATTTATTAGTTTTTTTGAAAACATTAATGGGATTCAATTAGCTAATACTTTATTATCTCTTATAATAAATACTATTTCTATTATTTAATAATAGTTTTACCAAATTTGAATTACTAAAAAAATGCATTGTCCTAAAAGGAAAATAATTATAATTGATGAGATTCATATACCTAAAATGAAATTCATTTATGACCAATGGAAATGATTAAATCTTCACAAAATTAAATTTCTAGGTTAGGAAATATCGTACTAACCGAAATTATCTTTGTTATTTGAATATCACAGATTGATGATTCAATTTACTTGATTTTCAAGACACAATTATGTATCGCGTTCCGATTTTTATTTAAAACCATGAGATAATTCTATACTTTGGAGAGAGAGGATAATGTGAAATCCATTTATTTTACGTTTTTGATCGTGTGAATAACTGATACAACAAAAAAGCTTCTCGGAAGTAACTGCGGGAAAGCTTTCCTTTTGCATATGAAATTTCTCGCTAAGTTGCGTTAAGACCATCATGCAGTAATGTCCAATTAGCACTAAGTAAACTTTCTATGTGCTGTTAAAATTATAATTTGGAATCAGAAAAACGCAAAAGTTACACAATGCATTTAACGATTAACAATTACATTTTCAATAAACATAATTTTAAACGTTTTCTAAAGGCCGCTATGGCTTAATGGTAAAGTGTTAGCTTCGGGTCCGAGGGCTCCAGGTTCCGTCGTGTATTGGGCCTGTTGCACGCTAAATCATACGTAGGGGCTCAAACGTCCTCTCGCTGGTGTAGTGTGGAAGCTTGGAGGGGGGGTGTCGTCCTCGTCATCTGACCAGGGTTCAAAATTACGTGGTTCGTCCCAAATATCCCTCGTGTTGCTTCAAGACGGGACGTTAATATAACTAAACTAAAAATATTCTTACTTTTCCTATAACGTAATTTAGACACAGTAAAGTTTTCATATGATTTTCATAAATAATTTTTTAATATTTCTCATTAGATCAGTCAATTATGTCACTTTAACCCCTTAACAGTGTAGTTTCTTTTTGTACTACCTAATTATATGACCCCCCTCAATTTTGGGGACGCATTTTATTGATTCATCTACTACATGTCCATGGAATACTTGAGATGTTAACGGATTACCAGTCACTTTTGTATCAAGTTATAACGTATAGCAATGACTTAATTTTAGCTTATAAATTTTAAAATGATATAATTCGATGCACGAGTGGAGCTCGGGAAACCAGCGGGAGTGTTCTCCCCTAAACTTTCTCGTATACTTCCCCAAAAAGGTGCCGTTTCCCCTTCCCCCGCGTGGCTATAAAAAATCGAACCTACTGTTACCCAGAATCCAATGACTATCAGAACGTTTTTCATTATAGTGATTGAAAAATATCTAGGTAAAGAATCAAATTCAAAGAGATGCGTACCGATTTTCCGTTCTTACTGGCTCAAGGACAAACTGATGTAATTCGCTACTCCGTAATGAAATTCCGTTCCGTCTCTTTCGCGTGCACAGAAGATTGCTTCCAGTACGCATTCGCGTGGAGATAACGGATTCTCTTCAAAAGTAAATTATACAGACCGACAGACATCCAACCCTTTGACGGATTTGGCCCGAAGTTTTATACGGACCTGCATTCATGATTATCCATCTAGCTATTCAAGGTTTTGAGTTATAGTGTTCGCATGACCGCGCACAGACAGACAGGCAGACTTCCCGTAGACGGATTTTGTCCGAAATTTGATAGAAGCCTACAAATTATGTGTAAAGATCACATACCAAATTTCATCCCCGTAGCTCTAATAGTTTTCGAGTTATCGTGTTCACAGACAGACAGACAGACACACAGACATAATTCCAAAATTGTGTTTTTCGGATTCAGGGAGGTCTAAAACGGGGAGACGTGGAGATTCGTCAAAATCTCGAGTTCGAATTTTTTGACGATTACAATACCTTCTCTCTGTATACTTCGTATACGAGAAAGTAAAAATGTTATGGGGTTAAACAGAAAGAGAATTTACACAGACATTTGCAGTTTCAAATTCGATTCTTTTCAAGGAAATAATGGAACGAACTGCTGAGATCAATTAAATAACAAAAATGTTCAAAAATTTCGTAAAATTTTAGACCATAATAAGCCAGCTCTGTTCATACATGAACAACAGAAACGAAACCTAGCTTGCTATATTTAGAAAAGTATATTGGAATCTCGTTACCTTTCCATCTCAAAAATAGTATTTCAAATTTCTACATTGTTTCCAGTAATTGGCTATTTAATTACTTTTGTTTCATGGTTATAGAACATCCTTGTAACCAAAGATCCATGAAACTAACTGAACTAAATCTAAAAATGCCTTAAAATTCCAGGACAGGGTTTTTTGCTTTAAATTCTGATAACTAACTGAAGATATTATTAGAACTGGAAGTTTAAGAAATGAAATACTTACTTTAGTAGAATCATTATTCTCTTCCGATTGAGGGTTACTTAAATTCCCATTACTTGGTGGAGGAGTTTCTAAGAAGGGAAAGAAAATATATGTTTTGTTTTCAATATTTCTCGGTACAAATAAAGACTGGTTCAATGAAATAGAATTGGTAATGGTGAAGTATTAAAAAATAGCACATAAACCAAACATTGTCAGAAGTCCGGAGTATTCAAACAAGTATTCAAAACCTTTGATAGGGCATTTATGAAATCTTTCGTAGCAAATAAAACCAAATAATGCAAAAACAAAACTTCAATGTTTATCTAAGCTGAAAGGCATAATTATAACGAAAATATCATTAATGTTTAATTTGATAAATATATTTCATTCATTTTATTAAACACTATATCAATGCTAATTCTAACATACTATGGAATAACACAGCTGTAATATAAAAGTTTCAATAAATAATAGGTAAACCGATATATATTAATACCGATTATAACCGATAAACCGACAATAATTTCCAATGTTCTTTATTATAAACTATCGAACTAGCATCCATGTAACAGTTCATAGGACATAAAAACCACAATTCGCGAGCAAAAATGTAAAATTTTAACAAATTTGTCGGGAAACATTTTAATTAAAATATGATTAACCTTTACTTTGATATAGGCATCCTTTCTTTCTTTTTTTTATTCTACAATATTTTAATGCTGATGCGAACATTATTATCAAAGTAACTTCACGACAATTTTTTTGCAAATTCTTTTCTCAATTTTATTGACCTCTACGTCTATAAAATGTAAAACACTGGATACTCACGCCGTACAGGAGATTTTCCTTTGATTCGACTGGCAGTGTTGGCTAAATAATTAGCGTTTACTTTGTGACATCTTTTTATTACTTCTTCAAGATTCAAGTGCTCCGGGTATTGAGAGTAATAATCAGCAGTTTTTCCTTTCTGCAACACAAAGGATATATTTTTTTATGAAAATAGATACAAATACAATTGCCAAATGTGGACATTTGTGTTAATTAAATTATTTTTAAATTAACACAAATTTCCACAGTAAATTTCATTTAAATATTTTTTGTGAGAATAGAATTAATTACTGTCCGTTTTACAAGCCAAGTTGCGAGTGAGTTTATGACAAGAACAGAAATTATAATGAAGTAAATTTTGTAAATTCTTTGCAAGTTTCTACAGTCTACAAGATGGGAAAGAATTCGCATACATTACCAACTGATTGCAAAACATCGAGAGAACATATTTTTTGTAATACGAGCGAAGAAATAATCCGTGATACACAGGTAACGTTTAAATATTTCCTTCGAGACAAATTTATTTAAAAAATATTCTTTATAAAAAAAACATCAAATTATGGCTATGTGAGTAATAATTTGCGCCTGCTACTGTTTGGAATACTGAAGATAATGTGGGTATATATGGTAAAGATAATTCCAGCGGAGTGCGAGGATAAACGATGCCCGAGGCACAGTGTCTATTTTCGTTCATTCTTAATCTCAGGCATCGATTTCTTGTTTTAACAACATAAAATAAAGGCAAAAAATATTGTGTCCACTATGGCCTGAAAACTAGTGCCGAGGACATCTATATCGCCTAGCCCAAATATTATTATTATCTAATTAATCCCCATCCTAGTTAATGGGTGTACTCTGTGCACATTTTAAAGAAAATAATAAATTGTCTGGGGTTGTGTATGTGCTTATTTGCACTTGGGGACTGGAGGGCCTGTGCCCTTGTAGTGTGGTCCGGAGTCGTTTGTTTTTCCCACTGGCCCGTACTGCACCTTAATCTGGACATTGACGACCACGCTGTTCTACTCCATTTGTACCAACAACTGCTTTGTATTCCATTCATTCCAATCGATAGATTTAGGCAAGTCATTCATGGATGTTCCACAACGCACTACCACCGCTTCGATTTTGCTATTCCTCCTCCCACCAGACTGACTCCAACCCTTCTCTCCCTCCCCCTCACGAGGGATTTCCGCGTAGCACCTTCCCCTCCCTACCCTGATTTCTCCAATCTAACTGCAACTCCCAAGCAATTTTGCCCCCCCCCCCCCCCCCCCCCCATACACAAGGGTGGTTTTTCGCCAGCCTCGAAGAATCATATTTCATTTTTATGGCCTACCATTCCAATGGATATCAAATTCGTTTGAATTCCAACAGCGCTGTCTATATTCGCCAATTTTCATCGGGATTTCACATTGACGAAAAGTTTTTTCTTCCCGTATTCCAAAAATCGTGGAGTGGAACAGAGGTGAATGTTGCGCTTTTAAAAAAAAGAGCTTTTAAAAAAAACTCAAAACTTTATTTTCTACAATTTTTTTTGTCTCAAAATAGGGTAAAATTTCACTATACCTAATTAAATATTTTCTAAATTTATAAAAAATTGAAAATTAACCAAACGCTCATTTCAGTATAACGAGAAAGATGTACTTTACTAGTATAAAAAATTTCAAACATGAATCTATAACAGATTTTGAATAAAGGTACATCGAAGTAACAGGGCTAGGGTTAACGGACTTAGGGTTCCAACGCCCCTTAAAAAGAGACTGCTTCTCAAAAATGTTTCAAGAAAATTAGATTCATTCCAACTTATTTATTGTTAATTAAAGAACTCCGCTTCTTTGTTTAGAAAAAGCGAAAGCAAGTTTTGCATAAAAATTCTGTTGTCTCAATGAAATTTGACATGAATTTTAACAAATATTTTGCATATAAGAAAAGAAAACGCATTGTTAATTAAGCGAAATAACGAATAGTTTTTTCGAGTGAGTATAAAATGATTATAAAAAAACGTTATGGAGTTTAATTTAATTAAGAAAACGATTCATTTATTAGAAACTCGACTTTCGTTCGTAACAATTTGAACTAAACATGTGCTTTTATTACAACCATAAATTACTTTCAAACGAAAATGAAAGTCTTTTTCTTATTGCAAACACACAGGCATTTTCAATTAACATTCGCAAAATGGGTAAATATTTATTTTATGTTCTTGTTCCAAATAAGAATTCCCATGCACACATATACTAAAATTTGCCTGCACGCAAAAGTGCTGTTAAAAGTAAAATTCATTTTAATAAAATAGAAATATTTTTTCTCTATAATTAAACCTGTTTCTGATGCAAAGAAGCATCCAATGAAATTTTGTAAAAATAAAACACCAAATAAAATTTTTCCATTAAAATAATTCATGCATGACAGGGAAAAAAATAGCTGAAATAAATTTATAAATCATGAACATAGCTATTTTTGTTCTCTTGCTCTCATATTCATAACTTTAAAATGTTAAAATGGCACATTCTATAGTTTTATTTAGAAACGATGGATAATAATTTGTTATTGTATTCTTTAAATAATTTTTTTAAAACATTTTATTCTGAATATGATTTTTTAACCAAGTGTATGTCAACAATCTTAGCATTTCTGGGTCATCATAAAAAATTAACATTATAATATTTCAATTTATATGGACCTGCGAAGTTCAAACTATTTTTTCTTCAAAGAAATATCAATAGAAAGAATGAAACTAACATAAAAATCGTAACATTTGGCCAGTTAAAAACGGAAATAATGAAAACAATTTACATTATTCGATGATGTAAGTATGAAAAGCAACTTTATTTTGACCGTTTCATAACAGAAAACTGACAAAAAATTATGCATTTTATTATTTGTAAAGTAGGATTATATGCAAATTATATTAATATATAGAGAGTGTTCCATCAAGGTAACATGAATTCTCGTTTGAAGAGTATAAAAAGTCTGATAAAAGCCATAGCTTTATATACAATTTATAGAATTCAAGAAAAAAATCTGACGTCACATCCAATACTTATAAAGTGGATTATTATTGGAAAAATCAGAAACTTCGGAACGAAGGAGAATTAAATATTTAAAATAAATTATCCTTAATTAAGTGAATGTAATAAGAAACTTACGATAGATTCATACTGTTATGAAAATAAACAACCTCTGTTTGACTAGTATAAAGAGCATTATTTATAAGCCATCGGTAACTTTCATATTGTATTATGATTCTAATATATTGTGACATGTGTATCGTGATTCTAAGGTGCTGTTCATATGTATTGCCATTCTAATGTATTATTCTTATATATTGCAATTGTAATCTGTCGTGACGTATTTATTATTCTAATATATTATGGCATATGCATTGTGATTTTAATCAATTGTGACATACAGTGCTGTTCAAAATTATTAGAACGCTACAAATAATTTTACACTTTTTATTACAGAAAATATATTTATTTATTTATAGCTCAAATATAATCATTTTTATCAATTCAATCGTATTCATTAGAAAAAACTTCAAATAACTCAAACTTTATCGCAAAATAAATCAGAATTGGAACATTTCCATATAACTCTAAATTATATGTTGTTCAAAATTATTCGAACGGTCAAAAACGTACAAAGAAAAAATAACTTAACAATTTTAAAAAATAAAATATCGGTGTTTGATATTTATATGGGCCTTCTCTAGCCTTAATCAGTGTTTTCAGACTTTGATTCAGGCTATCAACCAGTTTCTGCGTTGTGTCCTGGTTGATACTGGGCCATTCATTTTTGATAGTCTCAAAAAATCTGACTTTTATTTTTTTTCTTCAAAAAGGAATTTCTGATTCAAAACTGACTATAAATTTTAGATGGGATTAAGGTCTGGTGTTTGTAGTGGCCAATACAGCATCTTAATCTTGTTTTTTGAGAAATAATCTTTGGAAATCTCTGCCGTGTGTGTTAGGTCATTACCTCGTTGAAAGATATACCGTCGACCCACACTCAAATTTCTGATGGATTTCTTCAGATTTTGGGACATGATATCGACGTACATACTTAAATCATTTTACCCTTCATCATCAGAATTTCACCACCTTTAGAAGGGAAACAACCCCATACTATCACATTTACGTCTCAATGTTTTACTCTCTGTAGAATATTCTTGATTTTAAGAGCCTCACCTGATTGTCCCAAAACTCTTTTACGTTTTTGTGATCCAAAAAGATGATATTTGCTTTTGTACGACCATAAAACACTGTCCCAGAACTGTGAAACCGACGAAATATGCTCTTTTGCAAAGGCCAAGCGCATTGCCATGTTTTGTTTTGAGATGTATAGTCTTTTTCTTTGGATACAGCTTATCAGCCCTGAGTTTTTTATTATAAGGCAAACTGTTAGAGCTGATACATTTAGTTTCAAGTCTTCCACGATCTCTCTTAACAACATATCGTTCCTTTTCTGCGCAAATCTCACATTTATAGTCTTCTCTTGCACTTGTGTTTGGCTTTCCGTATCGCCCTCTCTTGTTTTCGATGCATCCTGTCGTCTCATACTTCTTGCACAAATAGTAGATACCCGACTTCGTCGATTTATACTTGTTTGCTAGGTTTCATACGATACTCCTCTGCGATCTTCAATGATGCATTGGCGATGATCAACAGAAATCTTTAAGCTCTTGGGCAATCCTGTTGATTTGGCTGCTTCATAGACCATCAAATTTAATCACCAAATAATAATCTATTAAAATTTACAAAAATAAAAACAAATCCAATTCATACTCGGCCGCGGTGGCCTAGTGGTAAGGGCTCGACCTCGGGACCGGCGGGTCGCAGGCTCGAAACCCGATTCCACCGCAGATCCGCCGTGTGTAGGGCCTGTTGCACGCTAAATCATACGTAGTGGCCAAACGTCCTCCCGTTGGTGTGGCGCGAAGTTTGGAGAGAGAGTGCCACCTCAGGTGTCGTCCCCGTCATCTGACCGCGGTTTAAAATTACGAGGTCCGTCCCTAAATAGCCCTCGTGTTGCTTCAAAACGGGACGTTAATCTAACCTAACCAATTCGTACTCAATTAAATATAACCTTCGTCATCAGTCGTTCGAATAATTTGAAACAGCTAGAATATGCTGTTTGAAACAATAATTCTTTCTAAGAAGTAGTGATAATTCATGAAATAACTAAAGCTTATATACTTTTATGGAAGGATGAAATAAGATACATCAAAAAAATCTCAAGTTTTTAAAATTTTATGAACAAAAGAAGAAATTTTAACAGTCCGTTCTAATAATTTTGAACAGTACTGTATTTATTGCGATTATAATATATTATGATTTATGTATAAAAGCATAATTTTATAAGTGTAAGCTGATGCGATACCATATTTTTTCTATACATTTTTCTCGATATTTTTGGGTCCTAAACGTTTTGGGGACATTTTCATGTACTGAAACCAAAAATTCTCATTGTGCAGCGTTTATGTATTCTTGTCAAGACACCTTGTTACATGCATAATTTTTTTTTATTTTTATTCTAGTAGAAATACGCTAATGCATGCATTATAAGTAGAATTCTGTCTTGGTGACGAAAACTTAAAGACATGGTCTGCGAACGATTTAAGAGACTTTCCTTGCTAAAACACATCATTTTGATATTTTCGAGGACCAATAAAAAAGTTAGCTGCACTGCTTCAGAAAACAAAACAGGATAGAAATTTTGGACCAATGATATACGTGCACTAAAGATCCATACTAGAACTATTTTTCGACGTAATAACCTCCTTTATTTAAATATTTGTCGAGGCGTTGCATAAGATTGTTTATGCCTTATGAGAAAAATTCCCGTCCAACGTCTAATAATCATTATTCGGCTTTGTGTTCTTCCGCCAATAGACGAGGCGCACATCGAGCGCAAACTTTACGGAATTCAAGATTCTCGGCAATAATCTTATGCGTACTTCCATGGGAAATATCCAGTCCATGTGCAATTTCGTCTTCTATTACGCGTCTGTTTTCAAGAATGCATTCACTCATACGAGCAATGATTTCAGTGCTGTCGAAGAAATTTGATGGCCTTCCCTCCCGTCAAACGTCAACATCGGTATTTCCGTTCTCAGACATATTGCACCTCTGCGAAAACTTGACGCGATGTCGCATTTTAATCATTACTTCGTGAAACCAGTGGCGTAGCTAAAGGGGGGGGGCCGCCCCGGGAGTCAGTTCGAAAGGGGCAGCAAAATCAGACATTCAGGAAAACAATTTTATAACTGAGAAGAGTAGCGGCCTTAGCTCAATCATTGCATATATAAAAAATAACTCATTTAATTCGTATTTTACGCCTTTTGTCAGTAAATTGCCGATATGTGAAAAAAAGACTGGTGGTTCAAGGGCGATTTCGCGACTTATCTGCAGAAATCGAGGGCATCAAGCGATGAATTATGTCACTAATAACATGTTTTTTCCTGGATTTTTTTAAGGTTTATGTGCCCTATATAACTTGTAAAGGAAGGGCATCATGTTGCAAGTTCGCCCGGGAGGCAAAAGCTGCAGTTACGCCACTGCGTAGAAATGCCGATAAATTTCAATGCGTTTATCCCATTTTGCCCACAAAAGACGAATCACTGCACGGATTTCCAATTTGGATACCACCTGCAGCTGACTGGACATCTTCACGATTGATAAGCAAACAAGCTAAAAGTGCATCACCCCGCTATGTCACGTGCTGCATATAAATGTCAGCAGTGTTGCTACAAAGTATCAACAAAATACCCCTTTACCAAGATTTTTTTATGACGGAGTGCAACTGACTTTTTGACTGAACTACGTATTTAGAAATAATCGGACACAAACAAAAATAATTCCTGAAAATTTAGAGAAAAAATATCGGCTTCTAAAAGTATTTCTGCAGTATGAAATTTTTATATAACATTTTGTTAGTGTTCCGCAATATTGCTACAAAAAATTGATGTTAACTTCTCCTGAACAGTTCCTCAGTATGTTTCAGAATCAGAAATGTAAACAAAAATAATCATCCAGAAAAAGAATTCTAAGTAGAGGTATTTAACTCAGAAAAAGGTTTTACAGTATCATTTTGCCAAAAATATCTGACATTTTTCCCGCAAGAAGATCGTAGCAAAAATAGAAGGGGATTATTATTTTTTACAAAGAACTATCCTGAAGTTTCTTATTCCTCATTTTTTTTTTGGAAAACAAATAATATAACGAGAACCAACATTTTCATTTCAAAATGTTATCTAAAAAACATTCACAATTTTTTTAAAAGTAATGCATAATTAATTTCTTTTAGCTTCCTTTCTAACATTTCCTATGAATTCTTAGTAAGTAAGAAGGAAAAAAATAAAGCTTTGTTTCGGGAGAGTTTCTTGACAAAGTACTGCAAGAAAATTTTTTTAAAAATTGCACGTTTTTACCTGGAAGAAAAAAGAATTCTACGTTTCTTTGAATCTATGAATATATAAAAACTGTGCATTTTTTGAAAATCTTACGTACGTTGTCGTAGATTCCTTTATTCGCCCCAGCTTCTATTAGAATTCCGTACATGTTCTTGTTATCTTTTAAGGCGGCAGCATAATGTAGTGCTGTGCGTCCTTCCTAAAAAAAGACAGCTTGTTAATAAATTTTCAAGAATATATATGCACATTCAACTATTTATTGAATAATATTGTACTGTTGCAAGCTTAGAAAGAACAAAGGGCAAAAATTTAGAAAGCGCTTTTATCCCTAAGTAACCTTTCTACTTCTATTCATTATGTTCCCATTTTAAGGTTTGATTGGCGCAATTTAGCCAGGATTGGCTCTTGCGCCATTAAATCTCAACCAACCAACCCATTTTAAGGTATTTCCCAATATATTTAAATGGAGAAACTTACAGAATACAACTCTGATACTGCTTGAACTTAATTTTCAATAATCAAAGATCATAAGTATGTAATTTCAGCTGATACTTTTGTTCTAATGGAACTAATTTCTTGTTACTATAAAACTAATTGCGTTCAGAATATTATTAATATATACCCCCCGGGACTAAGCCAAAGACACCGACCAGATTGACAAGACCAGAAATCGCTTACACCAGTGCCAAAATCAGGTAATGGGTATACCCATTCTCAAACATAACTCACCTAATTTTAAGCTACCAGTTACTTTTTATTTTATATTTTTATCTTTATTATGTATTTATCTTCTTTCCCATATCTTGTTGTATGCATGTGTGAATGGCAGGTTGAATGACTAAAATGAATGGAGACGAATAAATGAGGCATATAATTGGACCTAACCACTAATAAATTCCCCTTCAGCAATAATTTTAATACTTTTTAGGTAACTTTAATTTAACTAGGTTAAACTCAATTTTCAACCAGGGTTATAGATGCCATTTATCATGTTTCGGAGATTGTGAACCGCCGAGTTCGTGCGCTCCGCTAAAAACAATCATCGCTGGTGTGTATTATCAATATATTCAGATATTCGCATAAAATTTGTATCTTCTTGCACTTAAATTAAACGCTTTGTTAAAAAGCGTAAGAAAAAATATGTAAAAGCCACTTTTATCGGCTTAAAGAAGCATTTAGCATTTTACAATTTTTATGTTCAACAAAGAAATTTTAAAAAATCTTCCACCAATTAGAATCTCATTTAGAGAAACATTGAATAATTTAAGACAGCTTTTTAAATATTTTCCCCTGCTTTGTTTTGTGAAATTTAAACATGCAATAAAACTTTTTATTGTTGCCTCTTTTATATAGATTGCGTAAGTTTCTCTTTAAAAAATATTCCATTACAATAAAAGTCGATTGATTTCAATGTTCAGTGGATTGGCGCTTAGTATGTGATGCCACATATTTTTATCCATATTTATTCAAATTAATATTTCAGAAAAAAAGAAGAATATTATTAATACACTGCTTCATTTTAATTAATTGTAAATTAGTATAGTTAAACACATTACTGAACTGTGTAATCATCGAATAATATTTAATCTGAAAACAGCTTGGCATTTTATATTTGTGCTTAGAATTATTTTACTTTATATTTATTCTTTTTCATCTGAATTTCAAAAATCATTTTTTTTTCAACAACGACAAAAAAAACCTCGTTACTTCATCTTCGGTTGTAGTAGCTTCGTGGCAAAGTACAGAACGTGCTCAGAAGCTCTTGAATACATTGCCCTTGCATATATGCAAACATATTCTGAGGATCGCAAATTCGTGTCTCGACGAACCACCGACTGATCTATTGATGAACAGGATTGATGGTTCTTTATCCTTCAAGTTAAATCCGCTTTTTGAATGAAACTTTTCTTGTGGGAATCTTCTCCCGGCTCTTTCTTCTTGAAAACTTAAATTTTCTACTGAAACTTTATCTTTTAGCTTGGTGATTTGTTCTTCTATTTTTAATTCAGTTGAAAATTATGTTGTAATGGTAAGATAAAAATATGGATTTAATTCGCTTAGTTGGATGAGTTCTATTTATTCCTTCAGAGCAATTAACATCCAATATGCTTCATGCTTCTGTAAAATGCAATTAATCAACTATACCTCAAAAAATGCATTTCAGCAGCGGCTTTCTTATTAACCCTTAACTGAGAAGCCGCCGGATAAGTAAGCGGGTTCTCACTCCTGGACATGGCTACAGTAATGAGGGGGTGAATCCCTCCTCCAGTGATAGTACGTACCTCCTGCGGGAGGGGTCGGGCAGTGGCCGGTGTTTGCTACTAGGACTCAGGCCTCAGTACGCCAGCTATTGCAGTGGCTGTCATTAAGATTTCCCGAATGCTACGGCAGGGTAGGGTGACTCAGTTTTCTGATTATTAATCCTTAACTGGCGTTTCCGTGCAATTTCCTCCCCACAAATTCTTTACCCTCTAAGAAAAAAAATGTACTTCACTCTTCCTGTTATTAGTATCTTTTGAACGGAACATTTACAATGGTTGGTAAATTCTTGGCGTTATTCTAGTATTTTGCTCTTTTATTTTATTGGTCAAAGTTCCTGTGACGACAGAATGGCACCACAACATCGCTCCCGTTGCGCATTTTTTGACCGTCAACACGTCTTCCCAACAGTTAGAACGGCGAGAACGTCTCGGACGAAAATAAAATATTTTGGCCAAGATTTCGAAGAAATTGCTCGATACAGGATTTCTGAGGTTCAGGATTTGGACCGTGCAGTTAATACCTGTGATGAAAATAATGCAGATTCGTGGTGTCATTGGCAAAGATTGTGTTTCGCATTTCGTATAAACTCTACCTTTGATCCTTATGAAAATGCGATCAATGCTCTTTTATCTGTACCTCAACATTTTATTTTTAAAATAATTTACATGCAGATATTTGCATTATCGAACAGCATAAATTAATCTTAAGCGATTATATAAGAAATTAATATATATATATATTAGTCATGTATTTTGTCATTTGCTTTTAATGTTATAAACGACGATAAATCATTATCTTAAAGTTCCATTGTTTTTATAAAAACTTATTTATTTGTTTTTGCACGTGCTATAATGCTGATATCTTGGGACTAAATGGTAATGGTAACAAGTTAAAGGTTAACCCTCTGACTGCCGATTGTTTTAAGTCACTATTTAGATGCAACGCTTGCAAACATGTTCAAATACCGTTTAACCAAGCAAAATGGTATTTATAGGCAAAGCTTTATTAGTATAATATAATTCAACGCTTTAATATGTCTAAGTAAAGACATTAGCATAAGCAGTCGGAGGGTTAAGAGTGCAAACAGAAGATTATAAAATTCGGAGAGAAAGATTATTTATTATTCTAATAAACTCTTCTTCTTTTGGGAAGAAAGAAACAATTATACAGCGTAAGCTCAGGTTAAGAATGAAAAGAAGAGAAGGAAATTGAATATTTAAGGCAGAATCTCCGTCTACCTGTTGCATGGCAGTTCATTTCCTTATGGGACTTAAATGGTATAATGAAGATTAAGCAGATGACAAATGGTGGTTTTGAAACTTTCACTTTATGCGTCTGACTTACGCCCATGTGATAATGAAATGTTCCCCAAAGGATATGAGCCCTTATGGGAAATCAGATTTTTTAAGACTTGTTGCGAGCACAGTTAGACAAAATGGCATTTCGTGGATATATTTTCTTTGTTTTCAAGTACATGGGATAAAAGCCGTTACAAAATCTACGCATATAAGCACGACAACAAATTGTTCCAGCTTGAATTATGTTTGAATGAATCTTTCTATTTGGTTTCACTTTTAAGAAAGAAAGTAGACGTTAGCCATAGAAAATCCTGCTAAGTCGAGTCCTTTTCTAGTACCAGTACAATGCGAACTTATTTCAGGACCTTTCTTTGTTGACAATAGTATAACCTAACTCGCTCTTTAACTTTTTGCTTTGGCTTCCATACAGTATACTTGTGATAATGCTTCTATAAAGCCCAGATAAAATGTTTCTTTTTAGACTTGTACAAATATTTGAAATCCTTTTCCCTTTATCTCTTACATTCATATTTCTAATTCATTCCTTGACCAATGAAATGAAGTCTAAATATATCATAATCAGAAAAAGGTTTTAGTTTCTCTCTCATAACAATTTGAATATGAAGGTCTTCGTTCTGCAAGGATTGGAGTTAAAGCTGCTAGATTGAGGTTTTATATTCAGGACTGATAATGATTCTTAATCTTGACTTGCAGTTAATGAAAAAGGATGTAAAAATTTTATATTCCTCCATCATTTCTTGTTAGGTTCACCTACAGGTTTGACGACAATGGTTTTACCTTTAGAGAATATCATAGCACCACAGCATACCCCGAACTCGGAGCCTAAACGGCTTCATGTCGGTTGGATGAGTATGTGTGAAACTTTATTGAAAAGCAAAAGCAAAAAAAAAATACATCAAGAGATATAAAAATACATAAAAGGGAACATAATTATGCATAAACAAAGAAGAATATAATGAAAAGTACATACAGGGTTACAATCTGAGTATAATATAAAATATATACAAGAGGAGTTATCATATGAGTGCAGTGAAAGGGTAGAATGTTTCCTTTGCTCCATGATTCGGGGCTGTTAGTGTTGTTCGATGCGACGATAATGAAGAATTGATAATATATTACAACCGGTTACATTGATGATTATTGTCGCAACCATCCTAAAAATTGTGGGACTGGTTTTTGTTTTCTGTCTTGTTATTTATACTTAGGGATCGCTGGGATTATTACTCCAGGGTTGGCAGTGATGTGAAAGGTGAATTTTTCGATTGAATTACGGAAGATTTGGTGGTGGCTGGTTGCTGTTCTTAAGCTAGTGTACCCTGCTGCTCAACTGGATATTCATCGAATTTCTGGTTCCGGGAGGTGAATCTTTGGATGTATCTATTTCTAGGCTGGAGTATGTGACGGTATTGTATTTTGACTTTTAATTAGGTCTTCTATAGTCGCTAGGAATTAAATTATCTATATTTCGTCTTGAGAGTTTGCTGGATAGGGGCGCTCTTCCACCAATGGACAATAAATTGTGGGCTTGGTTTAGAGAATATTAGGTGAAAGTGATTTATTTCACCTTTTCAATTCGTAATGAGTTAGATCAAATAAAGTTGCAATAGCTTTTAGAAGTAAAAATTAGACATTAAAGTAAATCAAAAATATTACCACTAAATATATACGGAGAATAAAGGAAATTTTCTAAAAGTTCATGCAAAGTATGTCATTGCTTCCTATTGATAAATATATCTTAAACATCATAGAACATTTACATAAAAAATTGTCTAGTTATGTTAGTACTATAAAATAACTTCTTTGTCTTTTAAGAGTAAAAATTACTTGTAAGCAGTGATGTATTAGCTATTTCTAAACCTGCTGTGAGTCATAAGTTAGAGATTGTAGGATTGAGAGCTAACTACCCAATACAACTGAAGAAATGCTGTGTTTGTGGGGTTTCGTGCGATCTACGTAGGTATAATGATACAAGTTGATGTGGAATCGAAGCTTATTGTCTCACAGAAGTTGAAGTGTAGTCCTACATATCTGTCAATAGCTCAAATTTATGAGATGCGTCTAATCGTGTAGTGTCAATCAAATTTCCAATCTTTGAAGCATACCTTTTTCTGCATTATTTTCACTAACTTCTTGTTTTTTTTGTTTTTTTTCGATATACACAAAGGCCTATTCGAGATACAATATTATAAATTGGTATAATGAACCAGAGTACAGCATATATAGAAAAAACTAAACCATTAAGATGTTCCTTCTTGCTTACTTTGCTTATACTTAGGCAAACGCAGTAAGAAAGAATAATCTAAATAAATTCATTTCCTTCTTCCCTCCTATTCATTATAAAAGCATAAAGTATCGCAAAAAATGATTGATCGAAGTTCAATTTTGAGTTGGTACAAGATGGTAAATTATAACCAGGCATTTCAAAAAATCATGACGAATTATCATAATATGCAGAAAAGAATTGCAAACCAAACATAAACAATTCTTTACTTTAATTTTTTTTAAGTTTCACATTCTGACTACGATTTCTTAAATTATTTTACAGCTCCAACTAATTTTTTTTTACTTTTTTGCTTCTTATAATTTTCTCATAAAAACGTTATAATGAAACCTATGTCAACCGTGCTAAATAAATTCCTTGAATCAATATTATTAATGTCTACATATATATATACAGCAACTCTTTTAATTCAACTCTTCAATTCATTTCTTCTTCGATATAAAACTGAACACACGAGTCTTACTATGTAATGAATAAATATTAAAGCACTCGTATATTTCGGCATAGCGATCATATTTCAAATACCATTCCAGCGTTACATATTTCCCAGAAGTTAAATATTCCTCCAAATGCAAGCCAATCATTCCTGAAACATTCAAAATATTCTCCTCTGTCGCTGGCGGAATACTTTGTCAAAAACTAAAACCTCTCCAAACGGCAGTTTCCAGTGACAAGGCCAACAAGGCATTTAGGTTACATCGCCTTGTTGACAATAATGTTCACAGTCTAATAACATATCTTAGCTATAATATTTAACCGAACATATGTGAGTGTAGTAAATATGTCCTGGCATATAATCGATGGCCTTTTGCGTGTGTACGTAATTATTTCTCCTCTCGCTGCCTGTGTTAGTTTCCATTTCCCGGAACTGACGCCTAGGGCAGGAAACTATTAGGAGTTGTTTCGTTCCTCTGGTGTGAGACATTCTTTACTCTTTATATTAGGAAGATCACTCCACATATTTAATCCTTTCGGACGCTGGAAGAAAATTTGTTCCCAGTTAGTAGAAGTCATTCCGGGTAGGGATAAAACCATCTTGCTTCAGGGTGATTTTTTTTCCTAATTGGGAAGAATAATTGATGTTAGAGATTATTACTGAGAAGCTGTAGCGGTAGATAAAACAGGGCGATTCAATTTATATCGCACTTACGCAAGATGAAATTCTAACTGCAATTAGACATGTTAGTGAAATAGTATTATTGCCCTTAAAAACAGAAATTTTCCATTGTGTGCTCCAGGCTAGGGTATTACATTAGAATCATATGAAGATTTTACGTGAACAACTTGTATGAAACGGATAAGATTTTCTCAACAGTTTATATCTGTAGTCTTGCTTTATTACGAACTTTTATTTAACTTGACTAGTTCCATGTTTGTTACGACTGAATTTTGTAATTGATTTTTCACTCATCTCCTCATGTGCTAGAGTTTTGAAATTTTGTACACATGTGTGTTATAGATGACAAAATACTATTTTAATATTTTCAGAACTTAATTGTCAATTAATCAATGAGTTTCGCTAAACTTTGACTCCATGGTCCTCACCTGGTTGTTGTGAATTTCAAAAAATTGATTTAAAAAAAGAATAATGAATTACAAATTAAAAATTAAAAAGTAGAAAATAATTCAAATAAAAAATTTCAACTTCTAGTTCATCAATGAAAGCGTTATTTTAAAATTTATATGGATATTAGATTGATCAGTTAACACATAAACCTGTTTTGAAGAGAAATTTCATCCTTTCAAATGTGATTTTGCTGCTTACTTACAGAAAGAAGAAAACTTAATCACATTGTCAGGATGAAATTCTGAATCCTTTAGGAAACCAAACTTTATTCATATATTGCCAATGCAAGGGATAATTTAAATAACAATTGCTACTCACCATATCAATGGCATTCAGGGTTTCAGGGAACTGCTGACTTATGAAATGCGCTATTTTATAATGTCCAAACCAGACAGCTTTGTGCAGTGGTGTAGCTCCTAGCTGATCTCGGGCCATCGCGAGTTTTCGGTTTTCTAAAAGTATTACTACATGCTCGAGCTGATCCCTCATCACGGCTCGGTGTACATCATAAATACGTTCCTGACAAAGAGAATATTTATTTTGGTACATAAGTTTGGAGAGAAAGCATAAATTAGAGAGCACTTGCTTTCTGTACCTTTTAAGTCGTGAATTTTTTTGGGGGAGAGGTGAATAACTTTACCCCATCTCTTTTTTGCTGAAAAATCTTAATGCATATCATGAAATTTTAAATTGATAAGATAATAAGACTAAATCTAATAATATATAAAACTAAATCCCAGTTGAAATTGATATTCAGCAAACTTTAATGAAATGCTTTGAGTCAAGATATTTTTTTCAATATATTTGCTAACATATATCGAAATATATAAAAGAAAAAGACACTAGAAAAATTTTCGAAACGTAAAATATCGTTTAATGATTTACTTGGAGTTGTAAAACCTCATTTTAATAAGCAACCTTTAAGTAAGTAATAATGAAGCAATGATGAATAGTTTTTGTTCAACGGAAACAACTACACATTTAGTAAAAGTTATGACATTCTGATAGCTCTCTTAAAATAATTTAATTTATTAGTTCAAAATTAGATTTAATATTTAAAATTAGACATTCACATAATAAAAACACAGAACACAGCTCGCGTCTCAGCTCAGACTGACTCGTCACAAATCACACCACATAATGGCTCTCTTCTTAATGGTGGTAAGCACGAGCTTATCCTTCGTGTGTAGCACGCTCTTTTGTCACAATGTCACAAAGATAACTTTCTTAGATAATTACAACTTAGCAATTTTTATAAATATATTAAACTCGTATAAAAGTACGACCTCCATCGCAATTTATTCATCTATAAGTTGGTTATGGTTCCTTGAATTAGTCCAATTTAGCGGATATATTCTTCTAGAGATTCGAAAAAGTTACTTTTATGCCTAAGAGATTAGTAGTCATTTCAAATGTAGTGTTTAGTTTAAACGTTAAGCATAAAATAATGACTATGATGTTCTCCTTAATAAGGATAAGCAGACTGTTTTCCTAAAAAAGACACTGTCTCCTAAAAATATGACGATTTACCTCTTCCCAATAAAAGGCAATATCATATTTTCGAAACATACGAGAAAATACGCGCACAGAAATTTTTGAGGAAGTAGAATTTTCAAAAGCTGCCTTCTTTTATAAATCTGATATTATTAAAGTACGAATGCATGTTTATAACGGATGGATAGTTGGAATTTGATGGCATAAGGACCCAATTTGGTCATGCTTCACCAAATATATAATCAAAACAAATACCTTGTTAAAATTCAGTTAAAGGTGTATTTCAATCAGACGCTGTTTTAATCAAAACAATGATAAAATCCATGGCATTAAATATAGAACTTAAGGTATCCGAGTGTGTTCGGAGACATTTTTTTGAAAAATAACTTATATATATTTTTAATGTTATTTTTCAACTGCATATGTTTTAAAACTATGAAAATATTGTAAAATTAGGCTTTCAAAATAATATTTTTAAAAAACTGAGAAATTTGAAGAAAAATGACTGAAATATTTGCCTTACACTAACAGCCATAGACAAAATCATATTCTAAATATGTATAAATCCTTGTAGGAGCACATTTTTATGACAGTTATCTGTGTTATGCTCTAAAATATTTCTTGTACATCAAAATAGTTTTGAGATATAGCTGAACATAGTTACTAAACTGGTAATTTTTCATAAAAAATACTTTTCGTTTATATTTAAGCACTTAAAAATAATACTTGATTTTAAAATTGACCTTAGTTTTTAGAGGAAAACATCAAGCATATGACAGAAAACAACCTCAGAAAATTTCATATCAATACTTGAATAACTTTTTGAGAAATCATTGTTACGGTCGACAGTTTTCCTCAAAAATTTCATTTCTCAGAAAACACATTTAAAGTTTTCATGCAGCATAAAATAATGCTTACAATTCGGTAATAAAACAGCTGTAATTCCATTTGTAATTCACGTAGAGTAAAAAGTGAGACAGTTTTAGAAAGCTGGTTAAACAGGCTACAAAATTAAGTCATAATTTTTTTTTTAATAATTTCATCGAAAACGACGATTTTAAACCAGTCGGATACCTTAAAGACCAGCATGTAAATTGGCTATAAAGGGTAAAACAATTTGTTATAAGCAGAGTAGTGCATGAAAGTATATATAAAAATACGCTTTTATTATTTCAAGAGGCATCTTTACAATGTGTTAGAAATGAATAATGGCTAATTAAATGTCACATAATGAAACAGGAAACCAGCGGGAGTGTTTTTCTTTTGACTTTCTCGTATATTCCACATATGACGAATTTTGTGCTTAGCTTCTTCGTAGGGTGGAGAGAATCGAGAATGAATTTTGGTTTTATCCTCTTCAATAGATTTGTCCAAAATTTGAAACATATCTACAGTTTTGGTGACCACACAATCGGTTAAGCCATGGACATCGATTACTATTTTGTATCTTATTACAAAATGTAATTCTAAAATATTTAGAGTGTAAAACGAATTTAAAACTATCTTCGTAGGCTACACTTGTATTCTTTATTAATTCTATCGATACAGGACCGTCCCATACGTCCCTTCAAGCAAAAGACGATAGCCGTCCAAAACGTCGGAATGTCACTCTGAAATTTCCACCCTCTTTCGTTAAGAGTGATTGATTTCACACCCGCAGCGCGTGCTTTCTTCGTTAGAGTGGCTCGCCCAGATGTGTTTGGGGAAGAGGGGAGTTTTCTTACAATTCGGGCAATGCCAGCTGTCATTGTGGTTTTTGAGGGGGAAAGTGAATTTCCCTTATCTTTGATAGAGGAGCACGGACGTTCCCGTATTTTGATGTGTCTCTGTTCCAATTTCCTTAGGAATCAGAGGGTTAAAGTTAACCCTCCGTCGGGCACAATATTCGCGCCGGCGAGTTTGGGCGCGTTGCGCCTGATAGACACAGGTAAACAATATCGTAATTAACATTGTTAACACTCATTAATTTTAATTTTAGCATTCTAAAATTAACCACTGATCTTCTAAAAAGAAAAAAGTGGGGATATCGTTGCAAAAATGTTTCCCATTCGCGATTATTTCCGTGCAGTACAGAACGTGTTTTTTAGATTTGCAATTTCAGAAACGTTTCGGTTAACTCGAGTTCGGTTAACCGGGGTTTTACTCCACCTGTTTCGCTCCAGTCCTCCCATCATGCGTCTCAGAGCAATGCCGACGGAAAATTATTATAGGAAAAAGTCTAATTATAGATTATCTACTATAAACATTTCCAGATACTGTCTGTATATACAAACTGAGCACTTATACAGATTTTTCGTTGATTTTCGTTTTGCAGCGCATCCTATGTTGCCTTCATTAGTTTTTTCCAATGTTAATAATCTTTAACATACTATTTTTTAAAATCTATTTTATAAGTTAAACATGTTTCCCTTCGTTCACAGTGACAAAACGCGTCTTCTGTAGGAAAAAATTTTAATTCATATTTTCTAGCAGAATTTTTTCTCACGTCCTTTGAAGTGTGTACATGAATCAACAAAAAGAGGAAAAGGGGGGGAGGGGGGGAGTCGGGCCTGTGGATGTTTTAGAACTCGATTCTTATAAAAACGAGAAGAAAATTATTCCACAAATAATGCTGTTGAGAACTGAAGATTACATTTTTCAGCAACGATATTATTTACATTTCATGTAAAAGTATGAGGCAAAAAATAATTCTTTTGAGTCAACTAAGTCTTTTTTTGTATTTAAAGTTTGCTGCATAAAAGCAGACTGCAGCTTCATTTACTTTCTATGAAGCTATTTTTTTACCATTCATGATATGAACATATCATTTGTACAAATTGAAAAAATAGCTTGACTCTAGAACATATTATTGACAGACGATTTAGATTGACTATTGAACATACATATAATATAAGGTATCCACATTCATTTGTCATTAACCGTACAAGTTTCGCACTTTTGCAATGACGTATGCAATTTTACGTACTCTTTTTTGGATAATTTTGAAAAAAATGGCGCATATAATATCCTGAACTTTTTTCAAAATTTAAAGCTCAAAACTTCATCGTTTGTACCTGTACCATAGTGGATTTTAGAAGAATTTCACGCTCAGGAACACCTCTTTTAGATTAAATTGCAGAATATGAACGTTTTGTCTGTTAAGATTGTACATAAAACCAGTATTAATTTTCAAATCAACGACGGAGAAAACCGGAGAAGGCTTAGCGCAACAGCTCCGTCAAGTTTAGTTATTTTAACGTCCCGGTTTGAAGGAACATGAGGGCTATTTTAAGATGGACCTCGTAATTTTGAATCTCTGTCAGACGACGAGGACGAAACCTGGGCTGGCGCTCCCCTTCTCGCAGCACACCAGCGGGAAGGCGTTTGGCTACTACGTATGATTTGGCGTGCATAGCATCCCATATAAAGCGGATCTTCAACGGAAACGGGTTTCGAACCTGGAGCCCTCCAGCTGGGACCGTACCACTAAGCTACCGCGGCACTAAGATCTCTGTCAAATGTAGCGCTTTGTACGGCAAATATGAATGCTCCATGTTTCTAATAAAATTTTACTGTTAAACATTCCTTTTCTTAACAATTAGAAATTTATTGGTCACTGTAGCAGCAAATATGCACAATTTCTTTGTAATTATCTTGTATCGTAGTATGAGGAGAATTTTATATTTGGGATCATGCCCCATTTTTTTCTCAAAGCAAAATGTTTGCCTCATGCCTACCCTTTTTCCCTATAAAATGGGTAAGTATAAGATTTTTCAAAATAATCAAGTTTTATCAATTACCGAAGACTCAATTTTGAAACATTCAATTCCAAGTCCTAATTTTTTAATCAACAGCCTGATTTTTCGATTAAAGGCTAAACTATAAGGCATTTCCCATTCAAAGCATGCTTTATTGATTTTTGCGATAGAAATGGTTTGTGATTAGCTCTTTTTACTTTAAATCTTGTTTCATTCCGTTCAACTGGACATATTTCGAACTTATATGCATAACTGAAGCTTATTTAGCATTGGATACACATTGCATGTCAATTTTCGAAGAAAAATAAGCAAAACTACATTTTTCGAATATTTAAGTCTTTCGGGATAACTTTTCTTGAATCTTTAAAATGCAATAAAAATTGACCCAAGCATGATATATGACACTTCAAGTACTTAACAGTTAACGCAATTGACAATTTATCCATTGCAAAAGCTATATATTTTATTATCGCTCTGAAGTCACATTTTAAAGTCACGTTAAGTCATATATCCCAAATTCCAGGCATTCCATTTGCAAGAATTGATATTAGAACAAATATACAAGAAACTATGTTGAGACGGCTTAAAATGCGTATTAGTACGATTTGTATTTTGTACTCGAAGCTTTTATTATTTTTATAATTCATAAAGTTTCAGATTTCGGCCCTTTTCTTTCTATTCCATGAAGTTAAAATTACGAAATCTCACCATGGATAGACCGCAAAAAAAGTGCATCGAATACACCGACTTTAATTTTCCTCATCTCTATCGTTTACTTTCAGTTTTGAAAGTGTAGAATTTATTTAATATGCAGGGAGCCAAAGAAATGAATTCCGTTTTATTATTTCCAAATAAATGTATCTCCAAGGTGGTCCCTCGAGCAAGAGGATGAGAAGTTACCATATAAGTAAGCAGATAATAGCTTTTCCTCGCGATATAATAATAGTGGTGTTGGTTGGTTAAAGGCTTTATCGCCGGTGACGGGCGTACCTCCTTATGAGGATATCTCGCATCAGATGCTCATAACGGGGTCTATTATGAGTGGTTTACAGAACCCGTGTTGCTATTTGCGGGGTCCTGTCATTCAGATTTGCCGGATGTACTCGAGACGGGACGAAGTAATTCTTTATGATCTCCAAAGAATCGTCAAGAAAAGAACAGATACAAAAGAGTAGTTTTGAAGGTGTAATTCTTGCTTCAATTCATATGCTTTCCTTATACAGGCCAAAAACTGAGGATTTCATAAACGTGAATTCCTGTTATATTTCAAGTACCAACTTATAAAAAAATTGTAATAAATCCTTTTTTCCACCCAGATATTCAGCATTTAAATTAAATTCATTTTGAGTTATTTCGTTGTTATGACTTTCTAAAAGTGACTAGTTCGGTTTTCATTGCGAATCCCTTAAGAATGCCGAATCAGCTATTTAGAATGAGCATTGCATTCCACCTAAAAAGAGAATTCCTTCTTTCTTCGCTGAGCTCTTGTTCTATCAGACTCATATCCTTTCTCAGTAGCACTCTCCTCAGAGAGAAGTCTCTAGAATCATCGTGGTGCTTAAATAAAACAGTGTTTCAAGGATGGAATTCAAAATCGTCACCAATATATCTTCTTTCATCATCGTGATGCTTAAATAAAACAGCATTTCAAAGATGGAATTCAAGATCTTCACCAATATATCTTCTTTCTTGTCAATAGATATATGTAATGATTTAACATTTTCCTATTTTTAAAACCGCTTATTAACTTTAATTTGTAACTAATTATTTCTACTTAAATTCTAATATCAGAATAACTGTCACTGCAACTCGTTGAGATCCAGATTCAACCGGCTGTAGCGTTCGGGGTTTTTCCGTTTCTCAGCAGTATAAAAAAGCTTTAAGGTCGCCATCTTTCTCTTTTGTAACCATGTAACTCACTTTGTCAGACGTGCTGCCTTTGTGCGCACTTTCCGAACAATGGTCACGGCTTCGATCAACATAAGTTATCCTCCGAATATTAAAACTCCTGTATTATACCTGGAAGATGTTATTTCAAATATGATTACGTTATTCCCTTAAATCAACCTGTATTTTCATCTTTACAAGTAATAAAGCTAATTTAGATCATCTACTGCCTTCTCATTGAAATGAATGTTTACGCTGCTCATTTAGAATGATGTTACATATACCTATCCAAAGTCCCTTCGTGGTTTATTATATTTAATTACACATTGTATATTGATATTAATATTCCTACTCATTATAATTATTAATAGTTGACTGTATGAACATTGGTTTTAAGCAATAAATAAGTATTAAATTTCAAAATGGATAAATGATGTTGAAAAAAAGGAGCTGAATTATGCATTTGAAGAAAAGTTGTCTCAAACCTGTCATTTTTATAACCTTCCATTTCGCCTGTGAAAAGTATTGAGTGAGATGAAGAGGTTACTACCAATAGCGAATATTTCGGAATTTTTTAACATCTGGCAGGAACATGAAACCGCATGTTCCTGCCAGATGTTAAAAAATTCCGAAATATTCGCTATTGGTTGCCAAAAATTGAGTATTTTCTTCCTCTTTGAAATTTCAAAAAATTGAGATAGGTGGAGTTATTTGTTAAGCGACGATATCATCAATTGAAACACTAGATTTATTCGATGACTTCAAATAAAAGGCTCTTTATTGATTAAATAAAATTAACTGATTGATGGAAAATGTTTTCCAACAATCTATAAATATTAAACGTTTATTCTGTGTGAAAAGTGTGATTTAACGTAAAAATATTTTTCGAACGAATAAGAAATTAAATATTGCCTCCAAGTATTATGCCTCATCAAGCGATAGGCCGCGGTGGCCTAGCAGTAAGGTCGCGGCTTTGGGGCCGGATGGTTCCTGTTGCATGCTAAATCAGAAGGAAGGGGGGGGGGTCAAACATCCTCCCGTTGGTGTGGTGCGGAAGTTTGGAGAGGGGGTGCCAGCTCAGGTGTCGTCCTCGTCATCTGACAACGGTTCAAAATTATATGGTCCGTCTCAAAATAGCCCTAGTATTGCCTTAAAAACGGGACGTTAATAAAACTAACTAACTTGAAACAGTAAAAACAATTTTAATTATTTCTGTCACTCTGCCTGTGAACACGATAGCTAAAAAACGTAACGAACTATAAAGATGAAATTTGGTATGCAGTCTTGACACCAAAAATTTAGATCCGTCTCAGATAAGCCTATCTGCTTGCCCGTCAGTGTGCATGTAAATAGGATAACTCAAAAACGCAACGAGCTAGATAGATGAAATTTGGCACAGGTTTGACTTTATTACTAGAATTGTAGATCTGCCTCAAATTTCAGACCAATTCCGTCAAAAGATTAGCTATCTGTTGGTCTGTCTATTCGTATATATGTGAACGCAATAACTGAAAAACGCAACAATCTGCATAAGTGATATTTAGTACGTAGTCTTGACACCAAATCTGTAGATCTGTGCAAAAGTTGGGATCCAGTCGGTAAAAGGAAATATCTGCGAAACGTAAACTCGATTTTTTTCAATATGCTGCGATGCTAAACGCAAAGCATGCCAAACTGTGTAAGCATACGAGAAAGTCGAGAGACGATAACTTTCGCTGGTTTCGTTGACGCCTGCTCATACCACCGGTAATCCGCACTTAAGTAGGCCATTCACCGCTCTTCCAAAATGGAATTTTTGGAACACGAAAAGGAAAAACCTATCGTCAAGGTGGAAAACCTGTCAAATTTGGAGCCAATGATTCAAAATGATAGAATTCAAACGAACTTAAAATCCAAAACTCAATCCGCCTATTCCAGTTTGAGACGTCGATGCGAGAGTAGCGGCAAAACAAAGGATCTGCCTACATTAACACCTCGTCGAGGTAGAAATAAAACTCGAAATCCCCACGTGAGGGAAGAGGAGTCTGGGTGGCAGGAATTCTGCGACTTTGAACCTTGTCTCAAAACAAACTTTGGAACATCCGTGATTGCTTTGCCTAATTTTTCGACTAAAATGTGTGAGAAAAAAACCAGTCTTAGGACAAATAGCATATCTTAGACTTCTATTAAATGCCCAGCTGTAGATGTGCCATCAGGCGGCGTGTACCACCGGTGGCTCACACTTGAATGTTGTATCAGGCAGGGCGTACCACCAACAATTTAGTTCGTTTAGTGACTAGAAAAAATTTCCATATAGTTGAAAATTAAAATAATGGATATTTAACGTATATATATTAATTGAAATAGTAGAATTTATTTTATTTCAATTCAATATTATAAACATAAATTATATAATAAATTCGAAATATAAACATAACAATTCAATATTGTTTATTTATTTCTATGCAATTTCTTAAAACATTTCAAACAAAGTGCTGACTGACCCTCACAACGATTGCAATACGCCGTTATTCTTTTAGTTTTCTTTGCTGCGTATTATTTATATATATATATAACAAATAAGAAACAATCATACCAGATATTTTTAAATGCATTCTTTTGTTATCATTTTCCCTTTTCATTACCGTTTTCTCCTTAATCATTAATTTTTAAATACACCTTTTTGTTATCATTTTCCTTTTTTATCATCATATCTTTAATCTTCATCGTTTTCTCAATGTAGATCGCTTTCATCTTTGTTTCCATCGGTATCTTAATCATAATCGAAACTCCCCCAACCTTAGAAGTTTGGCGCAAAAGAAAGTAACTTCATATTTCGTAAACATCCGGACCCTACATGACGCGTTCAGTTCATTCCTTAGTCACGTCTCCCGTTGGCTGTATCCCTCAGTCTTAGGTTCGTAAAATTATTTCTAATATTTGGTATTTCATTCGAATTCTTGGTCTATCATAATGTTCGGGGTGAAGGACAGTGTTTTTAGCTTTATGCTAGCACTGTTCGCAGGAAACATTATGATTTCTCTAATTTTTAGCGGTTCGTATAGATTTCATTTATTTACCCCTGATGAGCATCTATACGATTTTACCGATAAACTACAGTCTTTCCATTTAATTTCAACATTGATTGATTTTCATGACATTGATATATATAAATTCCTTGCAACCTTTTCTTGACTTCCTTGCGGACCCTTTATATGAATGAAGAAAATGTGAACCTTTTTTTGACCGATAAATCCAAGTTCTCTTAGAGTAGCCGCCCAAAAGAAACATGAATTGCAGCGCCAGCGTTAAATGACCAAATAATTTAGCTATCTGAAGTATACGTATAGTAACCAAAATGACATTTAAAAGAATGGCAACAATGCATTTTCCAGCTTAATTTTCTATAGGCCGAATTACTAAATTAAAACAGAATCTTAAAACGAGCTTATTGAGAAAACACAGAATATGTTGTTTGTAATAGTAATATAATTATAAGCTTAAAGGCTTATTTATTTTGCTATGAAAGCTCATTACATTCACTTTTGACATTTCAGCTGTATCGACGAGATAAATATCGTCACATGATTGTATTAAAAAATACATCTATATTTTTAAATGAAGTTTTTACTATGGTGAACGATCTATAAAAACATTCAATTTTAATTAAGCGTTTTTCAGAAGCGACTGTAATTGTTAAATTGTTAAAGTAGACCACCGATACTTACGGTAAAATTAGTCAATTGCTGTCAAAATTTTATATTGCTGCAATCTCTTTTTTAAATAATTTTCATGTTCACCTATTTTAACCTTGAATGGAAGGGGAGAAAGAAGTAGAAAACAAACATGCCATCTTGTAAGATATTTTTCATCAGCATTCTTGACTTCATAATAAATACATTTGCGTCATATTTGTTACGATTTCAAATAAGCAGAAACAAAAAATTTGAATCTATATATATTATAAAAGCTTATAAACACAAAATAACGTATACTGAAATATCAATTAATATTATCATTACATGCAAACATACCATACTAAGAAAATGAAAGAAACAAATATTTAAACGTTCGACTACAAAAATTAACATCACTGAGCTATCATGAGTTGTATTTTGAAGTGAAAATAGTATCATTCGAGAAAGATGTTGAAAATACTTACCATGTACATTGGCACTATATTTAAGAAAGACTGGACTTTAGGAATGGCAGATGTTTCTCCTAACAATCTGTCTCCTTGTCCTTGTAAAACTAATTCTTCTAATGCATTTATATTGCCATCGGAAATCAACTCTCGTATCTGAGATTTGCTAATTGTTGATTCTACAAAAACAACAATTTTACGTTATTGATTTTAAATATAACGTAACTGACAATACAAATTAAGATGCATTTAAACTACTCTTTCTCGCATATTTTAATCAAACATTTATATGCATATTAAATGAATATATGTTTTTCACAACTTGAAAATAAAGCGTAAAACGGATTAAAAATTTTAAATGGTTTCTTAAACTTACCCTTTGAACGAGCATTGGTAAATAAAACCTGAATATGTATGTGTTCATATTATCAAAAGTAAAAAAAGTTATTTAATAACTAAAGTAGCTAAAAAATCAGGATATGCCGAGAAGAATCTTTATTTAAACAGTTTGGGGAGTTGAATCTACAGAAATTAATTCTTTTATATAAAAAAGTATAAAAAGAAGATAGTATACACATCCTGCTGACATACACATTAATTTTACTCATAAACGAAAATATCGCTAAATATTCGACAAGCTGTTTTAATGAAATTAAAGATTACATGGTGCGTTAGTTAGGCTATGAAATTTATTCTAGTCACGTTTAATAATTTATTTTACTAGGAACATTGAATTTAAAGCGTTTAAAACGGATATCAGCCAGTCTGCCAGTATGGATAATCATATTCAATGCAACTCTTACCAAATATTCATTAACAGATTCAAATTATCTTCAGTGACTAATTTGAATCTATCAATAAATATTCCTCAGATTCCATATAAAAAATAGCATCTCACTTAATCTACAACAGCAGAAATTTTCTTCAAGCTGCTATTTTCTGCTTCTTCATATGCGGGAACTATGAACAATTACAGTCAGTCCCAAAATTCAGTATACTACAGGCTAAAAATAAAATACAGGCAAAATTTGATTTTAAGAAAATCCGTTTATTCTTTACCTTTGATCTTTACATTTGTTGTTTTTACTCAAAGGAACTCTTACTCTTTTACGTAAAGAAAAATTATGTCATCAGATTTATATTTTACGAAAAATGAATAAATATGATACTTATACGAAAAGCAACGTCATAAAACTGAGTATATACTTTTAGTCATTTTTATGTAATAAGCAAATTAATATTTAGCTGCAGTTCCTTTCGCTTGAATCTTAGCTCGCAGTCTCATAGACATGGATTTCACCAGTTTTCTTGTTTGTTTGTTTTTCAACTGAAATTTTGGCCACTCTTCTCTTAAAATATACAAGGGTCGTTTTTTCCTTTTTTCAACCTCCAATCGAGCCAACCGGCAGACAAGTGGTAGGAGGTGGGGTTGAGTGGTGGGAGACTGTGCATGTCTCTAACCTAACCTTAATTTCTGCCGACGTCAGCTGGCCAATTTGACCTGAGCTATTGGGACATAAATATGGCTGGCAGAATTGATTCTCCCTCCAAGCTCGAGTTGCGTAGAGTTATTTACTTTCTTTAAGCTTAAGGTTGGTTTGTGAAAACGATTAATACAACTGTTTCTTGTCAGACTTTACGAAGACTGCGAAGAGCCATTCTGACTTCTGGAGTTGTCCTCATTCATGGCAACTCCCGCCCTTACACTACTGTTGTAACCCAGCAGCTTCTGGAGTAGTTTAAATGGGACGTGTCAGATCATCCGGCGTATAGCCCATACTTAGCAACGAGTGATTTTCACCTCTGCCCTGAATTGAAGAACTGACTAATGGGCCAAAGCTTCCAGAAAAATGAGGAGATTAAAAGCAACATTAAGGCCCATCTCACATCACTGGAGGCAAAGTTCTTCGAAGAGAGGATCGGTAACCTGGTCCACCGATATGACAAATGTCTGAATCTTCACGGCGATTATGTCGAAAAGTAACCATGTTTGAACATAACTTTTGGTAATAAATTCAATTTGTTCTCTACTCTTCTCTTTTTTTATGCTCCGTCGACGTTTGAAAAACAACTGCCCTTTACTTCTCATCTCATGCTCTTGGACTTATTTCTCCAATTTATAATATAAATTTTCTATGGCATTTGGACCTGACGATTGGGGTGGAGCGTGTAGCTGCTACTTTCAGTGTTACATCGAATATAATTTGAAAATCTTCGCTGTACATTTCGAGTCATTGTCTTGCAGGAACACTAGAGTTTGACCCAAGTCCTAGTTTATCGACATATTTTAAAGTCAAATAAAGAAAGTGTCAGGATATACCAGGCAATCCATAATGCCATCCGTGGATATAAGTTCTCCTACTCATCAGGTTGCCGAGCAACCCCAAATGAAGCCAATCCATACTTCACCGTCTCTATGGTGATTTTAGGATCTAGCTCTTTTCCAACTTCTCTCCGCTCTTTACATTGTCCATCGTTCCCTTACAGAATAAATTTACTTTCATCGTAGAAGCAAATAGTGTTCCAGGATGATTCTGGCGTTAAATTGTGTTTTTTTGCTCAAGAGTCTCTTTTGTTTCTAGTGGCATGACTAGACTAATGAGTGTCTTGAATTTTGAAGTATGAGCGTGAAATGTTGTTTCAACTGATTAAACAATTTCAAATGAGGCCCTCTTCCAGTTTCTGAGGATATCGATGCTGCAGGGTTTTTGGCAATTAACGGTGGCTTTTTCTTTACTGAGCGTACATTCTTCCTCTTTGCTGCAGAGATTAAAATTTCATGACATCCTTTTCCTGGATTATTGGCCGTAATTCCTGTTTTCCGATATTTCTATAGTATTATTTGGACGCAATCTTGGCTTTCCCCAATCATCGAAGCAATTTCTCGAACATATTTGTCATTTTTCGACCATTTGATGACTAAGCAATTCTCTTTCGCCGGAATTTCCCTTCTAGAGTTTGTTTCAAGAGTTTTTAAGGGTTAAAAAAAGTATTACACTAGTAAAAGAATGTTTAATATTAAACGATATGCTCAAGTGTATCTAACGAATACTTTAATTTTTAACACCAAATTTGATTTAAACTGACAAATTCGTTATGTGTAAACTCAATTTTCTGGTATCTTTTTCGACAAAGTGCCATACCTTTTAAGTATTCTGGAAAACAGAATAAATTAAGCTAATTTATTTTTCACACAACTGTGGGGAATGGGCAAGAATATCGATACTGGAAAAATCTGATTATGTTGAAAAAAATTTAGTCTGTTATTCATGAAATACTTCAAATTATTAAGTATATTCAATTTTGGGACTCACTGTATACCAGAAATAAATACACAGAGAAACTTGGCTTATTCGAAGCTCACGGGATCACAATAAAAACTCAATTTATGCAAAAATTCGAATTAAGAAAAATTACGTCTGTAAACGAATACAGCAAGAGAAAATGACAATTTTTGAACTAAAAATGGCAATACATATTTATTTCGTCGCCGTTATAACAAAATGCCGTATGTCATAAACCACACACAGCAAAACATACGAAATTCTGATGAAGCAGGTGGAACCCCTAGCGACAAATGGCATTTTGTGACAACATATAACAATCACATATCACGTGTAACAATTTGAGCTAAACTATACAAGTGTTTTGCATCAATAATAAATTGGTCAAGATTCAATGTATTTCAATTTTTAAATCGTGTAAATTTTACGATATATAAATTTTCTAACAAAATACAGGAATAGCTAAAAATTATCACAAACTTCTATTTATGTCTTTTATACGTAGCAAAAGTCTTCCTCATGAAAAATACAAACATTCATTTCGTCATAGATAAGCAATCATAAGATAATAGAATATAACATCTTAAAATCCTTGTTAGATCTTAAGACCCTGTTTGTCTGCAACACAACTTCTCCTAGTAAAGCCTGTTTTCATCTGTTGCCGCAGAATATTGATTTAACCAATTTTCTCACTCTAGATAATTCACAGAATAAATTCATTCCACACTGATTAATTAGAAGCATTATCGAGACACAAAATAAAAATAACAATTTTGTCATATTTTCCCTACGTGAATTCGGGGGAAAGCCGCAACTACAATACCCTAGTACAGGAACCCCCAACTACAATACCCTAGTGGTCAGGAACAGTTCTCGCGATAAATAGATTTTGCCACAGTCTGTCCAGAAATTCAATGAACCATAACTATTCACGCTGTGTAAGTAAATTCATTGTAATACAAAATGATCAAGAAATGTTGTACTATTGTAACCTTCATCGTTACTTAACCACTAAACTATTATCCCCGAGCATCGAATAATCATATTTTTAAACATTAGACAAAGTTAATTATTCATGGATGTTAAACTGCATACGGAAGTGACGCAGAATCCATAAAATATAATATCTTTAGGCATTCTGTAGATTCTTAATTGTGAATCAGAACGAAAACACATTCTAAACGCAGCGGGCTTCATCTAATTTTATATTAGAGAAAATTGAATAGTTAAGTGATTAAAATTTAATGAACGTCATTGAGTTCAAAATCCATTAATCTTGATTAATTTTAATGCAGGGATTGTATATGCCTTAATGAAGGGATTATAAATACTTTAATTTACTATGTCAGGATTACTAAGTTTATTTCCATATGTAAGTAAAAGCTTATCTTCAAGCAGACACATTTCAGAGTTGATATGTTTCGGGAAAAAATTTTCAGTTCAGGGTATCACTATTTATCAAAATGACCTTTTAATTTAATTATTATTCCAAAGACATCAATTATTCAGCAAAATTTTAACACGCATATTTTTTCTCTAGAACGTCCTAAGTTATACCGAAATGCAACTAAGCTTAAGTTTTATTATGTTGGGAACTTTATTTTCTTTATTTTAAATCTAAAAAACACTTAACCCTTAAATGCCCTGTGTTGCCTTTAAGCAACATACCCAATTTTGTCTTCTAAAATATTGAGAATAAGTCTGAAGCTCTAATGCCTGTTGTTGCCAATAGGGTACATACTGAAAATGTTTTTAAATCAATTTTATAGTGTACAGATGGCAACCTGAGTGCTGATGAAAAAATAAATTGATGTTCTAAACTTAAGGCTGTTTCTTTTTTTTTTGCTTTGTTTGTACGCATGAGAATACCGTGCTTTATTCTACAGTGTTAAAGGAAATTCTTTATCCTTATTATTAGTTCTTAAAATTCAGCTGTGTTCAATATTATAGAATTTTATCAAGGAAGTTTCTTCTCAACTAAAGCCGAGTGTTGCCGATTGGCAACAAACTTTTTTTAGCCGTAAACCATTCTTAAAACAAAGTGGGATTTTTTAAAGTACTTTTTCCCTTCTTTTATACAAGAAATGAAAGTCAAAAAATATTTTTAAATCACATTTTACAAAATCAGACATTTAAGGACTAATGCACAAAGCGGAAATGAAAATGAAACCCTTTGAAATCAATATATTTTAAATTATGTAACTTCAGCCATCAGGATAAATTCTGACAAGGTTGTGGAATCAATATTGAAACAGAACTCAAATTCGGTAGTTGTTTTAAGTTTCTAAAAACGTTTATACTTTTATTGCCATTGTTTAGTTTATGATTATTAAAGGATGCCGAATAATATCTGAAAATACTTTTGAATCATTTCTGCTAAGCTGAACATTTATGAAGGATTGTGTTTATTTTGGTTATATCAACGTGCCGTTTTGAAGCAGCACGATAACTATTTCAGAACGGATCTCACAATTTTAAGCCATTGTGAGATGACGTGGGCAACACCTCAGACATCGACTCTTCTTCAAGCGTCCACGCCTCACCAGCGGAAGACGCTTGGCCCCTAAAGACAGATGTAAGCCACACATCAAGTGCACATACACGGTGAATCATTGGGAGAATAGGGATTTGGACCTGAAACTCTCCAGACCCAAAGACGAGACCTTACCACTAGATCACCACACATAGCTATGGGAATTTAGAGAGGCGCTCGGCCTCTGGGGGCCACAATCCTCGAACCTAAAGAAATAGCAACGATGCACCTGGAAAAAAGATGGAATTAACCTGAATAAGGGATCAAGAGATCCGTTCATGATGTTAGGCTCCTCCGCCTGATGGAGGTGACTAGCTGTGTGGTATTCGCATCATGCCTGGTAAGCTGGTAGAGGGGTGGGGGAAGGAACTAGGTCACCATGGTCCGCAGTTTTGAATGGATATATTTATCACAACTCAATTAAAAATCGGAACGAACATCACCTACTTTTTAAAATGGTTGATATTGTCTTTAAGCATGAAATAGCAAGTGAAAGTACACTTTATATAAAATTAACTAAGTCCGTCATCTCATTACCACTTAAGTTTTCTTTCACAATAAAACATTGAAATTCCTAACATAAATTAAGCGTGTTATTTATTCAAAAAAAAAAGCGAAAAACCAAACCCTAAATATTGAAAAATATTAATTGAATTTCATGCTAAAATGATTTTAACTAAATAAATAGATAGTTAAAAAACACTGGAAAAAATTATTACTCAGAGGCTGTAGCAAATTAGTATGGTACATAAACAGCAAGTGGAAATTTCAGGGGTTCTTCCAGTTCTTCTTTCAGGATAAATTGCGTTCTAGTGAGAAAATAAGTCATACTATAAGGACCTTGAGATGTATGTGAGTAAATGGGCATGATCTGAAATGTTATTTCATTTGAAGGTTGCCATCAGTAAAATTTCTAAAGCCGTTTTGAATGTCCTATTATCTTCTCTTTCCTTTAAAGGTACTTGCATTTATTTTTCAAAAAGATAAAGCGTAATCATATATCAAAATACTCAATTTTTAACTATATTCATAGTAGAAAAATATTTTTGAGACGGAAAAATTCTCAAATTCATTACCTTTAGAGATCACAAGGAATTCGATGGAGTACCGTTTTCTAGAATATCGACTCAAGTGCCTCATTTAAAAAAAAAATTCCGAGAATTTTTCGTAAAATTTTAAAATTAATTAGGTCAATTTTTGAACTTGGGAAGACAAGTATTTTTGATGGTGTTTAATATACATACTGTTCGTTCTGTGATGTATAATATTTCGGATGAAGATTATTTTTAATGAAAACTAGAGAACTGTATTACGTATAAGATTTATTGCTGTATCATATACGATCAAAGTGCTCAGAAAATAATGATGAGAGAAAGGATCGGTGAAAAGCTTGAAAAGTTTTCAGAAAAATTAATAAAATAAAAATAAAACAAATTTCAAGAATGTAAAGAATACAAAATATTTAGATCGAGATACATTTATTTTTATGAATAATGATAGATCATACGAAATTTTTCTTTAAAAAACTTATTTTATAACAAAGAATATTGCGTTTAGAAACTATATAATTCCTACTCATTCTAAACTTCAACATATATCACACGTAGATCCCATCACTTTGAAAGATAAGTGCTGTATTTCCTTTACCTGTATAAATATGAATAACCAATTACAAAGATTGTAGAAACAAACACGAAACATTCGTCTTATTAGATTTACCTCACTTTTCTTCTGATTTAAAAATTGCTTTGGATGTCGGCTTTCAGTCAGTTAACTTGTCCTCCAATTAGAATTTAACCGTCGGTGGAAACTCTTCATTAGTGATTACTGTATTCCTGAATAAATCGGGTCAATGAAATTAACGGAAATGTATCTGTTAACAATGACGGTTAAAGAGATTGTCTTCGATTTACAGCTTGAATGAGAAATCTAACGAACAGAGAATGAAACGAAACGCAATTAAGCTAATTACATTCTACATTAAGGGGCTTCCTGAACAACTCCGTGGATTCCTGGAGGAACCAAACAGACCCTTCTACATTTTATATCAATAGAAATTAGTACAAAGAGTTTATGATCATTATGCCCTTTTTTACTATTGCTCTGTGCCATGGGTTGCGCTAACAATTGCTATATTGTGTGTGAGATTGCGAATTGTAGTTACTTTATGAAATTACAAAGGGACAAAATGAAAAGGTAGAAAATAGTAGGAACAATGTACATAACGAAACGATCAAGATTACTGCCTTAGTGAAATCATATAAGTGCTTTAATGAAATTTACATCATATTTCTTGAAATGTTTCGCTTATTAATTAGTCTTTAGAGTTTGTATTGTTTTTTTCCTTAAGGGTTCCTTAGTGTTGTCATTTTTAACCTTTTTATCCCAACGGTACTTGAAAATACCGCTTTAATCAAACTTAAGATCTTAGTAATATGACCGTTTTTTCTTATGGTATTCACAAGAACATGAAGAATGTAGTTCCAACAGAAAGCAGTAAATGGCAGCTAAAGACAGAAATTGATTTATTAAAATTATCAACTAAATTAATGAAGTCATTTTTATTAATTAAAAAAGGATTTTCCAACTTTCCTAGGATTATTCTGCATGAAAACTTATCTAATGATACAAAAGTAAAATCACAAACGTGCTGGTGAATTATTTCGGGATATATAAAGGTTTAAGCAAGCGAATATACAGCTTATTAAATTGAAATTGCTGCAGAAGTTCAGAAAAGTAATAATTTGTAACTTTTAACACAAGAAAAATCGAACCCAGAATTCAATTTAGCTAGAAGAATTTATTTAGAATTCAATATCAAAAGCTAGAAGGTAGCGTGTTCCCTTTTCGAGCATGAAGGAGGATTGTGGGTTCAGATTCAGAATTAATATAAGACCCACCGTGAATGTGAACCTGATAGACATCAAATCTGTAGTCGTCGATCAAACGACCTGTCATTGGTATGATGAGAAAGCATGGGAATTGAGGTGTGGCTGAAGCTCGTCCGCCAGTATGACAACGCTTCAAAATTACGAGGTCCATCGCAATCTTCTCTCATAAAGCCTGAAAGCGGAACGTTGACATGCCAAACCGATCGACTGAAGACCCTACTTCTAATGAATAGACAAAATTCTTTTGTCTACGGAATCTCTGAGGCCACACAGTCGAACAGAAGAGACTTGACATGGATTGAAATTCCGGCTTTGAGGCTTGCACGTCTCTGTAGCCTGTCTGTGGAATGTAGCAAAATGATGAAATATTAAATTAATAATATAAACGACGGAATTTGTTAATTAATAGCAGAATTGTAGATTCTAGGGGATTGGTGCTTTATGTGTTTAAAATGATACAAAAGTACTGAGTGCCTCCTAGTTAATATTAAATAACTTAATAAGAAACTCTGAAATTGCTGCCGATGGTTGATACTTCGAGTACACACTGCCGTAATCACTGACATGAAAGAATTCAAGAACATTGCTCTATATTTACCTTCTTCATAATATTCTGCTGTGGTGCATATACTTACTAAAACATTTCTTTTACTAATTTATGGGTATTCGTATTAAAATATCTTTGATATTTTAATACGGTTAAAGAAGGTTGCATAGTTGTATTTGTTTGCTTTCTTCAGTTCTTTCTCGACTTAGTTATGAGAGTGATCGGAATCGGACGATATGCATTTTAGAGCTTATATTTCACATATTAATATGTGTAGAGGATCATTTCTTAATAAAACAGTGATGCTCTACATCTCTGGAATTGACTTTTTTTAGCTATCCATCACAGTTTCTGTGATGAAACTTCGAAATCCCGAAATTCGCTGCTAGGAACGCGACGACCAGTCTCAGATGATAGCGCGTGGTCATTTTACTATAAGCACAAATTACTTTCACAACTCCAGCTTTCTTTGGTCGAGCGTAATTTGGCTGTATGTAAATATTATAAAATGTACCCCCGTATGTCCGCTTTTTCTAATTAATTTCGAAATGACGAAAGCAACAGTCATGAAAGTGGTGTCTAGGTACAGTAGAGTGGCTATGCTATACGCGATTAGACCGCTCACATCACCACCTAGTGGCAAAATTTGGAGTTAAAGTTTCTATCTCAAAAATGGTATGGAGAAGTAGAAAAAAATTTACAAAGTTGTGGAACATCATTGATCAAGTACGAAAATGTACCTTCATCGTACAGTAGAGAGGCCAAACCACATGTACGATAATCTGGCTGAAATATTCTATCTGAATAGCCACATTAACATTATTAATGATTAATCATAGGACTTGTTTTGAAATAACCAATCCTATTTAAGCCACATAAATTATATCATTGCAATCAGTCATAGGTGAAAAATAAAATTTTAGAAACAAAAGCTATAGCACTCCTTGCAATTGCTTAACTCGATTAGAAAACCAACAGCAACACCCCCACCTCCGAAAAATTGATATTTTAGCATCGATACTTTCCTTTTTTTTATTAGTTTTTTCCCCATTTCCTAAAATTTCCTTTGCTGATTTTTAAATTTGCGCTTAAAATACTGAGTTATTTTAATAATGATCTTAAAGAATGAATGGTGGTTCGATCGATTGTTTACCAGTTCTTCAATAGCTAGGGAAAGTGGAAAAGAAAAATGCGTAGGAATTTCCCCTCCTGAAGGATGGGCGGGAGAAGAGAGGGGATTTTAGGATTCCCCATTCTCGTCGAAGCTGTCAGTCTGCGGGATCTCCCTTCACGAGAGGGAAAACTTGATTGGCGGGTATCTTTAAGTCCTCTGGAACTGTGTGTGTTTCCCATTTGTCGTTAGATGTTTCCAGGTCCCTTCTTTTTCCAGTCTGTTTGTTTGTTCGGTTCTTTTTGAAACGATGCATTGAGGATTTCTTTTAGTGCAACGTTTTGTGAATAATCATTGGAAAACAATAAAAATTGAAAGCTGTAAAAGTATGAAGGAAGAATTCGGATATTTTGCGGGAATCGTACTTTTTTTACTCCAATCTCTCTCTCTCTCTAAAGGGATTTTCAATTTTTTTTTCTGCCACCAGATATGGAAGAAACGGTTAATGAAGAATAGTTGGAGACTACGACCTACTTACCTAAAGCAGACCATTCATATCTCTTCCAAAATGGAAATTTTGGAACACGGGAAGGAAAAAACAATCGTCAAAGTCGAAAACCTATAAAATTTGGGAGAAATTATTATGAATGGTGGAATTCGAACCAACTCAAAATCCAAGACTTCATGCGCCGATTCAAATTTGAGACCCCGATGCGAGGCCAGCAGGAAAACAATAGTTCTGGCCTAGTTTGGGACCCACGACGAGGTTAGAAATGAAACTCGAAATCTCCTGTGTGCCGGGAAGAGGAGGGTGGGTAGGAAGAATTCTGCGACCTTGAACCTTGTCTCAAAACAGACTTTGAAACATCACGTGAATGACATGCCTGCATTTTTCGATTAAAATGGGTGGGAAAAAAAGAGTCTTGGGCCAAATGGATGGAATGGACTACAGATGAATTGCCGGGTTAACAATAGTGATAGGAAAAGGGAGAAAAATTACGACAACGTTATAGTGCATTAAATAAGAGTGATATCTAATAAAACACAATATTTCTCTGTTAAATACTTAAAATTTAATATATCTATTGATTTTACGTTAGGAATTTTATTCCAAAGTTACTCTTTCCTAAATTATATAATAATGCTTTAATTCGACTGGTCTACAAAAAAAATATTTTTTTCGTGTAACAAAACTGAAATTAATTATTCACAATTAATCCAAAAATAATTCTGAAAAAGCTGTAACACGTACAGTGTTTTTTTGTTATGACTGTTTTATCAGTACTGAAAAATAGAATAGCTTATCTCAGCAAGTGTTTCGCACCCGTAAAAATTCTTTGGCAAAGTTGACGTACTGCATTTTGATATAATAGCGATGATATGTAGGAGGGGAAGCAAACAATGTTTATTTGTGGAAACAGAAAAAAAAAATTAACTTAATTCAGAAAACGGCTACACAGCTACATTGTGACTTAAGCAAATATATAGAGATCCTAAGGGCAATTAAAAACTACAAGGCAAATGCAAATTGTATATAATATGCAGATACGTCTTTGATCACCAGGCGTCTATTTTTATTAATATGTTCTATAGACTACTGAAGGCAGTAAGAGACGAGATTGTTCGAATTCGATGTATTTATGCAATAAGAAACTAACTCCAAAACACATATTTTGGGAGATATCTGCCGTTCCAAAATAAAACAGCAAAATTTCTAATGGTATATTTTTCAAAATTCAGTATTATATTATTAGCAGTCTATTGCGTGACGCAGGCAAACTACACACACCTAGGTTCAGTTCTGGATAGTGAACTCGAAGATCATAAACTGGTAATTGATTCCTAATTACACCGATGCGTCAAATTCTGACCGAGTGGTATCATGCGCAAATGCTGATGATCTCGATGTTTATTTAATAAGTTTCCATAGTTTCCCATCGCATTTACCTTCTATTGCTGTTGTCTTTGTGCAGTGAGGGCCGTTAAACATAACGATATAAAACAGTGATTTCGGCATATTCGTTTTCAGATGAAATGTTAAAAATTATATTATTACATCACACAACATACAATGTAATAATTGAATTTTGAGCAGTGAGCTCTAATGGGTATATCATTGCAGCTCACGATCTGTGAGTTTTTAGTACCTCCGTAACTATCGGTACATGTGGAAACTGAAAAACCAACTCCTAAATGCTCGAAAAGTGGAATGCAACCAGTGGTCTCGAAATAATTCTTTCTACATATGATAATGTTAAAAGAAATGCTACTAGTTAACTTTTAAATTAAAAACCTTCTGAAACCTACAAAAATATTTTTAAGTGTTTTGGTCTGAAAGCAGAATAAATATTTCATTTGTGAGAAATGTTTCAGCTATTATCTCAAAAAAAATTTCCAAAAAACAGGTGCATCAGAAAAATATTTTTACATGAAATAAAATGTATCATTGAAGGATTACTTACTGTTGTTGTTTGTAAAAGACTGGCCTGTGGCTACTTGACCGTAATACCTAGGTTTTATTTTTCTGATTCCATTCAGTGTAGACCCATCTCGGAGCTGTCGCAACGTACTTTCATTTTGTCCATCCAGGTAGTAACTGGGTTGTCGACCATACTGTAAAATTAACATCACATATTTTGATACATTTTTTGATTTATATTCAAATATATTTAAAAACACTTTATTAATATTATTTTTGAGATTGCCATTATTATTCTGATCTCATGAATATCGATAAACTTAACGGAAAACCTTGAAAAAGACTTTGCGATTCATTGCTTTTTAGTATCAAACTTCCTCGTTTATTTTTTATATCATCGTTAACTAAAAAATACTATTTGCATGCCTTAGTAAATAAAAATCTTAAATAGGCCTAGTTTATAATTTTTTTTAAAAAAAATTATTAACCCCTTGTGAATATTATTAACTAAACTCACAATCAACATATGAATTTACGGCAACAAACTGTGAAATAAGTTTTTATAAAATTAGATATGAGGAATAATAATTATGGATATTTTCATTTTTGTCGATGGAAGAAGTAAAAATTATTCGCAATCATGCTATTTTCTGGAAAATCATATTTTATTATTTTAGTTTCATGTTAGCGCTTAATGTTTGAGTTCAAAGAATGGAGGAAAATGAAAATATATTAGAGATAATAAAAGGAAATTATCTTAAAGAAAATTCATAACTCAGTAACGTTAATTACACAGAATAGAAAAGTTTTAAATTATTCTGAACAAGTCTGAGAGTGGGAATTATTTTTTCTGGGTTCAAGAAATTACGTTTTCGTGCATTATAAAAACTGAAAAAGTGAAAGTGATCGTCATTTATTTTTTTAGCCAAAATTAGTAAATAAAATCAAGTAGGGGAAACTAGGGATACTTGACCCTACGTGATTTTGTCAGCTTGTGCGATAATTGGTAATTTTTTGTGTGCCATTTTTATTTAACCTTTGGTCACATGGTCTATTAGAGGGAGTTTTCATTCTAAGCTAAAAAGTCATCGTAACGGTGTGTAGGTAAATATATTTTGGGGGTAGAAAAGTAAATTTTCACTTTTTCATTCCTCAGTGGATAGGAAGTTTAGTATTGAGTATAAGATGAATTAAAATATTTCTGAGTTTTAAGCATATTTCTAGCTATAATTTGATATTCGATGTTATGCATTATATTAATTCGAAGTGGTTTAATTTTTAGATTATTTAGAAAAAGTCAAGTTAAGAATACTTGACCCTAAAAAGGTAGGGATACTTGACCCTATCAAATCTATTGCAGTTTCGATGCCGTAACCGACCGAAGCACATTATGTGGTCGGGATCAGTTTTTTTGTGCGTGGAGTTTGTCGCCAATATTGGAAACTCAAATATCGAGAATAATTATTGAAAAATTGTTTGTTGGTTATTATTTAATGAATAAAATTTCTTTTGAATATGATAATTTCAAATAATTATTTTAGTAGAAATTTTTAAAAGAATTGTAAATTTATTAATCTATTTTTACCTTGTCTGAGAAAGAAAGATTTATTTATTTATTATTTTAATAAAAATCTTTTGCTAGAACTATTTGTCATCGTTTGGTTTTATTTAACGTTTCACTATTTCTGTTGAGTTTCACTTTCTTTCCTTATATGAATTTTCTCCTAAAATATATTTTTATTCTTTTGCTTTTATTTATTTATTTTTTTTAATATTAGAAGAACCGAGTAAGTCTATTAAGCATCTCACTTTCTTGTTTTATACGTCATTTTTTTTAGATTTTTTTTACATTTTAATGCTATTTTGTTTTTAATTTTTCAAACCCGGCAATTCTTCAACGCAATGATATTGCTAGGTTTCCAGTTCTATTTCTGTAGTTTTTTCACTTAATTAAATCAATATTTTAATTGTTTATTAAATTTTGAACTAATTTAATTTAATAATTAGCTTTAATGTAATGACTTAACGAATTTAATTTATTAACTAGATTATATTAATAACAACTGTGTTTTATAGTAACCATATTATTTAATTTTTAATATTAGCTTCATTAATATTATTTGATAATAAAGACGTTTTCAATTCAGTAGTTATAACCTAATATCTGAATTTCGTGTACATACAAATTATCAAAAGAATTTAAGTACGTTTTGCATGTATTGTCAAGTATCCTTACCCTTAGGGTCAAATATCCCTAGCTTAGGGTCGAGTATCCCTAAGGTTAGGGATACTTGACCCTACGCGATTTCATGAATTATATTTCTTTTATGATTAAACGAGATATCAAATTAGAATAAGTATATATCTCATTCTTAAAAACAAATCCTTTTATGATTATAAAAATTCAAATATTCGAGAAATATAAGAAAAAGTTAAAGTAGGGTCAAGTATCCTTAGTTTCCCCTAATCAATAAAAGCAATTTTGACTTCGACAATAAGTGCTTTAACAGAAATTTAATTTTCATTGTAATTTTGTTTGAAGTTAGCATCTTAGATAAGATATAGTAAATTAAACTTTTTAGAATATGCAAGACACTTAAATTCTGTAAAATATTCATTTATAATTTCTATATGAGAAACATAATTTCATTATATGCAAATAAATATTTCACAGTAACCTTTGAAACCTTTGTCTACAGATAAATCTATTTTCTATATATACTAAAATTTCATAAAATTGTATATTATACTTAAAATATCGTTTCAGCGTTTTGTAGATGTATTCATATCGTCTTTGTTATATCAAAATGTCATATGTCAAAAACCACAAAAAGAAAAAAAAATGAGAAATTTTCATATAACAGCTCGAACCACTATCGACATATGGCATTTTGTGAAAATATGACAACCTCATATCCCGTACAACAATTTATAAAATTGATGTATCTAACCTGTACAAGTGTTTTGCATCAACATAATGGTTTGGTAAATTAGACTTACGACATTTTGTTATAAGAGTGTCTGCATATCGAAAATTTTAATTAGCTTTAATTTGCAACCTTATATCAAAAGTCTAAAGAATATTAAAATGTTAGTAGTAAAATAGTAGTTTCAATGCATTTTGTCATCAATCATTTAAGCATTAATTATTTAATTAAGTGTGTACGTTATTAAAATGAAATTCGTTTGAATATTTGCTGAAAAATACATCACGTTGATTACCCGCACATTATACTATATGTGAATGTATGTAACGACATTTATTAGCGAAAATTGAGTAAACATCCGGGGGAAAAATCTATTCTTTGCAGAATTCAGATTTGTTGGAATTATGATTACCGTAACACGGTTTGCAATCGTGGAGGCAACTTTGCACAAGTGCAAAATTTGCATGAAAAATGAAATAGAGATCAACTGATTATAGGTACAGGATTGAGACTTTTTTCCAGCTTCTTGGGAACACTAATTAGTGTATTTCATTCATTAAACGTATATAACGATCATTCAGGAGGTTCCAAAAGGAAAAACAATGAGCTAATTTTTCAGCGAAAATTTTAGTGCTGAAAAATTTGGCTCTGGTGAGAAAAGTATGACATTTCTGAAAGCAAGTCATTTTAATGTGAAAGATAATGAGCTTAGTTTTCATTTTGTTGCTTTAAATACCAATTATATTTGTTTGTTAAGTTGTAATTAATTTTTTTCTGACCTGGGGTAACTTTGCACCGAAAAAGAGGAATACTTTGCACCATGGAAATTTGTGATAAATAGCAACCCCAGTTGGTTTTTAATTTATTTTTGTATTAAATAATAATACGAGCAATGTTTTCTTAAGCTTCAGATGTGCCCAGGGTGTATAAAAGGAAGTTAGGGACATGTGAGTATATAGAGATCTCTCCAGATACCTTAGAAGCTTGATTTAACGCGAATTCACAAGTTTAGGGTATTTTTAAAGAAGCAGAAATGTTTTTTGGTACCCTAAAGTGAACAATTTGTTACATAAGAAAGCTAATTCATATAACTAAACATGGAAATCCCCTGGTTTTCTCCAATGAGAAGAATAAGACAGTTGCAACGTGTAGTCCAATTCAGTGACTTCCCTTTTCCTGTTAATAGTTTAGTTCTTAAAATGATAATAAACGTTTAGCTTTCTAAGAAGGTGCGGAAATAGATATATTAATGACACACCCGGCAATAATTGGATAAAAGGATCTCTAAAACGCCATCCTGATTTGACCGAATACAATATGTAAAACTGTTAATTATAATCAGGCATTTGTGAAATTTATTTTTCTTGTATATTTCCATTCAGGCTTTCAATAAATATATCTAGAATTGCAATCAGAGAATTTATTTTTGTAATATACTGAAAAAAATTAACCAGAGCAAAGTATCCCCACCTATGAGGTAACTTTGCACCAAGATTATTAAAAATCATAATTAATTATTAAATCTCTGTAAGATCCACATTTTGCTGCAAAACGTTTTTCTATTAAGCACTCAATAAGGAAAAAATTAGAAAAGCCTTTCTTTTAGAGAAATACATGTGACTTATCACGAAATTCTGTCGGAAGTCATGAAAATTGGTGCACAGTAACCCCCGTTTTACAGTACTAATTTCACTTGGTGCTGTTATTTTATACTAAATACATGATTCGTAAAGCAAATATATGAAGAAGTAGAACAATTGCTATGTTGATCTTCTGAAATGAAAATTTATAACTATAGAAATCTGATTGAGCCAAGATCGGCATTTATGAAGAGATAATTCATATTCTGTTAGAATAGACATAGTACAGTCACTGTCACAATATATGTGAAAAGAAGCGAAGTAATAGTATTGTGCTTCAAATAGCTATAGGAGGACTTCTAAGGAGAAAGGTGCCCATATTTATGATAAAAAAAATCAACAAAAATCCAATGGAATCTTGTGTGGTCGTCCCATGCATCAGTTTCTTAAAGAGCACTCGTCAAGAACTTAATTTGAACTTGCATCCTTATTCTTCACTGTTTCAAGAGGTAATCATATTGCCAGATCTCTGACTCGACAGAACCAAAATCTTCCTCCTTAACGACTTTTATGAAGCTAAAATACGATGTTATTCGAAACCGACTTAATTATCAAGAAAAAGAATATTCATATTTGCTTATACTTATATAAGTTCAGAGGTAAAGTAAACCGAACCCATGAGGTTCATTTCTGAGAAAACAGATTTCAAAGTTGATTAGCAGCATTTAACATAACAGTGGTCTTCTGATTGTTCTTGCTGCCTGGCGGATACAAACTGAACTATTCACTTGAATCATTATTACACAGAAAATATAAAACTTCTAAACTACCATTGCAGTGTTATTGCAAACATAGACTTGGTTCACTTCAACTCTGAACACTCCAAATATCTTTCAATGAACGTTTGAAAACAATCTTAAATGTCTGTAAACTATCCGAAATATTTGAAGCTTAATAAGCACTGCGTTCAGGCTTATTAAAATCTAAAAAGGATCAAGAAATTAAATTGAAGAAAAATACTAAGAACTTTAAATAATGGGATTTTCCATAAAGTACACCTGAGTTTGGTAAATATGCTTAGTGGTTACAAGATCGTATAAATACATCACATCAAAACTGTATTCCAAGCTGCATAATCGTATTACACTAATGGCAAGTTTGTTGGCATTATCTCCTGTAAGAATCGGATTGTTTAGTCTTTCTTTCTCCCGCGAGTGTATATAAATCTGGAAGTGATCTTGGACTTCCAAAGCAAATTGGTCTTTCGGGGGACTTTATGGTTCCCTATAAAGATGGCTATCAATTAGAAGAAATTTCAAAGGAACTGGAGACTATATTTTGGCTACTTGCGGGTTCAGATAACAGTGAATCAATTATACTGCACTGATGATCTTTTTGTTAATATAAACAAAATGCAAGAATCTGTTAAGTTTTTAAATCATAGAATATACAAATATCATCCAGTATTTAATTAACGAGATTTAGTTCTTAAGTTATTCAGATGATTGAAGAGTTGAGTGAATCGTCGGACAGATCGAAAATTCTTTTTACTTTGCTGTAACCCTACTGTCCATCATTAGACAAGTACTTTCTAATTTAAAAGACCAATATGAAACCTCTTAACCCCTTAGCGTATAATGGTATGTCTGACAGAATATTAGATATTGAAACCCGTCATTACGACGAAGTAGCAATTAATTTAAAAGACGTTGGGCACACTTAAGTATGTTGATTTTAGTTCTTACATACAGGGTGGTGATAAATTATTGGACCCATTTCAAAAATTAATAAAAATAGAAAACCTATAACGTAGAAGTTTTTTTAATGAGAGAGAAGCTAAAAAAGTTTTTTTCAAATAGGTAACGCGCTGTTACGGCGTATTAAATCTGCGCAATAAACAGAAGCGTTAAAATGGCTATTGGTAAAAATTACTCATACCAATGCTTATTGGAATTCTTACTTGGAGATCGACAATTTTGATACTCTATCCGAATAATTCTTTGAACTGTTACAAATGATTTTCTTCGTGGGAACAGAGACGTGCCTTCTACTGCACGGTAGCCATTTTGACACTTGTGTTGGATTGCGTAGATTTAGTGGGCTGTTACCTATATGAAAAAAACTTTTTGAGTTACTCTCTCATTTAAAAAAAGTTGCTGCATTATAGGTTTTTTTTTATTAGTTTTTGAAATGGGTCCAATTATTTAGGACCACCCTGTATATTGAAATAACAATAAATGTCCCAAATAGTTTACGTCATTTCATCAGGAGAATAAATAAATTCATAGGTCAAGAGGTTAATTTTATGGTTATAAGAAACTTTAATTTTCTTATTTTATGATAGTGTATTTTATTCTAGTAGATTTTTCTTCAAGTTCATGTTTTTATTAAAATTAAAAGCAAGTTTTTTTTATACTAAACCTGCAGTTAAAGAATTGTAATTGTGTTAATTATTATGATTCTTTGCTTACTTCTCATTATTTGATTTGATATTTCTTTTCAAAATGTGTTAATAAACAGAATTTATGTCTCTGAGAGTCGTTTAAATTGTGTATAAATTATATCCTTTCTCCATTTACCTCTTTGCCTATTATATAAATGCTTATGAAATACTACATTTAATTCGTAATATCGATTTCAATCTTTCTTTTGCAAATAAATAACATTTATTGCCAAAGAGCTTATTTCTCTACATTCAACATACCCTTTGAGAACGCTGAATATTTTCTTTATTTTATAGCAAGAGATCAGATGCTACTTTTCTTTATAATGTACATTTGGATTTTTTCCTAGCAGCCTTCTGTAATGGCTTAAAGTCAATGAAAATGAAAAAGAATAAAAATATGGGCTTTAAAAGGTTTCGTTCAGAGATTTAAAACATTCTGGCCCAATTTTTTCTAAATTCAACCTTCTGATTTCCATTTCTTAAGACCTTTATAGTAAAATGAACGAAAGCCGAAACGCTGGAGATTTAGCGAAAAGAGATTAAGAACTTCTCACTTTAATTAACTCATTTATATCAATATTGACGCTTTCACTTCTTTTCAACGCTCAAATTTCTTTAATAGCAGTCATAACTTTTTAAGTGGAGTTTCTCCATTGGTTTATATGATAATTCCAGGTCCACTCCATAAGAATGAATCGGTATTTCTTTATCTGAAGTTTTTTGGCTTTTTGGTTCGAGGTTTGAGAATGAATTTTAAAGATAAGAATGTATTCCAAGTCACTAACATGGACAAATGCAACTTCAGAGGATTGTAGGTTTGCCAAGAAAAAACAGTTATAATTAACAAAATTTAACAAATATATTAACTATAAATTAATTAATTAAAAATTAATTAAAACTCTTTATATTATATAGAATGGCGCATATGCAGCTATTTCTAATATAATACAGAAACAAATAATATAAATATAAAACAAAAGTAAAGTATACATAAGAAACAGAAGATTTAAACAATAACGATAACAATACACCTTTTTGCGTGCTCAACGCGACAGCATCAAGTGATTGCATCAACAAAAAATTACAACGATTAATATTAAAAAACATAAAATAGAATTTAGAATGTAATAGAAAAATATTCAAAATGGAAGGAATGAATGAGAACCTGAATGACGAACTTTTTCAAAGCCCACTCGCCATTGAAGTACTAAAATGGACAAAATTTTCTGTCAAGGGTAAGATTATAAATTAAAAATATACCCTTTGTGGCCTGAATTTTGTCCAACCTCAATACAAGAAACATTTTGAAAAAATCAAGAGGCAAAAAATCCTTAATAAAAATCCAAAAGATAGTAGAGTGTGTAAAATAATTTACCCTCTCTGCCGAAATTACGATGAAGACAAGAGACGCCAGACGTGCGCAAAAAGGTGTATTATTATCGCTATTGTTTAAATCTTCTGTTTCTTATGTATACTTTACTTTTGTTTAATATTTATATTATTTGCCAAGAAAAATTATTTCTCCAGACATTAGATTACTATTAAGATTACAAATATCAGATTTATTCAATGCAAATTTCAACAACAAAATGCACGAAGGGTAAGCTTGCCAAATTGTGGCACATATATTTCACGTGATAGCTCTGGAATTCGTTGTAAAAATTTCTTTTGTTCGAAATGGGTGCGAATCAAAAAATTTAAATACAGTATAACCTCAGGAATCCAAAATTTCGGATAAACCGAACATCTTTTTGATATTATGAAATTTTTTTATTTAAAAAATGAAGGAAAAATAACAATCACGAATCAGATATAAAGCTAATGTTTGTTCCTAACTTAAACGGAAGAAACATTTGAATTGGTATTTAAGACTGAATACAGCACTTTTATTAGTAGAAACAAAATCGGTTATATTCTATTGACATAAGGAACTTTACTTGTTCGACGATGCGATAGCTCTTTCCATACTCTTTCACAAAGTACCCAAAGTCAATACTCTACAGGCATTTGAAAAGGTGGTCATATGGCGAAGACGAAACCTGACACTCCCTTCTCCAAGCTTCCGCACCGCACCAGAGGAAGGGCTTTGACACACTACGTATGACTTAGATAGCAAAAGACCCATGGATATTCAGCTATGGTAATCATATTCAATAAATAAATAAAGTCTGATATGAAATAAATATTTTTACATTTGATTGTTTGGAAAAAAAGCCTCATCTACTGAATTCTAATAGTTAATAAGATGGAATCTTTACAACTGATCAGGAGACCCTCTCTGTATGAAATTTCTTGCATTTATTCTTTTGGAATTCCACAACAAATATTTTTAATCATCTGATTTATTACTTTCCAATCGTATTTTTTAGCAGGAAATGTCTTTAAAGTATTTTAACAAATAAAATTTCGGTTGCACTTTATTCCTGTTTTCTTAAAAAAGGTGTTAGGATGTGTGGAATATGTTAGCAGTTTAGTTATGTTAAAATCCCATTTTGAAGTGACACAAAAGCTATTTTGGAATGGACTTCATAATTTTGAACCGTGGTCAGATGACAAGGACAACACCTGAGCTGGCACTCACCTCTCCAAACTTCCGCAACATACCAATGTATGGACATTTGGCCACTATGTATGATTTCACATGCATGAGGCCCCATACACGGGGGATCTTCAGTGGAATCGTCTGTCGAACCTGGAACCCTCTGGACCCGAATCCGAAGCATTACCACTAGGCCATTTCGTCACCTTGCTAGTGAATGGGATAAGATATTTACTGTTCAGCAACAGATTCCGAGACTATCACATTTGGACGATTTTACACCGGAAAGAGGTGTCAGGCAATGAGTCATATGAGCGTGTTTCCGGAGTTCTTTGTTAGATCACGCTCAGTAAAATGTAAACATCACCCTTCCATTCTTCACTTTCCCCCTATTTTGATGAAAATAACTAAGCTCGGCGCATGCGCAAAAGAGCGGAGGGTTTCCGAATCCGTTGCTAAACAATATCTACCTATATTGTGAGCACACTACCAGGATGAAATACAGTCGAAGAAAATATTACACAGTTGAGAAATGCCTCGCAGAAGACTGCACTTAAACTATTCAGTAACTTTTTTTATATTATTTAGATTATCCGTATATCTTTAAATGTATTTTTTGTATCTTGTGAAGGATTACGGTTAACGCAACGTTCTGAATGCCATATTTTTGCAATGGGCAGTATTAAAAACAGACCTCTATTAGAATACACGATAGAAGCTAAGAGTACTTTTGTTCAAAACTCTTCTTTTCAAATAACGTTTCTGAAGAAACACGAAACTCGATTAAAATATCAAATATTAAGCTATAATAACAAATAGAAAGATAAAATTATGTAAGATTTTTAATTTTTATAGATTTCATCATTTATTACAAATTTTAATTACTAGTTTTGTCTATATTGGTAAATAAATGACAATTTTTTTTTTTTAGTTTGAAGTTTCATTTCACTTAATGAAGCTGAAGTAAGTGTAGGTAAAAATAACAGACAAAATACTAAAGGATATATTTCTCTTTTACTTGCCATACATAAGAGCTGAGTTTTTAGTAAAATATCTGAGATACCTATCGATTCGCAAACAAAAAAATGTGCATATTTGAAATAAAATCATCAACAGCATGTCTATTTTAAAACTGTGGTTGTTTCTGTTTCTCGTGATAAGAATTGGTGGATTTTGTAAAGTTCGTTTCAGAACTAACTAATAATATCTGCTTAACCCTTTGAGGACAGGTACGGCGTATAATGTGCTCCACAGTACACCGATTTCGAAATTGAGGTTGAGGAAGTCCAGTTAATGAAGAGGATAGCGGCTAAAATTTGGACACAAATGGGTATATTATGCATCCATTAAAACCCCTAATCATATTACACTATAAAAAATAAAGTTTTATGTAATTAAATAAGCACAGAGTTGGGAAAAATGGGATGGCGTATAAAGTGCGCCAACCTGATATGAGTGTTCTAAAAAGTTACCTGTCCGCAAAGGGTTAAAGTTACTTAGCATTCATGATAAATGTTGAAAAATTTAAATGATAATATCCATTATCACCTCGGTCAATATACTTGTAAGCTAACTAGAGAATGTGTGCGTAAGTATACAAAGGAGAATCAACTATTAAATTTGATTTAAATACCAGCTTGTATGTGTACTTTTTAAATTTTTGGGTTTGAGCTTTGAATTTTCTGAATTTCAACACAGCTGAAAGGCAATTATAATGTTGCAAGAAATTTCATTCAGTTATTTTTATGATTTATAATATTGTTTCAAAAAATCAGTTTTTTAATTACATTTTATATTCAAATGTATTTTCTTTCATCTGAGAAAAAATGGTTTCATATATAACAGCTGTCTAAATATTCTTAATAAATAAATTGAATCGTCAGTTTTCTTGGGCCAAGGTGCCCTAGTGGTAAGGTCTTGGCCTCAGGGCCGGAGGGTCCAGGCTCGAAACCCGATTCTACTGAAGATCCTTTGTGTATGGGGTAGTTGCACGTTAAATCATACGTAGGGGGTCAAACGTCTTCCCGCTCGTGTGGTGCGAACGTTTGGAGAGGGGGTGCCAGCTCAGGTGTCGTCTTCGTCATCTGACCACGGTTCAAAGTTACGAACTCCGCACAAAAATAGCCTTCGTGTTGCTTCAAAACGGGACCTTAATATAACTAAACTAAAGTCTTAATTTTCTTTCCAAATTAAGAATACTCAATTCTTAGATTTAGAACTGGTTAAAGTAGTAATAAGTTTATTTAAGTTAAAGTAACAATATTAGTAAAATGTAATTAAATGAAAACTACTCAAGATGTTTACAAATAAAAAGTAATTCTGATAACTGGAAAATTGGACAGCTTTGTAAAACATTTTCCCCAATAAACATAAAAGACACTGGCATACAAAAGTTAATGAACATTTCGTAAAATGCGAGAAATTTGAAATTAATACGAAAACTATGTTTCGAAATCAGTTCTGAAGAATCTTGTGACATTCAATAGAGTATCATATACATATTACAGTGAAGATTCGGTCACAGGGCAATTAGGGGGACCACCAGAAAGGGATGAAGGCAAAAATGGAGTTTCACCCATCCTGTTTCACAGAAAGCTGATAACGAGATGTAACTTTTATCACTGGTTATGCTTTAATGTGCATAATATTTACATGCATTTTCGTAAGCATAGCACAAATATTCGGGAAGATATAAATGTTTATTTAAAAAATCCCAAATTTTCCCGCATGTTTTTTGCTTATAACATGCAGAGTTTTCCACCAAATCGTGCGAAACTTACAGAATTCTTGGCAATATGTAAAAGAAGCATCGTATTAAAATATGAATAAAAACATTTCAATATTACAAGAAATATAAGTATTTGTAGTAAATAATTTTTTACTGCGCATGTGCGAGAATGTTTCTTTCGTAACTTCAAAGCCAGATATATAGAGAAACTTTAAAAAAATTCCAGTTGAATCTCATTAAAATTCAGAAAGCTGTCGGCATTTCAGTGAGGTGAATTTCAATTTTTCTTTAAGAGAAGCTAAATGATGAGGGTTCTTGCATAAACTGATATTTTTTAAATTTTAATCTTCGAATGGTATTCTAGAAAATGCAATTTAAATAATGTATTTAATTTATAAGTGTTCATGGTATTCAGGATATTCAATTTTACTAAAATTCAATGATACTGTTCGAAGATTCAAATTTAAAAAAATATCAGTTTGTACGAGAACCCTCATCATTTAGCTTCTCTTAAAGATAAATTGAAATTCACCTCACTGAAATGCCGACAGCTTTCTGAATTTTAATGGGATTTAACTGGATTTTTTTAAGTTGCTCTATATATCTGGGTTTGAAGTTATGAAAGAAACATTCCGCTGCGTCTCGCACATGCGCAGTAAAAAATTATTTAGTACAAACACTCATATTTCCTGTAATATTCAACGTATTTACTTCAAAGCTTAATACAATACTTCTGTAGCATATTGTCAAATTTTTAATAATTTGAATGAAAACAATGCATGTTATAAGCAAAACACATGCGGAAAAATTTGGGATTTTTTAAAGAAACATTTATATCTTCCCGAATATTTGTGCTATGCTTACGAAAATGCATGTAAATATTATGCACATTAAACCATAACCATTGATAAAAGTTACATCTCGTTATCAGCTTTCTGTGACACAGGATGGGTGAAACTCCATTTTCGCCTTCATCCCTTTCTGGTGGTCCCCCTAATTGCCCTCGTGACCGAATCTTCACTGTAATATATATATGATACTCTATTGAATGTCACACGATTCTCCAGAACTGATTTCGAAACATAGTTTTCGTATTAATTGCAAATTTCTCACATTTTACGAAATGTTCCTTAACTTTTGTATGCCAGTGTATAACTTAAACTTTCAAATTAAGACTCATTTGTAATTCGTGAATTAAATTCCACTCTGACAACTACTTCTATTAAAATATTTTAATTAAATCGAAATAGGGAAAAAAAACAAATTTTAAACAGAATTCAATTTTAATCATATTCCGTTAATAAGAAAGTACAATTCAATTATTTAATGAAATGAGACTTTTGAAAAATATTTTGTAGATTTATTATGAATGTAATAACGAAATAACATGACAGCAAATTAACATTATATTTAATGATTGAAATTTGGTCAGTTGCAATTTCATTTCTTATATGTATTTCAAAACATTTTATTTTCGTTTTTTCAAACAACTAAAAGATAAGAGTGTTCTTTTTTGGTCAAAAATGAATGGAATTTAAATTACATAGTGTAATAATTGTCTTTATTTCAAAATTTTTAATATAAATTAATCCCTCGTTACTTTTAAATGATGTAACATGGATGTAACGTAAAAATGATTTTTGCCTACAAGGTTCCTTCCTTGACTAAAGCCTAGCAAAACAGACTTAGGTAATATACTCGATACGCGAAAAGTTCATTTTTCATTTGTTTCTTTATTCGAATTTAATCGGTTTTAATTTAATTTTTAAAGTATACAGATCTAGATTATTGTAGTCAATACCAGTCCGCATTTTGTACAGATTGATTGGAGCTGATGATGTCTTTTAGCAGTCTCGACTTCAGGGTCAAAGGACCGTGTGTTCAAGACCAATTCCACCGATACTCGCATGCTAAATATGTTAACATGTGTCCATAAGTACAACATTAATGTAGTAACGAAGTTTGGAAATTGTGATGATGGCCCAGGTGTTGCCTTTCTTATTTTACCATGTGTCACATCTACGATTTTAATTTTCCCAATAGCTGTAGCGTAGTTTCAAAATGTGTTTCTAATCTAGCAAACCAAACCAACCATTCCCTCACTTTATTCTTTATTCTGTAACAACATTTATCTATTAAGCAGGGAAAAGATGAGATAAAACGCTAAAATATCTTTACATCGAAGATAGAAACAAGTATTGGATCCAATTAAAGTGCATTTGAATTTGTAATTGAAGTGGAACTATTTTTTCACACTCGCATATCAAACGGTGGGAAAGGACACTTTCGCACTTAGAAGTAAACACTTATCATGCCTCAGAAGCACTCGAGAATGCTATGGAGTGGCTTTAAAATAATGTCAAAATGGAATGTTAAGGCTACACCGTACCCTAACAATAAAAAAATATCGAAAAAAAATTTCGTATTTTTCTAAGGCTATTGGGAAACTAGACTCCAAATTCTAGATCTGGCATCCAAATAGTTTTAAGGATTTTGAAATTTTCTGAGTGTTGTCAGTCTCAAAATTTGAGAAAGTGATTAGTTTCGTTTTCATTTTGAAGCATTTTCCCATTCTTAAAATAAATTAATTAAAAATATTTTGTGAATAAATCAATTTCTTGGGTGAAATGATTATCATAACTTCATTGTTCACTACCCAAATCGTTTCTGTTTGTTTATATTCTGCGTTCTTATTGAGTTCTCATTACTACCTAACTGATATTCGTAAAATCGACTTTTTCAAGACCAATATTAATTTTTACACAGAGTTTATTTTATTTAGAAGCTTTGCAGCACAATATTATTGTTTTTCATTCATTTTTCTGGTGAGAAAATGCCACTATCGAAAAGTTATCGACTCGTTAAGAGACAAAATATTTTGAAGAGCTGGCAGACTAATTACATAATAATTCAAATAAGAAAAAATATATTCAGTCATATTAAGTTAAAATAGAGTTTTAGTGCATTTTATTAGTTGGGAAATAACATAATAAAAAATCAGAGCTCTACAAGCATTATTAGTTCTTGTTTCATGCCTTTACAAACTTTAAATGCATTTTTCTCAGACTTTTATTTTTGGCGATGCAAGTGTTTTCTATTCCCTTAGGCTTTTTTTCTGTTCAAGATAGAGTCTTGAAATTTTTTGTAGATACTTTCATATATATGTTCTATAATAATTAGCATGGATTTAGGCCTGAGAGTTCTAATTATTTTTTTAAAAAGGTCAAAGTTGATATTTTTAGAATTTTCATGTTTTTTTCAGGATTTTTCACAAAAAAAAAACTATCAAAAATTTTTAAAAGTCAGATCATCAATTCCATGCTATCTTTTGTTCCCGAGAATACAAGAGATATAATTCACTTGAAATAACTAAAAAATACTAAAAATTAAGAATTTTATAAGATTTTAAAAAAACTTTAAAAATTTCAATTTTTAAAAATTTTAAAATACTAGCTCTTGCTAAAATGAAGTTTTTAAATCGGAATATATTTATTAATATAATCTAAAAATAAAATCAATTAATTATTTTATTATTACTGTCTCCTAAAAAAAGTTTTGAAGAGGTGTACTGTGTAGCCTTACTCCAGCAAATAAAACCAATCCTTCTCATATTTTTATTCTTTATTCTGCAGCAATATTTATTCATCAAGCAGGCAACAGAATAGATAAAATGTCAAAATTTTCATTATATCCAAAACTGAAACAAGGTCGCAGGATTTATAATCAAAGTTGAACTATTTTTTCGCACTCGCATATCAAACGGTGGACAGCACACTTTCGCGCTTAAAAGTAAACGCTTATCGCGCCTCAGAAACACTCTTGAATGCAGGCATTCCAGGACAGTTCTTTAGTGCTCTGTTTAAAATAGAAAGAGGTTATCTAGTGCAACAACTATTTCCCCTCTCTTTCTATTCCACTGTAACGGAGAGAGAATAATGCAAGAGTAAATGAATTTTTAATAAAGGGTATTATATCCGGAAAAAAACCGAGCTACTTTTCAATTAAATATTCACAGGGACGTTCTAATTCATCGCGACATGAAAGCATCCCGCCCTTTTCTGTAAAACAAGTTACAAAGGAGGGGTTTGAGGAAGAAAGCTGTGATATTGCCCTCGATTTCTTCAGAAACGTTTCTACGTGCGTTGCAAGCAGAAAATGAGTAACTTCGCTGTACAAAACGTGAATTCCGATCTTCAATGTTAACTTGAATTCTTTAAACATGTAGAGGAGCATTTACGCTCATGCTTCGTCCATCAGATGTGATAGAATTATAAAATATCGAAAAAACGGTTCTTTCTTTTATGGGATGCTTCTCGACCTTAGTCTTTATTTATATAAAATAATAATTAAACGATAGATGGATACAATACTTTATCCTTAGTTCTTTGATACGTTATAGTAAACTACTTGAATGAATCAAGATCATTGTTACCGGCAGAAATAAAAACTATCGTTTATACAAGGCGTTCAGAAAGGTAGTTTACAAACTTTAAGCGTATGTCAGGCATACAGAAACAAGTCATTTTTGCAAAAGAAAATGGGGTCGTAAATGCAAAAGGGATTCACTAAAGGGGGCTATTTGTCAATGAATTAAGTAAAAGAAAAGGATACACCAGCTATAAATGTACAACACGGATTAAATGGAATACAAAATTACAAGAGTATAATAACACAGTTGCGTGAATAACAACATGCAAAGAGTGTATGAATTCAGACGGAAAGTCCTTTGAACATTTACTTATTCTCCTCCAACACTTTTCAAGTATTCTGAAGGTTGTTTCTGCGTCCTATTTGCCATTATCATGTCCGCCATGCAGTGTACGTCTTGTAATATTGTTATTCATGAAACTGGGTTGTTGTATTATTATAAATTTCTATTAAACTCAATCTGTGTTGTACATTTCATCTGGTGTATCCTTTTCATTTACTTAAGTCACTGACAAAGAGCCTTCTGTAGCGTCACACCTTCCGTTTCCGACCCCATGCGCTATTGGAAAAATAAATTGTTTCTGCAGCCTAACATCCCCTTAAAGTTTGCAAATGACATTTCTGAAGAGCTTCTTTAAAAGAATAAAGAGGATAATAAAGAATGAAACAATTTTATTCCCATGAAGTCATTACCAAAATGTTTGCTAACAAATTGATAAGTTTAAATGTGACAGGTTGTGTTTCTTTGTACACATATCATAGATTTCAACAATTTTATTTTCAAGAACTCCTGACCGAAATGCTTCGTAATTGCTATCAAATTTATAAGTTTACATATGCCAGGTTGTGTTTCTTGGCAATCGTATCATATAATTCCTGCTGTCTTCTCGATATATTTCATATCAAGTCGAATGTAAGATAAGAAATCTATATTCAAGAGACGCCTTTCATGTTAAAATCCTTCAGCCAAATTTAACTATTATTATTATTTCGAACCGTTGATTAGAAATTTCTATCAACGCGTTGATGGACAGATAGTAAGGGTACAAAATGCGATTCAGATTTTTTTCCACGTGAATCATGGGTGTGGTATCTATTATAAAAGAATGCTTCACATGGATTGCATTTGGAACATCCTAATGAATAAATTCATACAAAATTTTCTTAATATATTTGTTAAAAATGTTTCTTCACATAAAAAGTTTTTCTTCACTTACATGAAGATTTTTTTGATGTAGAAGAGGCTTTGCAAGAAAACCTATTATTTTTTAATTCTTTTCTTAACTAGATGAAATATATTCATGACTTTTGCAAAAGAATATTATTGGGAAAATGTTTATGCTGATTACGCAAACTTCAATTTATTTCATATTTAATCTGATGTTAAGAAACGTAGAGCGAGTTGTAGACTGTGTTTTCTTCTTGTTTACATTAAATGTCTGTTTTCGCAAAAATATATAAACACATAAATAAAGCTAATAAATAAAAAAGCAATCTTCCGACAACGCTTACTAACATAGATGCTCTACAATACCGTTAATATAATTTACGATATCGGAAAAGATGGCGAATATTGAGCAATATCTACAAATATTGTATAATTTATTTTTATGCCAATAGAGATGTTCATCTCAAGTAAAAACATTTGGGAATGCTTAATAGAAATCTTAATAAATTGAGTTAAAAAACATAAACCAATAAAGAATAACACCAAGCTGTTAGAAAGAAAATTTCAGAATTCCAGACAATCTCCTTTCTTAAAATTTCAAAAGAATTAAAATAAATGGGTGGATATGAAGGTTTACTTTGATTTAAAAATTAAGAAGCAAAACAAAAAGTTCATAATTTTGAAAACGTACACACACATACAAAATAAATAAATAAAAATAAAATTTTAAGAAAGTATACTTTCACCAATATCAATAAATAAATATCACTTTACAAAAGCCCATTTCTATAAGTATGTATAGTTAATTTTTAACAATTAGATTTAAAAAAATTCTTGGGTGTTTTGAAAGAAATCACATTTTAAAAAAGTGTTTATTATTGTTGAGATCAATCAAAAACGTACAGAAAATCCATATAATTTGCTTTAAGAAATTAAATGACAGCAAAATAATTTTAATGAATGTTTCATAAACGTAAATAGATCTGAGTTTTCGCCTTTTAAGAAAAAACTGCTTTCAAATGAATATGTGATTAGCAAGCAATGTTTTAGCAACAATAAAAGGTATCATTATCTAGCAGCAATGAGTAATGTATCGGAATAAGAAACATGGAATTTTGTATTTTCTTGACAATTTTTTTCAGTATTAATAAATGATATTTAATTTCATGTCTGTCTTTTTATTTTTGTCCTTTGCTAGGATATTATAAAGAATTTAAAATTTTCCTTTGAGGTAGAACAAAAAAGCACGGTTTGTTATCGATGCCAAACTATGTGAGACATATCAAAGGATATCTAGCGTGCAGGTATATTTCTTTTTAAAAAGATCTGCCTTTGACATTCAGCTAAGAATGCTCATGAAAACTATCACAAATTCCCAAAGCAAGCGAAATGTGGAAGACTTTTTAAAAATAAAGAAAAATGAAGAATCACTTTTTAACAATAGAGAAAAGTGAAGACACATTAGATAAAGAGAAAAGCGAAGACACATAAGATAAAGAGAAAAGTGAAGACACATTAGATAAAGAGAAAAGTGAAGACACATTAGATAAAGAGAAAAGTGAAGACACATTAGATAAAGAGAAAAGTCAAGACGCATTACAAAAACAGAAAAGTGAAGACAAATATATTTCAAAGACTTTCGAAACAAAATATTCTATAAGCGAATAAATGATATTTTAAACAGATGCGTAAATCACTGCTAAAGTTGAGGTCCAAAAACATCCGAGATAACTAAATTTGACTTGCACGTAAGGTAATAACATAATTAGAAAAAATATTAGGTAGCTCTTTATCTTCCGATAAATTTTCAATCAAATTTTATCAACTTTTATTCATAAATATTTTTTGTTGGCAAATGGAGCTCTCTTTTTTTATAGACTGTTTAAATCGTACCAGATGAAGATAATTTTTTTCTTATATCTTCAAAAAAACCATTGTTTCCTGAAGACAATTAAATAAAGTTCAGAAAAATTACTAAAGGGATTCTCATTATTATTTTCTTTGCCACTGACGTTGAATAAAAAAAATTGATACAAGGGAATCAGTTTATTATTAAGTGAGAAAATTAATTAAATAGAAACTTGTCAATTGCACGTAAAGTAGAAAGAATTTCACAGGGCCTAACGTTTCATATCTTGTTAAAATAATTCATATATGGCATCTTTTCTTTGGAAAAATGAATCTCGAACTTCTAGGATTGGTTCAAACAATCTCAAAAACACTGCCACGTTAATGAATCCCAGCTGGATACAGACTTTCTTTTCTAGTCAAACTACTTCAGGCATAAAAAAATGCAAATAACGATAAAATTAATTATTAAGGATAACGTAAAAAATTCAGTACATAATAGGGAGTTCTTAATGTAGTTGCATGAAGATTAATCGATTTGTAATATTAATTGGAACCCGAAATTTTGTAATAAGAGCATTTTTTATTTTGTAAAATAGAGAACAATTATCTGTAATTTCAATTCGAACAAAACGAGTTCATTAAGCTGAACTTAATTTGCAAAAAACAGCTTCGTTTTCTGCTTAGATATTATATAAAGTTCATTTTTGACTATAGTAATGCCTTCTTTTAAAATCGTTTGAAAAATTTTACGTTGAAATAATTAAAGTTAACCAGAGATTAACTAATTATAAATATATAACTAATAAGTGTAGAGAAAAATTATAGTAAGATAAGATTAAACATGAAAGATGTATGCCATATTAAAGAATCGTTCATTTCCGTTATACAACATTTTATTATTTCTATCAATATACATGCGTTATACGAAGTAAACCAATAGCTTATTTGTTTCGCTTGTAATTTCAAAGAGAAAAAGACAACTTAATTTTTTGAAACCTAAATTCATTTAACAAACATAATCGTTAAGCTGTACTGTCAATAAATACTTAGAACAATCTAGAAAGTAGCATACTTGCAAATCTATAGTGCAAATCTATTTGATTCAAAATTGTTATATGAGAGGTAATTTTACATGCTTCCTTATATCTTCCGACTCATAAAAGAATTATTAAATTATAACACTACAAATAGATACTCCATTCCATAAAAACACAATTAAAGAAACATCATCTTCAATTTAAATCCTTACAAAATAATAACAAACAAAACACAATTCACTTTAAAGTTCAAAGTGCATTAAAGGATTGATTTTATTATATTTTGATTTTTATTTTAAAGGCAAAATTTGATTTTTTTTATTACGTGAACGTCTTTCTAGCAACCGCTTAAGAGTCCTAAACAGCCCATTAGATTTCTTTAAAACTAAAATGAATCAGAGCTGAAATCAAATCCCCACAAATACCAATATATATTTCTACTTGGTAGTCGTTGCCTTATCGCTACTAAACTAAACATATAAATTCAAACATTTTATGTAGTAAAGCTCTTGAAACGTGAGTGTTCCAGAAATACCTCTGAAATTTCTTCGTATTTAATGCTCAAAGCTCAAAAAAAGCTTCAAAAAGAGCTTAAACATCACTATAAATCCTTTCGAAAAATGGCTGTATTATTATCATAATGGTTTCTTCTAGCATTAACCACAAATCTATGAAAATATTTGTGTAGATACAGAGCTTGTACATTTTTTCTTTAAGAAAAACTTGGAAACGCAGTTCTCTACATTAAAAGCCATGAAATAGAGCAACAGAAAAACAACTTTTCTTATTTAAATAAAAAAACTAGCTTTTAATTACTAGAAGATACACAAAATAAGTTTAGATTAAAAACATTCATACTATTTATACATCATTTATAGCATTTTCATAATAAACGAGGCAAAAAACCAGATATTATTGACAGAAGATACACTAATTTTCAAATGATGAAAATGCAATACTTCTGATGGAGTGGGAACGAAAATTTCAATTATGCAAATGAAGAAGTCTGACGTTTTAGATCATCTATTAGTTGAAACTACCTGATTGCTGCATGCATATTTTATTTTACTGTCTAGTTGGCGTTATGAGATATTTTAATTAAAATTTAACATGTAAACAACTATTTAATCGTGTTTCTCGGCATTCAGATTTCTTGTGTTCTCATTGAATAGGCTCACGTATATTTTATTAAATGTAAATTGATTTTAACTCACAAACACCAAAAGATCGCTTGATGAGTGTATTAAAGCAATGAAATCTTGAGTACACCGAAATCACAAATTGAAATTCCTTAAAAATCATAAGCTGTAATTTTTAAACTACGGAAAACTTATAAAACCACTTAAAAGTCTCATAAATATTCCATAAAAAATCCCAAAAGAAAAAACTTCCACGAAATCGCGTTCTGCCCGTTACTGAACAATGTGGCTCTGTGATGCCCATCCTATTCCTATTTACTGTACTCACTGACGCCAATGAAACAACAATTTGGAGACAAATATCCTACAGAAGACTCAAGAAATCTGACTAGCTTATTACTTGTGTTACTATTTGCCTGCCCATGTGTACAAAAAGGCCCCTCGGGATGGAATGCGATCTATGGGAACATCGCAGAGTCCGAGTGAGGCAATTTTTCCTTTTCCATACCGATCTTATTCAGGAACGTTGAGAAATTGATAATGTACTCCACATTCCGATCACTCAGAGAGATTTCTTAGAACTACTGTTCGCAGCGTACTAAAAATATTATTGTTTCCTGGTATCAATAAACTCCGTGGGTAGCAATAAAGCAAGTTAGTTGCTCAATCACATCACGAAGTTACCATCAGAAATTAGTCTAGTATAGACTGCGACAAAGTTTTTCCCCCTCGGCTTACATTCTGAAGATTGTTGGCGCATGTTTCTTGAATTTATTTATGATCTCAATAGAGAAAAATTTATACAATATGCCAGATTCTTTGATTAACCCCTTAAGTCTCGCTCCCGTCATATTGACGTACATTGAATTATAGCATTTTTAGTCTTATAAACTAAAATTTAATTATTAATTGAGTCGCTCAGAAAGCCAAAACAGATAAGTCCATTTTTATTATGTCTTCTGGTTTTTATAAATTTTGATGGAATTAATAACATTATTTTTAGTTACTAAAAGATTCACTCGTTGCTTCATTAGAAGACTTTATATACGTTCACTAATCAAATTAATTAACCAAAAATTTTAAAAATTATTGTATTAAAAAATTTTAATTTTCTCAATTTTTTTTGAACTTATACACAATGGCTTCTGAACGACTCAATTAGCTTTATAATTTGATACAAAAATTACGTAGAATCCATAAGCATTTCAAGTATTCTATGCCTTCTTAGATGAATGAAAACGACAGCCCCTTTCCAAAACAGGAGGGGTCATCTTATTAGATAGCAAAAAAGTGCGATCTTTAAGGGATTAATGCATTTCAGTTACAAACGACCCATATATGCCCAACATTATATTATTTTCACTTATTAAATTTTTTACATCTTTCATCTTACAATCAAATAGTTTGGATCGCATTTTGCTCGATAGTAGCTTAAAACTGATGAAATAACGATGTAATTAAACATTTTTATTTAACTTGTGTTGTAATGTTTGTAAGATGAAATTTTGTGGTTGATTTTTCTCTCCCTCCCTGACGTGCTAGAGTATTGAAATTTTGTATATTTGCGTATTTTCTATGGCAATACATTGTTTCAATGTTTTAATTATCAGTTAATCGTTAATTAAATTAAAATTTGATTGCGTGCCCGTGGCGCAACCTTGTAGTGAGTTTGAGAAACAATGTATCTCATAATTAAAAAGTAGCAAATTTTTAAAATAAAAAATTCTGCCGCATAGTACATTCATAAAAGTGTGTTTTATAAAACTTTTTTTCATTAATTATTTAAAGTGAAACTCTGCTGGTATAATAATGTAGATGTGATGCTTTAGAAATTGTCGGATTCGTATCCTCTAACCATCCTCACCAATCAAACTGATTCAGTGACACGAAACTAGGTTTCCACGTATTAAAATCTTCAGCGAAAGTATAAATGAAGTAGAGGGGTAACTTCTGAGTTATATACCCGGCCAATGGAGAATTTACTACTTTTAGGGGTCTATTATGGTACCCCCGGTTGGGTTCCGTTGTTAACGTTCGGAACCCAACCGAGGGTACCAGAATAGACCCCTTAGACCAAAGATACTGTGTTTCGGTTTTTACCTATTCTTTCCCCCTTTTGTATTATGCGCTATTTGTTTTGCTTTCGTTTTTGTTTTGTGTGTGTATTGTTTGTTTTGCATTCTTTGTGTTTTGCTTGTTTTGTTTCCCTTGTATCTTTTGGGTTTGTGTTCCGTTTGGTGTTGTGTCTTGTATTGTTATCACCGCCGTTTTGTTGTGCACTTTTGTGTCTAGCTGTTATGTCAATAACTGCAATAATTGTGTGACATTGGTCTTAAGTAACACCTCTATTTCAATATTTAACTTGCCTTTTTAAATATGGTGAGGTTGCTTGTAGTTGATGCACGCAACCCTAATTCGTGCTCATGTTTCTCTTACCCGGGGTCATCAAAAGACTCTGCTATCATTGGTTTGAGTCGACCCTCCTGGGTTATGGAATAGAATGGAATTACATTTACATAGTGATAAATTGCAGCCTTTATCTATCAGACATAGTGACATTATCAAGACCACCTATCACACACGTCGGCAGTCATGTGATATCGGAAGCTAATTTACTACCATTACATTCTGATACTAAATATTTCTACTTTATCTCAGCCCCATTCAAGTAACTAGCATAACAGACCTTTCCCTTTGATGAAATTTCAAATATACATTTTTGTTCAAAATCTGTACTACACCCAAAGCGATTTCTTCATCAGTAAAAAAGGAAATTGCATCATGGAATTGTAAATCAAAATTTTATCTTGCTTTTAAAAGAATAAAATACGTAGTAAAGTCAACATAGCCTGATTTTATTGGCTTGCAAATCCCACTTAAGTGCTTAAATTAAATACGCGGAGTCTTGTTATATGTCTTTTCTGTTTCGCAAATATTTATATAAATTTAGCTTATTATTCCGAGTTAAGTATCGAGTTATTTTTAAAATAAAGGTAATTGTCAATACATTCATTCTAAGCTAAGAGAAATAAACAAAACTGAATTTGTAAAATGAGAAATTTTCAAAAATATTGATCAGTTTTGATCAAAGCTGTACTTTCCTAGTTGTATAACAACAGATTACAGGATATAATTGAAAAATATGGCATAAAAATGGAGTACTTACAACGTCCATAGCTCTTTCATCAGCACCCAATGCCAGTAGATATTGATATATCTCCCCTCTATCTGGTAGAAACGCAGCGTAGTGCAGGGCTGTTCTTCCTTGCTACAAAGAAGAAAAGTCCACGTATTCTTTTCTGAATGGACATTGAAGAAAATTCAAACATAGCGTTATTCAGCAGAGTAAACAAAAGTAAGAAAAGCATTTACTGGAATGCCTTGCAGTATTTTTATTTTACGTTCCGATATTTCAGTTTTCTTTCAATCCTTTCCCTCTGAGCAAACTTGGAATTTTTTTTCACCTAAAGCCCTAAAACTCTAGACGCTATAGAAACAAAAAATGAAGAAGAAAAATCGCAACAATAAAAACAAACGCTCCGGAAAGTTTTCGTAGCCGTATATATAGAAACACAGTATTTCAAATAAAATAAATTTTTGCAGGATTAACCTAAACTACCATAAAGCTACTTTCAACATTTCAAAGATTTATGTACATCTCCATTATAAAAATATCTTTGATGACAAGCCTTTCCTTCCGTCCGCAGTGGCTTAGTAGCAAGGTCTCGTCTTTGGGGCCGGAGGGTTCCAGATCCAAAACCCGATTCGGCTAAGGACCCCCAGTGCATATGCTCGCCTGGTGCACTTTCTATCTGACATCGAAGATCAAACGTCCTCCCGCTGGTGTTTGTAGAGAGGGGTGCTGGTTTAGGTGTCACCTGAGCACTATTCAAAACTACGAGGTTCGTCTTAAACTAACTTTAGCGTTGCTTCAAAACAGGATGTCAATATAACAAAAATTAGGCTTTCCTCCCACTTCTACAAATACACGGCAATTAAATGTTTTTAGTTTCCATTAGAAGAAATGAGTGCATGAGCAAATTTAGCTGAACACGAAGAAGAGGATTAAATATTTCCGAAATTATTTCTTTTTGAAATATTTAATCATCTTCTCCGTAAGATTGTTAACTAGATTCCTAAGAACTTTATGGAGTTCCTAGGTTCAAACGGAATCTGTGTCTGGAGGTGATAATGACAATCAAAATAGAAATTAACCTTACCCCGCTGAATGCTTGCAAACTCAGAAGACTAGTGAACCAAACGATTAAGGGATAGAGTCATGTAGCATTTTATAGTGAACATATGCTTAATACGCATAATGGCTTCTAATTTCATTCACAAAGGTTGGGAATTTATAACCCCTCATAACAACTAAAAATATATGCCTTGAAGTGCCATCCTAATGTATTGGAGATAGCAATAAGTTAGAGACAAGTTGACTAGATACTTTCAGTGACTGGTTAATTTTTATTATTGTTAATCCTGACTGATTTACTTGTTTTAGTAATTTATCAATATATTATAAGATGAAAATCTGTTATGCCAAACCTCATTCTTTATGTAAACCAAAACATGTTTTTATGTAAGAACAAACAGTTGTGGTGATTATAAAGAAAATCAAGAATTCCGGTCTAGCTCTGGGGGGATGCAGCCCCATAGCCCCCCTGGATTCGCCACTGGTGGGAAGTATACTTACCAATTCATCAATTTTTAAAAGTCCATGGCTGGCTATTTTTCCACCTCTGATTAGAGCTGTTATGTCTTAGTAGCATCCGAAACCACAAAAATATTAATAAACACTTTGGCCACATAATGTGGTTTTAACAATAAAGTAATTATGAATAAAAAAACTCCTGTTCTTATCATAATTTTGGGATAATAACGCGCCAGTACCTAACACTGCAACGAGGGTTGGTGTAAGTTCTCGCCAAATTTTCCGATGAACAAAGATTTAAATGTTTTATTTTCTAAAATCAAACCATAACGAAGCATTTCTCATTAATCTTAATTTTAAAAATCAATTTACAAAGAAAAATTTCATCAAGTTAGCTAAATGATTTTTTTTTCTTAAATCCCAAGCTCAAAAATATTTTAATATACCATTACTAGAAAAGAAATGGCATTTTATAGGTAAATTTCATCAAGACTTAGTAATATTTTCTTACCATTTCTGTTGATATCCCACATCATACCCGGTTTTCTTGTAAAGATTTTATTTTATTTCTTCATTTAGTTTTCAGTTTTTTATGTTAAATTTATTTCCACTTTCTTGTTTGCTTTCACGATAGCACATACTTACCTTGGCTTTTATTGTGTTCTGTGTTTTATCGCTATTTTTTTTGTCTGAGTATGACTTAATTTTTTTTATTTCCTTCTATTTTCTTCCATCCCTCTTGGATAATTTTAAATTGAGAAACATATACTACTAGCAGTACACGCACGGCGTTGCCCGTGGATATTAAAAAATTGCAACGTGAAAATCATTAATATACAGCAAGAAAAATATGCGAGACAAAGAAAACATTTTAAGACACTGCCGATAATAATAATCGAAGTCATTCAGTTAAAGGTTATGACGTTTCCTGCGCTCTGCGCCGCTAGCCAATGTAATTGCAACAAAGCATGCTGGGAACGTTTACTTGCTCAGGAGAAAGCCTTGCTAGCGAAAAAATTGTTTGAACTGACCAGGGAACATTAATTAAAAAAACGGGGAAAAGTATTTTAACCGTTCTTATTTTAAATCCGCCAGAAAAGTTCCAGTGGTAAGCTGAAAAAAATTGAAAATGATAGCGTTATTAGAACGTCGGATGCGAGAATTTTAAAAATTCCGAATGAAAAATTTACAGATAAGTGACTATTTTTCAAAAAATTCTCAAAATTCAGTAAATTACGTTTGAAGCTTAAAACAAATTTCATTAGAAAGAAAACTGTGTGTTCTATCCGAATGTGTATAACTTTTTTTCCTACTATTATCAGAAACGATAAAGTGGACAAAAATGTTTCAAAAATCACCCAAAACAACATAAAACATTAAATAAAAAATTTTCTAGATTAAATTTGAAAATTCGGGCTTCAAGGGGCATTGAGTCACCATTACGACTATCTGTGTGCCAAATTTCATGGCTGTAAGTGAGATAGATTCGTCTGGACATCGCATGCACACATTCTTCATTAACCCTCTCACACCGAGCGGGGCGGTCCCGGGCGATCTAAGAATTTCCCCTTAACAGCTACGAAGGTCGGTCTGAGGCGGTTGGCTTCTTTTGAGGGGAGGGGAGGTTCTGAGATCGCTTAAGAGATAATCGGGGTAGGGGATCCAAGTTTCCTTGCTAACCACAGCCCATTTCCGTGCGCCATACGGGAAGGTTGTATCGGGGGGGTGGAGTGGTGGGGTAAAGGACCACCCAGGTTGGGAGAGTCCAATTCACGTCGCTTACTGCCAAAACCTCCCTGGTTTAAAGGGGCTAGAAGAAAAATTTGCCTCGGAATTAAAGAGTTAATTAAAAACACAGCTTTTACTCATTGGTTAATCTTCGTCGTCGTTAAATTTCTAATTGTAAAAGAAGAGTAGGATTATAATTTTGAACTAGAGTCCTACATCAGCAGATGCACCATAAGCCATATTCTGTTTCAGTTTGCCATGTCCTTCCAGGTGGGATCAGACAAAGAACAGAAATTAAATACTTTTTGAACAAAAATTTTAAAACTTCAATTTTGACTTAATACATGTACTCGAAATATTTATCTTTTAGAAGCTTTATACATTTTTTTCGAAAATAATTATTATTTATTGATAATAAAACCGTAATTTTTTTCACACGCCAGAATACTAGTTTGAGGTATTTCCTCCTTCGTGCTAAATTGATCACTTTAAGGACGAATTCCGTTCAATTTGAATTTCTTAACTTTCAAAACTTTTCATAAGGTAAAAATTCTCTGCCAATGTGACAGTCTCTTCTCATTATTATGAAGAGTTTCAAGAAGTTTAATTGGTGAAGAGTTAGGGAATGAATAGATTCTAAATATGTTATTAATAAAACAAGATAAAAAATTTGTAGATGTATCAAAATGTTCCGCTAGTAGCTTTGTAGAGCGCCAACAAATGCTGGGCTGTGCTTGCAGCGATATTGATCTGCAATATGGACATAGTTGTGAATTTAGTGAAATTTCTGTGCTAATATAGGGAATTTTTATGATGTTGTGTTGTCTGAGATTACATCATGGCCATAAAAGTGAATAAACTAAAAATTCAACTGATATTGAAAATTTTGTGTTACTCTGAGCAAATTGGGAGCAAAGACACTGAATATTCTTTAGTAATCTTACGGTGAAGAGACATTAAGTCTTACGCAATGTTTCTAGTGGGGAAGACACTAAGATTATGCTTATCGTGCTGTTGAACATCATTGCATTGTTAATTTTTAATTCGTCTTCAAGAACCAGACCGAGTGTTGCTACTCGCCACATGGCTAATTTGCCTGTTTTCAGTGGAGAACTAGGGTAGGGCAGGTAGGGCGAGTGCCCTGAGCACAATTTCCATGGAACGCAAACTTAAGGAATTAATTGGTTGTATTTAAAAGAAAAGTAGGTTTTTTTGAAGCTCTTATTCACAAGATTCTTAAAAATTTAAATGGTTTCAATAAAGTGTAGGAAAATCATAAGGATACATGCATTTTTACAACCCGGAAACCTCAATGTGCGACAAAATAACAAGTAATATTATGATTCAGATATTTCTCTACCCAAACCCCCATCAATGAAATCAAAAACTCGTTTAAAGTGAAGGTCCTTTCCACAGATTTGAGTCTCGGTGGGGTGGGAGATAAGGGGAGATGGTTAGAGATAATTATCTCTGCTCGGTTACTGATGGTTTCCCCCGTTATGCCTGATTCATACTGGTTGGAAATCAGTTTCTTCGAAAATTGGTGATAAATTGTTAGCAAATGTATCATTCCTATTTTCAATCAGCAAAAAGTGAAGAACGGAAAATATACTTCCTTTTTTATGCGTAGTGTAAGAGCACTCCAGCAACTTTAAAATAAGTAAGCTCGCTATCTTTACATTGTTTTTAGTACCGAATATTTGCATAATTTGTATGATGAAAATGCGATAATGTTTATTTTAAATTTCATTTCGAAAAATCTAGATGCAGTTGTTCTGCCAAACGCAAACAGACAAAAAATACTGAGAGAGAGAAGACTACAAAAAGTTTTTCAATTGCTAGTAAAAATTATCAGTCCGTATTGACGTTGAAATCAAGATAAATGAAAACGATTTCTTTAATGATTAACGAGAATAAATACATAAAGAAGAGAAATTCATTTCCTGCCGTAATGTGAAGCGTTTTTTTCCCTCGCTGAGTTACGCTATTGTCGCCAATTAATTTTACTGTTAACTAACACATTAAAATTTGCCTTGACTATAAAATCATTAAACTACCAATACTCAACCTGAAATAATTATTTAAATATGGCAGTCATTTTTTTGCTTGCAATCCTTAAGTACATGTACAAACATTTTAGTATTAAAGTATTGTAATTATAAACACTTTTGTTCAGTGACGAATCTAGGGGGAGGGGCTATGGGGCTGCAGCCCCTCCTCCCCGAGCTAAGCCAGAATTCTTAATTTTATTTAAAATCACTACAAATGTTTGTTCTTATTTTCCCTTTTAAAAAATAATAAAAACGTGGCAACATTGCTCTCTGGCTTGGCAGGCTCGAAGAATTTCTTACTTTTCTAGTCATTCCACTTGTACTTGTAGCGTTGACGCGGTCGAAGACATATTTTGGCTAGTTATTTCATTGTATTTTTTATTAAATTATCGAAAGTATTGTATTGTTCTTTATGATTGTTATAGTCAGGTGAGTAAATTCTGTAAAGTTAAAGTGTTTAGGTTTACATAAGCAAAGAGATTTGACAATTCGTCACGACGATACAAAATTTTTATGAACTCAGCCCCTTCCCCCTCCTCCCCAGACCCAAATCCTGGATTCGCCACTGCTTTTGCTTCATTAAAAACAGGAAAGGTTAATTTATAACATTTCGGATATCCTAAAGCCTTCATATTTTTTCAGAAATAATGTATCGTTATTTTATGCACATAAATAATGTGTCCTAAAATAATATGGAAATGCGATTTTACATGTCATAGACACATTAATAACATTCTAATTTTAGTTCATATTTGATTCAGCATTTATTTCCCTCTGTAACAGCGTATCCCCTAATTTCATGCAATGAATTTCAACTATGTCCTAAGGTGCTAGATAAAACATTATTAAACTTTATTAGTTGTAAATTTTGATTTATATATTTAAAGATATGCATGAAATTATACGATGAATTATATTATGAATATCATTAAATATATTAGTCTCTAAGGCTTTTGTATGTTTTTATCTATGTTAGCAAAATATTTACTTCAATGTTTAGAGTTTTAATATACTGTCTATGGGCCAAAAAAGTAATGTATGTAATTTTTTCGTTTTTATTTGTATATGTGTGGGTTTTTTTCCGAATACTTAAGAGATTTGTACACATTTTACATTATTTTTCAAATACAAGATAAATGGAAGGCACCTTTTATTTATATTTTTCTAATTTATCAAAAGTGTCCTACAAAAAACTTTGATTTTCTTATTTCAGCCATATTTAAAGGATTAAAGTTAGGCATGTTTTATATGTTATTTTTCAAGCTTATTTGCACTTCTAATCTTTTCAATCCCCGGCATAAAGTTACCGAAAAGAAACTGAGGATCTCATTTCAGAAGAAAAAAGAGGGAGGGGCCGCAGTTTCGGTATTTGCCCTGGGCGCCATTTTATGTAGGTACGCCACTGCCTGTTGTACTGCCATTTTGTGTGGCGGTACAGCAGGCCCGTTTCTACTGGGCGTGCAGAGCGTGCGTGAACGAAGACGGCCGGCATCGAGAGTGGCCTCTGCCACCTTCATCAACATTCTTCCTCAAACTCTTAAAAATTACCCAAGTATTTCTAAATTTCAGAAATTATTCAGAGAATTCTATTTGCTTTCAAATTTAGTTGTGTTCAAATAAGGGCAAAGAAGCAAAGGATTTGATCATTTCTATAATCCTGCGTCTCGAAGTTTTTCTTCACAAATAAACAAAACAAAAAAAACATAAATTCTTCCGTGTAATGCGGAAGAAGGGGCAGCATTTCGATTGATGGCTTATGGTGATTGCTTATGGGATGGCAAAGGGATCACTCCTTCTTATTGCAGCTGAAGGTAGAGGGAATCAGTCGTAAAAATCGTACTCCCTTAGCTCCTTCTGCGAAAAAATAACAAAGATCGCTAGAACGGAGGGAGGGAATGTTATTTGAGTACCAAACCCTCACGTGCAAAATTAGGAACTCCCTCCCGCTTTTACTCGCATATAGGTGTTTGCGGGGTGGGGATGGTATTTGGAAGTTCTATGTATATGACGGTATGTATAGACATGTACTATTGCACAGAATGGTCTCAAACCCTACTGGATGATTTTTGTTATATCCGAGGTTCGGAGAAAATGTTTCGGCAAAATGTGCCATTTCTATTTCTGTCTTGAGTCAACAAAGTGTTCTATTAAGAAATACCGCTCCTTTAGTATCGCCTAAAAAGAGCAATTTCTGAGATGGTAAGCTCAAACTATTATTACTCTATTTTTACATCGACTTTGTTCAGGGGTGCAGTGGAACCGGAACTTGTCACTTTGCACCTGAATCTAAATGCAGTTATTCTATACCAAGAGGATTATCATAATAAAAAAGAGAGAGAGACAGAGTAATCGTTCAAAGTTTTGTAAATGCGCAAAAGGTAAAAATTGCCAGTAAATTTTGACGTCAAAAACGAGATATAATAGTAGGATTTTTTTCCCCACCAGGTTAAAGACAACAAAAATTTAATAAGAAATGCAGAGCGGTTTTTTTTCACCTTAAATTAGTTTTCATATTGTCACCTATACATTTTAATGTTTAAAGTTAGAATCTTACGATTCCGTAAAGCAGTTAAATGAGAATTTCGCCATACAATAATAATTTTTTTTTCATATACTCAATACTTATACTAAAAGGGTTTTAGTAAATTTGTTCTGATCTATAGTGCAGAATATACTTTTTAAAGAATTTTAGAGAAGTTTGAAATTACTTTAGAACTGGAGTGAGCTTCAGTTTTGCAGAATCAGTTATTAATAAACAAAGCCTTAAATTTACTGCAAAAGAACAACATTCTTTTCAACATTCATTTTCAACATTCTTTAAAACGTAAAATAAAAGATTCTAGTAAGAATTTAGATTTAAAATTCGACAAAACAAAATAAAATAAGAATTAAAAATAAGATTTCAGATTCAAATAATGAAGGGTATCTTATTGATTCTATTAGTTATTGTAGATTTTTATAGATAAAACACTTTTCAAGTAAAGTAACAAACCCTATTTATTCTACTTTCATTCCCTCTCTGTATTGTTGTAAATGTGAATTCCGAATGTGCTATTATTATGATTGCATCATCATTATTACCTTTAATTATGTAAATGTTATTAATAGCGCGCGATCATAAAGTTCTTTCGGATATTGGGTTGAGAGAAAAAAGTTGTTATACCAACAATAGGATATGTAGGATTTTTAATTTGGAACTTGATTTATAATGTAATTTAATACTTTAATTATGTTTATAATGTAATTTGGAATATTAATTAGCATTAGAAATATATTGAGAAGATAAAAAAAACTTGCAAAATAATTTCAAAATTGAATTTTAAATTAGTTGCACTAATTTTATTGTTCTAATTTAGCTTTAGAAAGGGCTTCCCGTTTAACGAAATCCAGAATGATATCTTTTTCCTTTAGAATTCTTCTTTCAAATAGTTTTACTTGTATTGAGATACATTTTTGATGCTGGAAACACACACAAAAATTGAGTTTCGCGACACCTTTTTATATTGTGGGCAATTGATGGTTAACTTTAGGAATATATATTTAAGTTTCAGGATTTCGATTGTTAGGCTAATTCTGCTCTTCCATACAGCAGTGAAAACTCACCAGATGGTTGTTCACAATAAGTTTGTAATTTTATATTCATAGTACAAGTCAACAAAAGTTGTCACTTGAAAATTACATGTACATCAACTACTTTCGAGCCTAGAATTACACTACTTCTATATTTTATTATCATATTATTTAACTTTTTTTACGAGGTCTATAGCTTCTGCCGAGCAGCGGTACCGTAAATGGTTAAACTTTCACATATAATGGTCAATTTTAGATATCCATCTCAGTGCTTATGATGCGTTCTAATAGTCGAATAAAATAGCATGTTAAAATACAAAATCTATTTTTAATTGTAGGGGAAGGTGGTGTACCTTGGACATAAGTGTACTTTGAACCTATGCCGATTTTAGCGCCATCTGTATAGATGTATAGAAAATGTTATATGTATTTTGTACACTTGCCACCAGAGGTCCCAGTGTACCTGAACTTATTTGTCAAGGTGCTCATTTGAATGAATGAATCCTGAAAAAGGAAATTGACAAAAAAAAAGTAATTTTTTTCCTGTTGAATTTTGTATTAATAGTTCCTAAACATACATAAATTACTTTATAGTAAAATGCCTAACTTATAAAGCACAGTTTTAGCTATAATAATATGTGTTAGAAATTATGTTAAGTCTAACCTCAATTTAGTAGTCAACCATTTTCCATGAAATGGCCAAGTGGTGTACCTTGGTGCATGACCACTACATGGTCTACCACTTATGTTGTGGAAAAATGTGATGTAATGTGGAAGTTACCACATCCCGTGTTGACTGGAGGATCTGAAAGGCAGCTTCGGAAATTAACATTTGGAATTGACTTGTCTAATTACAATGTTGGTTAAGCCTACTCATAGGAATGAAATTGTTGCTGTAATAGTTTTATTTTTGGTCTAATCTAAGACCTCATTAAGTAAAAGTGCTCATTAACATTTTTCTGTAGCTAAACTACCAATAAATGTTTATGTTCAAACTATTCGGTTAGATTTTTTAAATCTAGAAATAGCTGGTCCAAGGTACACCACCCATGGTGTCCCTTGGTCCTATTTGCACTTTTTTTTAAATTGTAAATAATGCACTGAAATACTTTTTTTAAAAATTTACAAAAAATATATGTTGTGTATAAAGGCCTAAAATATGAAAGAAAAATTGTTTTGTTACCTTTCTTTTAGTAATTACTAATTAAAAATTAAAAAGTAAAAATGGGACCTAGGTACACCACCTTCCCCTACAGTATAATGGATTGAAATTTTTCGTGATCTATGGAAACATTATACAAATGATATTTTCCTAAAATTTACTTTTACCTACTCATAATGCATTCATATAAAATGCATTTTTAAGTTTATAATAATAAATGATAGAATAAATAAAATGCTTACTATGATTCCAACAGATGCAATCTATATCTTGTGGTAGTGATCTCAAAACAGAAAGTGCGAAGTAATTTAAACATTGAGTGCTACAATGCAGCGGAATTAAATAATTGATGGAAGTTGTTTGTAAACAATCGCAATTTTTTCCGGATTTAAGCAAAGTTATGATGTGAGATTGAAAAAATTGAAATACTTCATTCAAGTATGAATGAGTTTCTAACTAAAATTAGAATTTAAATGGGTTTTGCTTTTGAGAAATAATTTACAATGTTCTTAAATTCATAATTGTAATATTTAATTATTTTTTAAAAATTGACTCGACATAAATATTTTGCTTCAGAAAAAGCAATACAAAATATCTGAAGTTTCTCTAAACTAAAAATAATTAAAGTTTACTTAAGATCTTCTATGAGAGATTGAGTAATTTAGGTTTAATTGCAATAGAGAAAGATTTGTCAAAAGAAATGAACTCAGATGACATTATTTCCGAACTTCCAAGCAAGAATGTGAGGAGAGTGGAATTTTAATTCAATATTTTATTTAATGGAACAATTATAATGCATGTAGCATTTACTTTTCAAATTGTTTCACTATGTACGCATATGCATATTTCGTTTACTTATTGATATCTTTTACAGATGTGATGTGAAGAATAGACTTTTACTAAATTTTGTTTTTGCGTCTCTTGTCTTTTTCAAGAAAATGAAGTCTATAATCGACACTTGCTTTAGATTAGGAATTTTACTAATTTTTTTCTATCTGTTAAGAAATTATCTTTCACTTATTTCCACTTTAAAGAAATTGCGAACACTTTTAATTTTAAATACATTGGTTTAGAAAATGATTGAAGGTATTATAGAGTAAATAGGCGGCTGAAATTAAGTGGCATAATGGCGGCTGCGGATCTAGAATCGGGCTTCCGCTTCAGGAAGAACATTCGACCAAACTGACCTAATCTGAGGCGCGTTGAGAACTGCATTCTCCACGGTGACAATACACCCAGTCAATGAACAATCTTCGTCCATGAGTTTCCCGCCAGCTACAACATATTATAGTTTCTGAATCCGCCTTACTCTCCAGATTTAGCTCCTAATGACTTCTTCCTTTTCCCAAAGATAACGATTCTGCTAAAAGGTCATCTTTGTTGACATCTTGCGAAAATTGCAGACTGTTATGGACTATCTTACACAAAACAATTTCCAGGCCTCATTCCAGTTGTGGAAGCTGAGATATATACATTCAACTCAGTGTTACTATTACGAAGGAGATTATGTTCAAACTTAGATAATTAATATTCTGCTTATGTCAAAAGAATTGGTAGAGGGTCTTTATGATTTACTTATGTTGATTGCGTCGGTCTCTTTTTTTTAGTCGACCTCCTAGAACAGAAAATCATCTTTTTATATTTTAAGTTGGAAAGTTTCAATTAATTTTAAAGATAACGATTAAGTTCAATTCTTAGAAATTTCTTCTTATGAAGGAAGGTCTTGGAAGAAATTAACATTGAAAATAATCAACTATAAAAATTAACTGTTCTTTCAAGTTGTGTGTTTCATAGATTCTAATTTTCAAATATTATTGAAAAATACCTTATGCGGATAGTAAAAAACAGGCAAATATTAGTTGAGAAAAACTTCTTAAATTTTAACGTAATGTAAACATTATTTTCTTGCAACAGATTTTTCTTGAATGAATCCCAGATTTACTCTTATATTCAAAATAAATAAAACACTAAGTCGAATTTTAAATATATCTCCAACATGCAGTATATCCCGACACAGGGTATTTTTGAACGAAATTTAAAGTTTCAAGAGCTGCAAGTATCTGCACTAGAGCAATCCCACGCAAAGCTGTTAAGTAATTATCGAAACACTTAATCATGATAAACATGTGAAACGATTAATTTGAATCCGTAGCTAATTTATAAAATATAGTGAAAAATCTTCTGCTAAGAATTTATTTCTAAAACAATAATCAATAAAAGCAAGCTATCTTTATCCGAGCAAAACTTTTGAGTATAAACTCTAATTTAGATTTCTTTTTCTTTTAGTGTCCTATCCTGTCAGCTTCAAGAAGTACAAACTGCCATTCTGAAAGACTTGGGGGAAAACTGTTCTAACCCTCAGTGACATCGCAGTTTGAATGAAACCAGGAAGACCTTCCTCGATGCATCACCATAACAGCATAGTAATTTTCATTAAGACAGCTTTGGGTCTACTAGATCTCCAAATGATGCTAATTAAGAGCATGAAAAGGCACAAAGTTGCAATGTTCTCCCGTAAAGAGATCAGATATCACTCAGCTTTGCCTCCACAGTCTACGCCTTTGTCTCGGAATAATTTATCTTAATTGCCTTCGAAAACGGAACACTCACTCGAGTCATTTCTTGAATGCTTTCATATGATCTATCTGATTTGCTTAAAAGAATGTGCACTTAGTAATATTGGTATAAATATTTACTTTCATGTTCGTTGAATTATATGGTAAGCTTAGTTTCTGTCTTTGTTTTTTAATATATGTAAGATATAATTACGGAAAGGTAAGCAAGGAAAGCGAAATGACAATTTCAGCAACTTCTATTTAAAATCTTCTTAACTCATTTATCTTCAATTAAGCATCATTGATCTAAAACTGTTGTATCTGTAAATATTCAATAACGCAAATGTAAACAATTTTAACATCTGTTATTTCTAATAATTTTCTGCAATGTACTGGTTCAAGTATGTCAACAACGGCCTAAATACTGTTGGAGACCGAATCTGTTAATTCATCTGTTTAACTCTGTTTGTTTTTTCTTTTTGAGAATCAATAAAGATTCTACTACGCACATCCATCCAAACTGCAAATCGGAGATTTTTTATCTCAGATGTCAGGAGTGTGTCGTAGTGTAAAGTAAAGTTTAAAAGTATAGTTGAGGTGCTATACTGAATTTTTACAATAGTATTGGTAGAACAATTTTATCCAATTCAAACATTTCTCTGTTGGATGTGTGGAAGCTACCCAATGTTCTGGTAGAAAAGCCGTGAGTGCCGGGTAAGATTGATTTAATCTAGAGTAGTGGTCATGGCTTGTAATCCCAGCCACTATCAGCACACATTTTACATAATATTTGTCACTAGACTCAATTCCATCAGAAGGGTTTACTTAAAGGTGACACAGTGCAGACAACATAGGAATAAAAACACAAATTTAGAACAATAACATGTTTAATAGAACAACAATTAAGTTGAAAATATAAATTATACTACTGCAACATATGACCACGCGCGGGGTGAGATGATAACAAAAAAGTGAGAGAATTTTCAGGTGGAACATCGCCTTTAAATACTGCAGCAGCTTCCACGCCATTGGTCCCGAGATGACATCACCAAAAAGGGCAGGGTAGACATGCAAATACAGCTAACAACATTTCTGGCGATGATGCCACAGATGTTACATTACTCATTACTATGGATGAGCATCGTAATTTTAAACTAGTTTGAGATAATGAGAATGGCATCCGAGCTAGGATCCCTTTCTCCAAACTTGAAAACTTCGTCAAAAAGTATTTCAACCACTTGCAGATTTTAACTCAATGTGCACTTTCAAAGGGCGCATCAATTATGTACAATGGTGTCCAAAAGTTAAGCAACATGCGTAAAATGTGGAATCCCCGTTTAATAACCTGGCACATGCTTGAAGATATACAGTGTGGCCATAAATTATTGAACCCATTTCAAAAATTAATAAAAAAAACTGATAATGTTAAAACTGTGGGTTTCTTTAATGAGACGGTAAATAAAAAAGTTTTTTCGGATAGATGGCGTACCTTTACGGCGTTCTAAATTTGCTACAGCGAGAGATTTCCATACGCAATGGTTAGCGATCAACAGAAGCCGATGAGCTTTTTCTGGTTTCCTTTTTTCAGTTTTTCTTGAATATCTCGAAAACTATTCAGTTTTCGAATTACAGTTGATTTAACAAATTGAAGAGCGTAAAATTCCATACAAAAACATACTTTTATTTTCTTCTAGCTTTAATAGTTTCGCAGATAATGGCTCTCAAAATTGGGAGATGTCAAATAATTTACGACCACCTAGACCACCGTAACGGCGCGTTAACTATCCGAAAAAAACGTTTTAAAACGCGCTCTCATATAAAAAAAAACGTAGTTGCAACATTATTAGATTTTTTTAATTGACTTTTGAAATTGGTCCAATAACTTATGACCACCCTGTACTTTATAGATGCATAGATTCAAAATTCAGGTTAAACAGATAATCTGAATTAATAACTTATAAGTGAAACACTGAATAATTTCATTTTTCCCAGATTTTTTTTTTATTTTAAGATAGCCGTAATTCGCTAAAATGTTTAATGGCAGCATTACTTGATTGCCCAAAATGTTAAGTGACTCTCGATTGAAATTTGAATAGAAAAACTGCTATCCAATTATCAAAAGTGTCCAAAACATAATGTGCTGACTTGATAGTAAAAATTAGATAATCAATATAATGTGCATTACAGGCACTTCCCGAATTAATGGATTTGAGCTAGCCATTGAACTTGCCAAAGATGCTGTGAAACCAAACCAGCCCATTTGCTTTGAGAGACTGCCAAAATTCTTATTAAAAAGAGTGGCCTTTGATATTTCAATGATTTCTTGGCAGCAGTTTTATTCTATTAGTAATAAAAGTTAAATAATAGAAAATGTATATACATAGCTACAAAAGCATCTTCTAAGAAATTTTCTCGTAATTTTATAGACTTAGTCTCTGTCTGCACATACAAGATTTGACTACCATGTGTGCATGCTTCTGGGTGTCTTTTTGTCATTGGATATAATTGAAAATAGTTCTGAAGTTATTACATGTAATAAATGCGATATCAAAAACTAGTTTAGTTACTTTTTTTCTGGAACTGAGAAAACCTAAATAGATTTTCTAGAACTAAGTCATTTCAGACCCTCTTTTCGGAGAAGGCATGCAATTCGTCAAGCTTTATTTTCCCTCAAAGGAGAAATCAAAATCAGGGAATGTTGACGAAAGATTGTTAAGTCAATGATTTTATTGTTCGTGCACACTATCCAAAATTGAGAAGTTTTGGAGAGTGATAAATAGTTGCTTTGCAGATGAAACTTACTCATCTGTTCACACTTGACAGTTTTTATGTGAATTCACCTTTTTGTTATATCCATTTTCAACACCGTCATTATCGAAACCTCATACTCGGCCTCGTTATTACATTTAGCCTATACAATGAATCGTTTTTCTTAAACTATTACAGCCCCCCGAAGGTAAGCCATCTTGAGTATAAGGATGGAAAGCTTCCGCATAGGTTGGCAGGTTCTCTGCTCCCTTTCGCAGTGCATATATGGTTTTGTGACTGGTTAACTGTCCTATCGCCAATAACCTCAAGCACATCCTTATGAAGACTTTATGCATGTGACACTCGTAATAGGGATATTTTTCATGGTTCCTGGCACTGATATTGTTATCAATGGTGGGCCTGCTATTCATATTCATTGAATGCCCAATATAGCGTGGCGGGAAGATTCTATGTGATAACATTTTACAGTAAGTCACTTTTGATTTATCACTTTAATTGAATTATTAGTAGAATTTTATACTATCATTTAGAAGTATTCGGTTAATTAAATTATTTAATTAGCTCCAAATATTTTTGAAAGAAGCTTGGATATTTTTTAAAACAATTTTGGTGTAAAATTTAAGCATTTAAACAGCCTAGTGATAGAATTTCATGAGCATATATGTATGTATTTTCGGCAAATTAGTAGATAGTAGAAATTACATGAGATACCAAGTTTGATGGATATTTCGGTTAATTCATCTCATGGTTCATTCAATTCACTCAAAAAACATTTTTTTTGCAATTCGTAAAAAATCACTCAGGTTATCTTCAACAACTATTTCTGTGACTCTCGCGAAAACAATATGCTGTTTAATAGTTTTCTTTGCCAACAAAAATAACTGAAAATGCTACAGCAACCAGTTTTTGCACCATTTTCCAGATGCTGAATATTCAACACGGAACTTTGTAGTCTTATTTTATAAAATATCACAGCTACTGGACAACATAGGAATGCAGGCGTATCATTTCACTTTGGGGAATCATTATTCGTATTGTTTCTATGTTGTTGATAGAGTGAGTATATAGCACAAAGAAACTGGGAGTGGTACATCAATCTAGGGGAGCTATTGTGTGAAGGCCACTACTATTTCTCCAGCGCCAAAAGACAGTCCTAACAGGATCTGAATAAATCAACATATTGTCTGATCATCTGGACCCATTTATCAGGGCTATCGTCCCTAACTCTTAATGTCATCTCCAAACAAGATAATTTCTCATTTCATTTCTTTCAGTCGTCCCAGAATTGATTCCAACAACGTTTAGTTTATGTAGTTTCCACATGCTCTCTCAATTCTTCCAGATCTTGAGGCCATTCTGTATTTGTGAAAATGAATAAAACGCTTCCTTCACATTTTTGATTCAGCGCCAAGTTGTGTGACAGATTTACGACGGCCACTTGTGGATTGTTAGACGAAAATCCAACAATTTCGGAATTTTAACATCTCACTAAATTACAGCCAAAGCTTATAGATACTGTTATTAAACGAAAAGTGGAGAAATATGTTTTAGAAAATCTGTATACCTAAAAATGTTTATATAACCTGTCCATTTAGGGAATTATAATGATGTAACTTTGATATTATTTCATGTCAGTGATGTAAATGTTAATAGTTATACACTTGTATTTGATAATGCCTAAAAAGCATGATAGCATGATATAAATGAAAAGAACGCCGTACATCCACTTCTTAGGACTATCAATGCAAATACTTAAAATTTCAGAACTTCGTATTGTTACAAAGTTTTAAAGTTGTTTCCTTGACATGCCAATCTTGGCGACAACACGAAACTTCTAGAAAATACAAGAGATTTAATCCTATCTCTACTAGGAGAAGGAAATATCAAGAACCTTCTGGAGATTACTATGTGGCCACACTTCCTGTTAGAAAAGGTATGAAAGCAAGTTTACAAACCAAGAGTCAATCAGTTGGACTTTGGTCAGCAGTGAAGCTGATGAACTAAGAGATATGTGAGCGCAATTGTAAGTGCTGTAACTGAGATTTATTGGTGATCTCTGTTGTTTATTTATACAAGTGCTGTCCAGTTTTGTTACCCGTGCTACGTTAGTATTTTGCTGAAATCTTCCTAAAATAAAGAGTCATTTATTTTTTACTATCCTGCATGTTGGTCTGCATTCACGTACACACTCACCAGACGATTTTTGTAACAATATGAATAAAAAGAAATTTTATAAAAATTTTACTTGGACTAGGAACCATCAGTTTATTAAGAGACCCAAATGGTAAAGAAGATTGTAGTTAATGAGTGTTTCAAAACTGCTATCGATGCACTTAACCCTTTTGCGGACATGTGACTTTTTAGAACACTCAGGTCAGTTTGGGGCACTTTATGCGCCGTCCCGTTTTCTCCAACTCTACGCTTACTTAATTATAAGCAACTTTATTTCTTATGGTATACTAAGATTGCAGTGGATGGATGATACACACATTTGAGTCGCTATATTCTTCGTGAACTGGATTATCCTCCACGTCAGTCTCAGAATCAGTTTCTTCGTCGCTGTACTCAGTCACTTCTCCATCGATATATAATGCATCAGGTTCGTTCTCAGCTGGTATTTTCTTGCTTAATTCTTCCCAAACAGCCGAATATTGATTTTTAGGGATAATTTGCCGCCGTTTCGTGATAGCCAGATTGGCTTATGAAGAGAGTTAAATGCACTTTCAAGCGTGATCAGACCGAACTGACTGATTCATTGTCAGTGGAAACTATCGGAGCAAGTAGGAGGAATGTTATTACGAGGTTAGAGGAGTGGCGAGCTCTCCACCTTCAATAGTTTTTATTCAGCTTATGGTATATCCCCACTGGCGCACTCTATACGCCGTACCTGTACGCAAAGGGTTAATGGAAGAGAAAAAAGACTTGAATAAAATAGCTTATGAGCAAATTCCGATTGATATTTATGCAATGGATATTTAAAAACTTAGATTTCTTAAATTTAATACTTTCTGTTCAAGGTTTGCTTATCTGAAAAAAGCAGGCAAGACTAAAATTCAAGATTGTTTTAAGCACCTAAATAATGTTCTTCAGGAGACTTAGCTCTGAACGTTATTATAATTGTTTAAATCTGTAGTTTAACTATACGTAAGAAAAAGCGCAAACATCAAAATATTTCATAAATCGCTTCAAGCCCATAATATTGCAAACATTTTTTCTCGACGTGGTTCCCACAGTTGGTTCCAATGGATGGTTTCACAGTTGTTCCCCACAACTGCATGAAACCTATATGAAGTTTTCCTAATATTCACTGCAACAGATAAAACATTTTGTTATATTTATTTCTAAAACGTTTGTATAAAATTGAAACGAACCAAATTTTTTCATCAGCGTCAGAAATTCGTTTAAGCTTAATTATTAGCACATCTACTGTACCGCATTTCATATGCATTCAAAAACGACTACTGCAATGGAATACATTTATTTAATTTTCGTTTTTATCGATAGCTAAAATTTCATAAAGTAATATTTTATGTTAACTGAAAGCATTTGATTCCTTTTTCAGTACACATCTCAAACGCAATTAAATTTTATGAAAATAAATATACTTCCAAGATTTTAAAGGGTGTCTTAATATAATTTAAAACACGTTACGTATGGGAACAAGAAAAATCACAAAATTCAAATTTACCTGTCAGGATAATTTTCTTGCTAATACACTCTGCAGGAAATTTAATTAGTGCGTTTATTTAAATTATTTTCCAAGATAACCAGTAATGCGGTATTTTATATCACAAAATTACTAATAGGTTCCAAATGATATCGAAACGACCGTCAAGTTTGAGATAACATTATCAAGAAAGGCTCATGTGAGTATTCTGCTTCTAACTTGGACGACTTTGATAATTATTAAAGACACAATTGGATCAATAACTCATCATAAGTTTTTGACAAAACCTTCAAATATGTATTCATCGTAAAAGTTATGAAAAAAATCGTTATGGAAACGCCAAGTAACTTTTCAAAATGAACGAAATATGTTATCATGCTTCCCACGTAATGGGGACGGATTTATAAAAATCCTTGCATTGAAAGTGTCTTATATTTGTTTTTCAATTAAAGTCTGGTCATGTTTTCGTTTACTTTATTTTTCTTTTATTTATCATTTTCAATCATTTTTACGGAATCATCCAGCTACATGATAAAAGGCATATTTATCATGCGCAGCCATCAATCATATCTAAGATTCTTTTGTGGTCAAAACTCAATGGCATTGCGTATACCATGATTGAAGCCCGCCTACCTATTAACGATCGTATCAATAAAAACAAAAGCAAAACAGTTAGCACGCAAAGCATTAAGAGTTGCAGTTCTTGCGTGCAGACTTTTTTGTTTTCCTTTCTAAATAGAGCTTGATTATGAGTGTGGTCAAGCGCATTTTGTTTAATAATGAATCATTATTTTAGATTAAAAGATCATGCAAAGAAATTAATGATTAAAATAGTTATTTAAACATTGAGATCTGTCTTAAAATCTTCTCCTTACAATCGAGCTACAATAAATTTAGATCCAAGGGATAGAAGCCAAATATAACACGTCATTTTACCTCTTTTTTAGTTTAGTTTTAGTTTTTTAGTTTTAGTTTTAGTTTTAGTTATGTTAACGTCCCGTTTTTTAGTTTTAGTTATATTAACGTCCAGTTTTTTAGTTTTAGTTATATTAACGTACCGTTTTGAAGTAACATCATTTTAACCCTTTAATGATGGTTCGGGCGGTAAAATATTTATTATTTAATGGCGAGGAAAGGCCGTTTCGTTGTTAAAGGGTTAATTGTAGATTCTATTTCAAATCTTGCAGAAGAACCAGGGTCAGTTTTCTCCCCTCAAATTCCAGTATACTTGCTCAATACGCAAAACAGTGAAGAGAATCGAGTATGTATTATGAACATCTTCCCATTGACCTATTGAGTGCAAATATTGACATAGATCTGCAATTTTGGTGTGAAGACAACATAATAAATTTCATTTATCTTGCTTGCTTTTGAATCATTGTGATCTTGGGACACGCGGACAGACAAACATACAAACAGTGTACCCTTTGGCGGATTTAGTCCAAAATCAGGCACAGATCTACAACTTTGGTGTAAAGATCATTTGTCGAAATTAGTCCATCCACCTTGTTGCATTGAGTTCGCATTTTCATGGAGAATTTGCGAATTGACAGACCATCATACAATCAACGGATTTGGTCCAAAATTTGAAGCAGATCTTTAAATTTTCTATTAAGACTACATATCACATTTCATCCATCTTTTTTGCTGAGTTATTATCTTCTTATGCAATGGCGAATCCAGGTTTTTGGTCTGGGGGGAGGGGAGTCTGAGGTAATAAAAATTTTGTATCGCGTGACCTCGTGGCTTATGTAAGTCAGAACACTTTAACTTTACTCAACTGACAATAAGAATCACAAAGGACACTGCAATACTTCCGATAATTTAAATAAAAACACAATGAAATAACTAGCCAAAAAAGATTTTGGACCATGTTAACGGCACAAGTACGAGTGAAATGACTACAAAAGCGGGAAAATTTTCGAGCCAGAAAGCAACGTTGCCACGTTTTATTTTTTTAAAAAAAGAGATTAAGAATAAACAGATGTAGTGATTTGAAAAAAAATCAAGGAGTTTTGTTTAGCTCTGGGGGGGGGGGCTGCAGCCCCATAGCAACCCCCTGGATTCTCCACTGTTCTTATGCACACTGACGGACAGACTGACAAATTCCATCCAAGATTTGATACGAAGCTACAATTTCAGTATAAAGAGTGCATACCAAATTGCATTTGTCTAGCAAGTTTTTGACTTATCGTGTTCACAAACAGGCATAATTATAAATTTCAATTTTTCAAACTCAGGGAGGTCTCAAACGTGGAGATTCTTCAAAATTTTGAAATCGAATTCAATTTGATGATAGCAGTACTTTTTCTTGGTATACTTCGTAAAGGAATCTGATGTCATCACAAATCCAAAGGTGGCGAGTAGTTATCAGAAAACTTTATAGTCATAGTTAAATTTTAGAAAACATGCATAATTACTTTCGTCATGCAACATTTCTTTTGTCATGTAACATTACTTTTATCATGGCGTTATGCGAATTGATTCCACTGGGGCTTTGAAAACTAAAATATATATCATAAAAACAGGACTAAAGAAATGTATAGGAAAGTGAACACGTCAGCAGTTGACAGATTATTTAAAGAATTCCTTTGTCTATTATTTCTTCCTGCATTTCAAGTAAAAAATCAGCTTTTATTTTTTGTATATGCTTATTATTTTTAAAAATATCTATATATCTTCATATATGCACAAAAGCAAATATTCAAATTCAAAGAAATAATTATATATTAGATAAAGTATGCATAGTGGACATACCACGATATGTAAATACCAGCAATTGAGATAAAAGAAGGGTAAAGGAGCATTAAAAATTAATGAATAATAGAGACTTATTGACTACTATTATTCTAAAAAAATATATAATCACAATGAGCATCAATGCAAAACAAATTATTTAACGGCGGTATAGGACGTAAAAGAATTGAACTCTTTTATTTTATTCAAAAAAATTATAAAAATACAAAAGAGTGAGACGCTCTAGATAGTATAATTTAAATCATAATGCTTGCTGTAATTTTTCTGCAAATCGAAAACCCAATTTTAACTCGATTGCAGAACAAGAACTGCAAAAAAAAAGTTTTTTCCATAAAAATATTTCTATAATATAATTATTTTGCCAGTCTACGTCTAGCTTTCGATAAATACAAATATATTAATCAAATCGATTACGTTTAACAAAATATTATTTTAAATAACACTCTCTCGATAAACTTATGGAGTTTGAATGATGAGTCTGATTCTTACCATCAAAAATGGACGCGTGTGTGGAACACATAATCAGATTGTGACTAAAACGCTCGATAAATATATAGGATATAATAATGGCGATGGGAGAGGAATAATTCTAGCTGTTTGATCACGGCATAAAATTAGGAGACTTCCTCTGTGTCCTGTTAGTTCAAATGTGGACAGCAAGTCTTTAAATCATATTAAATAAAATTAATTCGTTTACTTTGCGGCAATGTTGTTATTTGTGAAAACAAACTTCTATAAAAGAAAATGCCGACATTACAATAAAAATACACGATGTGAATATAGAAGAGAATTTTAAACTACCTTAAAAATTATCTTTTTCGAGATTTCAATTTAATGTTTAATTTCGATTGATTTAATTATCTTTTAAATATGAGTTTTTATTTGTTGAGTAAGTATTTGTCAAAATGCTGAATGAATACGTATTCTGCTTCATCAATAGTTCACAGTACGAATATCAAGCACTGATGAAAGCACAGCTATAATGTACTAGTGCATGAAACTGCTTTTTATTTATTGTATCCATAATTTTATATTAGAAAACGTCAAATAATCTGATAAAGACATCTCTTCATGCCGTAAGTATGACGTACTGGAGTTGATTAATGTCATCAAGTGTATCTAGTATTTGAGAAGAACACGGAATTACTGAACATCTATTCAAAGTCCATCTTAAAAATCTGTCCGAGGACAAGAAACTGTTACAAGTTAAACTCGCCAGAGTTCAAACATCCTCCCGCTGATATGATATGGATATTTGCAAAGGGGCTACATTTCATGTATCACTTCCGTCATCTAACACCACAGCATACCCCCGAAATCGGAGCCTAAACGTCTCCCTGTCGGTTGGATGGATAGGTGTGAAACTTTTTTGAAAAGTAAAAAAAAAGCAAAAAAATTACATCAAGAGATATAAAAAACACATAAAAGGGAACTTATCTATACATAAACAGAGAAAGATATAATGATACATAGAGAGTTACAACCCAAATATTATATAAAATACAGCAGAACCTCGATTAACCGAATTGGTCGGGACCGAACCTCCCTCGGTAAATCGAAAATTTCGGATAAAAGAGAGCACTTAAAAATGGCCGTCAGGAAACCGCAAAAATTTTAACACTGGATTTTAAACATGTACAAAATAACTAAATGTGATGTTTTTAATTATATTACTATAATTATAAACAATAGCTATCAAACAAGTCAGAAAATGCAATGTGTAAATATTTATATGACATACGATACATACTTTACATTGGCTTAAACGGAAGTTTGGTCTGTCGTAAGCATGACTGACGTCGTTTATCGGCATGTCGTCACTGCCTGCAGTAGGAATGGCTGCCGCCGAAGGTGACCTTCAAGTGATATTGTTTATTTTCCAAAAACAAAACTTAAGGAAACCGACGTTGGTTTAACGAGATTCCGATTAAAAGAGTTTCGGATAATCGAGGTTCTACTGTATAAGTAGAGAGTATACAAGAGGAGTTATCAGATGAGTGCAATGAGAGGGTAGAGTGCTACCTCGAGTCACATTGACGCAAACAGTTTTAGTCCTCCCATATGATTCGGGGATATTAGTGTTGTTCGATATGACGTTAAAGAAAAGTAGATATTGTTGCAAAAGTCTTACTGTGGGTGTATGGTTTAAACAGTCCAACACGCAGGATAATGGAGAATGAAGGTTTAATTAAAATATGTAGGAAAACACGTAGCACAGGTACAGGAAACAATAGTTCTTGCAGAGATTACCAATGTAAATAGACAACAATTCACAGGTAATAACAGTTCAGCATTTTGATATTTAACAACACAAACAGTTAGCAAATAACCAGCAACGATAACTGCACTTTCAATAGCGCTCAGCTCACCAGCTTACTAGCTCACACAGCGGATAGGACTCCAAAGACGTTCGCGCTCCAAGGCGATCCTAGTCGATCAACAACACACTCCGTCGTCCAAGTGCTCTCCTTATATAGTTTTCCCTGGCAGGCCGTGACGTCACATGGAATGATCTAGCACATTCGTGGCGTATCTTCTCTCCTAATTGAAATATCGAGAAGATTCCAGCACCTTTGAGATCCCATATTTCGTCGCCAAAGTCGCCAGATTTGTCTCTAAGTCGCCAAGAAGGACGCCAAGTTTGTCACCAAGGACGGGGAACCAGATGTGGCTGTTGCTACCCATCCCATACTTGTCCCTGTAAAACTCTCTTCCCAACCATAAGACTCACATTGCTGGAAAGCGACTTTCCATGTTTGTAACAATATTGTATTACAACCAGAGTTGCGCAAAGCTCAAATTTACGAAGCTGTCTCAAAATAGACCTAAAAAAAGCGACGTTAGCCTAACCCAGACTAAACTAAGCATATGCATATGTTTTGAATATAGATGGTTACTCTCAATAATAAACGTGCTAACGGTTAGGAGAGGTTGGAAACACAAAAACAAGCCAAGGTCACACAGTAAAGTATGATTGGAAACACCATCCAAACAAGTTAGAGGACACTATGCACCAGCGCTGTACTTGGATTTCAGCGCTAGTCATTTAAAATTCTGAATGCGTACGTAGAACATGCAACAGTTCACGAATGCTGAAATGCTGAACATGCACCTTATAAATAGAGCAGTAGACCGTAATGGAAGGTCGTGATATGATGATATGCTGAACAGTACCCGAACAAACGTGTATCGCATCAGCATGTATTTCCACCCATCATTGGCTTGTCATTTCTGCATCTTCGTGTATCCTCTAGCTCATTCATGTGGAGTTTCTGGCCATGCATCCCAATGTAATTCTGGCTTGTTTGGTGCCTTTTACATCCCCTAGTTTGTATATTAAACTTTGACTCACCTTATGTATTTAGACATTTTATTCTCTCATATTTAATCTTTCTCGCGATTTCACTTAATGTAAAACTTATTTTCATATTTAAAATTTCTACCGGCACACAGACCACACAAGCGATTCTTATATCATTTATTACACCTCATGTTTGTTAAAAACTGTACCATAAAATAAATTATACATAAATTCTATAAGAAGGCATTCTGCGCATCAGAGATCTGAATTCTCCTATGTGATTTTTTCCTCCACTTCATCTGAACTGGTTTGCATTATTTCACTCACAAAATCCTTATCCTCATCCTGAGAGAAAAAGTTTAACATCAATACATATAATATGTTTCAGAGGCATTTTACTGATATCTACACGAAACATGTTCGTCTTGAATGTGCGGATGTAATATTCAAAAGTTAATCTCCTTTTTCTTTCATTCATTTTGAGGAAAAAGATTTAAATTGAATTTTTCCGTCAAGGAGACCCAAATCAACAAAAGATTTAAATTGAATTTTCCTTTACACTCTGAATGCACATTTCTAAATATAATTTCCTCTCTTTCTTAGAAAACCTAATGTGATCTCTTAACCTCTACAAAGACACCGGGAATCTAATTTATGATACTAGGTATCTAATTATACCCTTGCCTTGAAGTGCAATAGTTGCCCAAACAAGATGTGAAATATGAAGCAGATAAAGGAAGCTTATGAATTGTTTCGCGCACACAAGCGACATCTGAGGGAATTCGCGTGACTGAAGATGCGTGTTTAGGAATCCCTTGAACCAGAAGCTGGCTTATGTAGCTCATTCATATTTAATTCAAATGGTCAAAATCCTAGAATGAATCAGTAAATACTATGAGATTTTCAACGCAAAGTGTAATTTGCGATCATTACAAGTAGCTGGATAGCTTCGTAATTTTCTTCCCTTTATCAAAGATATAAGTAATTATAAAAATAGCTCAAGGTAAAATTTACAATGAACTAAATAGTATTCAATTGTATTCTTTCAGAGGCCTCTGTGCGAAAGACCTCTTTCTTCAACAAGAATTTAATTCCAAGAATTAAATGGGATTTAATTATAAACAATGTCAAGATGTCATCAGAGTGAGTATACTTGTTGACTTAAAATACAATTAGCTTTTAGTACTAGCATATTAATTAACGTTATTCATGAGTTTGTTAATAAGTAAGTATCCATTTTGAAGCCGCACAAGGGCTATTTTGGGAAGACCCTCATGATTTTGAATGGCAAGGTGAAAAGAATGACATCTGATTTGACACCCCTTCCGCAAAATATCATGCCACACCAGCGGAGGAAAAGTGTCCGTGCACGCGGACGATATTTGGTGGAACCGAGACTTGAGCTGAACATTCCCATCTCGATGCAGAGACTAAAGGTGTCCATAAATTATTGTCGAGGTTTCCTCACCAAATAACTTTTGACTAAAGAACATGACATTAAATATTATTACCATGGGCGGCTCGTGCATAGGAACTGCGGTACTGCAGCACCCGCAACTTTTTTCCATTGTGTAAATTTATTTTATTTCTCATTTAATATTTAAATCTATCAGCAATCTAACTGAATTTTACATTAAACGATTTCGATCTTCAAATAAGTGGCTAGGAGAAACTGAGACAGAAAACTAAGTTCCCTCTCTTAATTTTTCATTACTCGAAAATGATGCGCAAAGGAGAAAGTAACTTAAAGTTAAGGAGAACTGAGAATTGTTCCAGCACCGAATTCCACCTCAGTGCATGCGTAGTTACAGAGTGCAGGCTTTCCCTTCCTTTCCCTACTTCGTTTTTCAGCTGAAGGGGAACTGTCGAGTTTAGCAGCACCAGTTGAGCTAGAAACAGAGTTTCAAACATTTTACGACAGCGGAAAATTTTTTCGCGAGCTAAAACTTAGAAAATAATTAAGAAAATGAAGGAAAATTAATGATAAACAAAAACTTAATTGACAAAGTTTGATAGCAATTAAATTTGAATGAAACTTTTTGCAATCTTTTTTGCAAGGATTTTTTCGACAATTTTAGCTATAAATGGTGATGAAATACATATGAGAAATTTTCCGAGATGCAAGTGTTTTCAAAATTTCAGTTTAAAAAATTTCGAGTTTAATTTTTTTTATTAAAATTAATTTGTTAAAATACTTATCTATTAGAAGAGAAAAAATGTTATAAGTTTATTCATTAAACATGAAACTACTCAAAATTAATGAAAAAAGACAAAATGCAAGTTGTACAAATATGCATCGTGAGAAGTTAAGGATTAAAAGTTACAACATCCACAAGATTACATAACACGAGCCGCCACTGATTATTACATATTTATAAAGTACAACTCAAAAAAAAATTTTAGTAATACAAGCAAAGTTAAGTAATTTTCACACGGCAGCTTTTCATGGCTTGTAAACCCATCGACACTTGTCTGGGAATTGAGTTCAGTCTCGATGTGTTAGGCCACAACTTTTGCACTAAAGGTCTTTTGATAGCTGCCACCTCTTAGAAGTTTTGCTGTTTTTATTTCGTACAAGATACTTAAATATTTAACTGCTCTTATATAAAGATCGCATGCATTTTACTAACCTAATCCTAGACTCACCGAGATTGAACTCCATTTCCAGCCAAGTGCCAATGGGTTGCATGCGGCGAAAAGCTGCAGTAATGCTGCAGTGCGGAAATTACTTAACCTTTCTTGTGATATTACAAAAATAATTTTGAGTTGCACTTTATGAATATATAATAATATTTATCGAATTTTAATCAAAAGTTATTAAGTAAGGAAACTCCCACAATAATTTATGGACATCCTGCATATAAAATGATTATCACCACTCATTAAGTAGTTAAAGAATACTGTGAACAACAAGAATGTCAAACACGTAGCTTTCGGAACGCGTTCGGCCCACTCCCTGTACATTTTATGCATCAAATATAATAGAAACAATGTGTTAAATGTAAATTCTGGACCATGAAAAAAGTTCTAGTTATACATTTGATTTGAAAAAGGAGTTTTGGGGATTTTCAGCTACAAGGGCTATTATTCCTTATGCATTCCAAAGTTCTTTTCAATCCGTGATCAAAAAAGAAGGAAAAATTGCCATCAAAAGATGGTCTAGAACTAGTGCCGATCTGATTCGGTCAAGACAAAAAAATGGCGCCCTCCTAGAAGGGCTTCCAAATTCTTTTCCAATTATACATAGTTCAAATAAATTCAGATTAAGTATGTCATATAAAAAAACGTTGGAAGTCTGACCTTCGCTCATATATATGGGAATACGTGGGCTTCCTATAAGAACTTCGAGGAAACTGGCTCACATTTGAGTTTTGCTTGGAAGAAAACCAGAAAGACTACTGGCAGAAATCCCGAAATCAGTAGGCTAAAGTATACATCGGTGTATCACTTTTTCAATAATGCTGGCAAAGAGCACAAGTCAGAGGATAGAGCTCATGGCCTTCACCCTCGGATTCATGATCTTCAGCCATGCCATGCCTTAACCCACTAGGCCACTGATAGATGCATACAATCTTTACTTAATTATAGGTAGGGTAGACCGGGGCTAGTTGGCCATAGGGGCACGTTGGTCAGACGCGATATTTTTAATACTTTTTGGTATTAACGCTGCCATTCCAGACAAGCGTGTATTATCCCGCCTTCCTTCTTCCACATCAGCGTCATTGAAGAAGTAGTGTTCATTAAAGAATGAGCGAGAATTTTCTAATTTTTGCTAAGCTGAGTAAATTTCCTCACTTATGAATAATCGTTTTTTTATTTGCTTATAAATTATATTTTCCATTTTTAGAAATAATATTCAGAAAGATAATTCTTCATTGCTACTTTAGGACTTGTTTGCTTATCGAAATGCTTTCAGAATAAATCCCTACTCTCATGAGAAACCAAAATGGCGATATGGGGCTAGTTGGGCTATTTCGCATGGGGCACGTTGGCCCGAGCTGCTACGCAGGGTTTATCAGGATGTGCGTGTGCGTTATAGAAATATCTCTGAATATGTATGATGGAATTGTACCAGATTTATTATGCAAGATACTTGTTATGAAAAACCATGCGGACTCAATTTTGATTATAATTACACAATACTATTTGACAATGACCATAAAAGCTGTATCTCAGTTTCTATTGAATAGAAATGCACAAATTTTGCATATGATACACATAATATGGATAATAACACAACTGCGTTACTTAAATTAAAAAGTATATAAATATAGAAGAATGTTTTGTGATAGTAGCTTCATATTAGTAGTGGTTCAACTTACCCCGCAGTCGGGGCAGGTTGGACCAAGCGATTTGATGTCACTTTGAGGTTTTAAATTAATACTGATACACTGACGAGCCAAAACATTATGACCATCCCCACATTTTTCAATGAACTCGTCTGGATGACGTGGAGGGCATGTGGTTCTTTAGAATAGTATTTAACTGCTTCTGGAGAAGATAAGTAATCATTCTCGCACTTACTTTCGCGAGTGATGGGAAAGGCTGCTGATCTAAGCGAATTTGATAGAGGGCAGATCGTAATGGCCCGAAGACTCGGAATGAATATCACCGAAACTGCACGACTGGTAGGTTGTTCACGATCTGCCGTTGTTAGTATTCATGCAAAGTGGATAAATGACGGTGACACCAGCAGTAGACGCCAAGGTGTTGGTCCTCCACGCGTCATGAAAGAAAAAGGACGTCGGATACTGTCCCGCTTGGCAAAGCAAAATCGGCGCCAGACAGTGGCTCAGCTGACAGCCCAATACAATGCAGATCCAAACGCAAGTGTTTCGGAACACACAGTTCAGCGGACACTGTTGGATATGGGATTGTGCAGCAGACGTCCCACTCGTGTTCCTCTGCTGACCAAGCGTCATCGTCAACTACGCCTACAGTGAGCCCTGGAACATCGAGACTGGACCATGGATGAGTGGAAGAGAGTTGCCTGGTCGGATGAATCCCGATTTCTCATTCATCACATCGATGGTCGTGTCCAGTGATGTAAAATACCCAGGTATTTATTTTTAAGGGTAAATACCCAGGGTATTTACCTGGGTATTTATTTTTCAATTAACTCTATTCAGATAAAATACAGGCACTGCTGTGAAATATGATTTTTCTATATAACATAAATATGTATATAATATACATTGAGCATTAGGTAAGATAAAAAAAAAGAAATCTAGTTTTATGAACCTTTTAAATTATATAAAGGCTAAAAAATGAATCAGAAAAAACAAAAACGCAATACTATATCATAGATGTTTGCGTGGCTTAAATGCCAATCCTTTTTTAGTGCAAGGAGTAAGGGAATAATAATGTATTTGTTGCTTTTGAAAAATGAGAGTTATTTTAACTAAAAGAAGAAAAGAAAATAATGAGTTTGGTTTAAAATGAGAAACAGCTTATAATAGAAACTAAAATGAAAGATACAATTGTTTATCATTCTTTTTGGATTAATTAGTCAAAGTACCAGGCATTGCTGATGAAAAGTTAGCAGATGTTTCAGTTCTAACAGTTTTTAAAAGAGAATTATTCTGAAAGTAATATTCACTCATATTACATTCAACAAAGTTAAGTGATCTTTGTAACAACATTTCAGCAGCAAGAAATTTGAATTCTTTTGTTGCTGAAACTGTTGTATTATTTGACGTTATATTAGATGCACACACTCACACAAAGTTTCCTGGTTGGATGGGATTCATATGGATCATAAACAACAATACTTAAATGTTCTTGAAACTCTAAATTTGATGTAGTTGTCATAGTTGGAATTTGATTAAAAGAAAATTCATCATCTATTTTATCCCTTTCAAAACCTTTTTTTAATCCAATAGGACTTTTGAAATATTTTTATGTGTTTCTCCATTTTGCTTACATTGGCATGTTGATACTCAATATTACAGTACTTACATTGGATACTTTTATCCTTTCTTAACATTAAAAGCTCCAAGCAGGTAACTTTCCCTTTTTTCTACTTTTAACATAAAATATATAGTAATATTAATACATGTAAAGTAAACAACTATGTATTCACTAAATCAAAACAAGAATGTTTGACTTCCAGCACGGCAATGTGAGTAAATTATGGATCACAAGATTCATTGGCGCTGTCTATCTCTACTAAAGGAGAATGGGTTCATGTTGGTGCTCTACAGGACAAGACCGCTAGGTCTAGAGCAACGAAATTTGTGCAAACATACTTTGAAGCTTGGGAATGTGTACCTCGTAGCCGTTTTTTTTAATTTTAATTCATTAAAATTTAAGAGACATTTTGGCATTTTTCCTTAATAACTTCCAAAAATATTACTCCATAAAAATGATTTTTACACCATCTGAAAATTTAAAAAAATATCCTTTTAATGATATCAATTAAGTTGTCATTCGATTTTTTTCTCTAATTTTAATAAATTTTAAAAATATTTTAAAGCAGAATTTTAAAACAATACTTTTCATTGTTACAATGAAATTCAAACTATTTTCACTGTTAAACGAAATATTTAATTGAGTGTTTCTCTTCCATTGTTGAAAGCTAAGATAATATCCTATTTGATTTTACTTGCCTTTTTTATTTGATCAATTTATTTATGCAATCTGTGAGAGAAGCTCTCAAGATAGTAAGTATATTAGGAAATAATCCAGTTATAACTGAACAGTTATGGTTGCTATGTTCTAATTCATTTTATCGGCATGTTTTAAGCCAGCTAACATGTCGCGCTATTTCGATGTTGAAATCAAGTTTGTTAAATTACAGTTCGTGTCGATTACGTACAATTAGATGTTACTTGACTCCATAAGGGACATTCAAATAGACAAGGAACAGAACAAGTGCAAGGCTACGTAAAGAACGCGAGTTAAATCTCTATCGCAATTTGAAATTTCAAATTACTTTGTTAAGGGAACCATGAATATCAAATTATGCATAAGAGAGTCTGTTGAAATTATATTTCGGCGAAAAGATGATTGCCGAAGGTGACTAGTATAACATAAATGGTGCTAAAAATTATTACTCTGTTGTAAGTGTCATAGCTTCAAACCGGAAAAAGGTTCGAGGAGCATACTGATGAATTTCACTTAATGTCCTGGCCACCTAACTCGCCGGATCTTAATCCGATGGGGAACATTTGGGATGTCATGGAGCGGCAGCTCAGAGCTCAAACACCACCAATGTCCGAATATCTCGACTGTACCAAAAACTTGTGGCATCTGTGCCCAGGTGAGTTGCAGATGTTTTGAAGGCCATAGGAGACGCAACGCGTTATTGAGTAGGTGGTCATAATGTTTTGGCTCTTCAGTGTAGCTAATATATTCAAATTTTAATATGGCGAATTATTTCTGAAGGTTCACTAATAGTGTCAGCTAAAAAAAATTTTAAAAATTTTGAATTCCCTTTTTCAAAAAATTCTTAGAAGCAAAAAAGGCCCAACTAGCCCCGGTCTACTCTAAATGGAGGTAATAAGGATCCAGTGCGATTTCGATTCGAAGGTAAAACTAGTTGAAGATCGAGTGCCTAAATTTTAAAATATTTGCCATCCAAGTTTGGAAGCACATGGAAATTTCGCATTCGAAATCATTCCCATGTTATACTTATCGGAGTGCGTGGTTGTATGAAAGAGAACAAGTATCTTGTACTCCAAGGACAAATGGTAGAATAGAAGATAACAGAATAAAGGATAACCAACATCGTTTTAACATTCTGTTCGTTTCTTTTGGTACTGTGTTTTTTAAAATAAGCCTACATTGTTATAACCGTTTTTTTTTCTCCTCACATTAATTTAAATCTTCTCTACTTGCCTCAAATTATCACTTGAGTTTAACATGCCTTGTTGGCAACTAATCAGCTAAATATGAGTCTACGTAATTCTCTAAAATTCCGAGAGTTTCATAAGGGCTCTCATGAATATTTGCATCAGCTCCATATTCGAAATTCCAATCATAGCTAGTCCTATTTAAATCTATAAATACATTGAGCGCCATCAAATAATCTTCACTGCAGAATTTGACAAAACTTCCATTATATCTGGCGGTATTCAATACTTCTCAGTTTCATCATTGACAGGGCTTTCTCAATATTTAGTTGGATAAGTGCTATGCCTGCCCCTGAAATTTGACATTGTAATTATCAACTTAGATGACGTAATTATCAACTTAGATGACGTAGGCGAAATTTTTTATATATAAAAATGGAATTTGAATCAATTTTTCACTCAATTCCTGATGTACCAGAGCATTCAAACTTTATACACTAATATATTCTCTGTGGTAATACACTATTTTAATATTTCATAATTTAGATTTCAGTTTATTTTAGTTTAGTTTAGTTGTATTAACGTCCCATTTTGTAGCAACACGAGGGCTATTTTGGGACGGACCTCGTAATTGCGAACCACGGTCAGATGACGAGGACGACACCTGGGCTGGCACCCCTCTCCAAACTTCCACAGCACACCAGCGGGAGAACATTTAGGTGTCAGAATTAGAAATCAGATAATCGATTAATATAATAAATTCGATTCCATACAAGTGCACCCACCTGGTCTTGAATTTGGGAAAAAGTGATTTTTATATTTCATAATACTTTTCAATAAATTATAAATGCAAGTCAAAAATGTAAAAAACAGAAGAAACTTTTAGTCAGCTTTACATTTGATACTTCTGAAATACAAATACAAACTATCTCTATTATCTTAAGATGCATGTTTAATAAGCAATACCTTTGCAACAACGCGGAATAAAATATTCTTACAAAAATTTATTAGCATCAAGTACTTTTCAAACATTTTAATTTAATTATTCAGAATAAAAATCGTTCATTTCTTTTGCTCTTATTTACGAGGAATGAACAACTAAGTCTGTTTTTGAACTATTAAATAATGCATTCAACTTTCTTAAAAATAATTCTTGAAGAATACAGCTGCTAGAACAGTAATACAGCTTCAGATGTTGAAGCCGAAAGGTAGCCTAATTAATGATTAAAGCAAAGCTCAGAAATGAGACAAATTATTCGAAGTTTTACTGAAGGTCATTTTATTTATTTATTTTGGAATAGGTAACTTGATGTTCTATTTTGATGACAAATCTTTTTCTGAGATATTTTGTTAAATATTTTAGTGTCAGGTAAGTCAAATTATGTTTACGATATTCAGATGATACTGATAAGAATTTTTATTAGGTAATTGCAAAGATTATTAAAGTTGCGGAGAAGTTTCAAAGTCCTAGTGAGCTAGAAGATCTGTAGCTCCGAAAGAAATTAAAATAAGTAAGGCGAAAATTTTACAGTGAATACAAATGTAACACGCTGATTTTAAAGATGTTTTGTATTTCTAATAATAAGAGAACTAAAATCCAAAAACATGAAACAATATTTTGAAAACCGATAAATTACCCGAAAATGCAAAATTCGGTCTTGTAAAATTGTTTATTTCAATTCAAAAATTATAAATTACAATATATGCTCATAATATATATTATTTAGAATCAGATGTGATTGGAAATAATTAAAAATAAAATCATAAAATTTAAAACCCTTAATAACATTTAATAATAACTTCAAATAACATTTAAAACACAAACGATCGTGAAATTGTTTTACTACACAATGTACATATTTGTATGTATATTTATGATATTTATTAATAAATACCATCTAATGAGTCTGAACATTGAAACCATTCTGAAGAAAATGCGTTATTGGCAAAGGAAACAAAATTAATGAGTTTTAATGATAATTTTATAGTTCTTTTAAAATATTTTAACTAAGTTTTTTTTAAAATATTTTAACCAGATTCTAAATACTCAAATTATATAATTCTATCTTCAAATGACAATCGTAGGTTTAAGCTGCTGAGAACTTTGAACTTAGAGGAATGCTTATTTTACCTTAACTTTTTCCTCTGGTAGACATTTATTCTCTTGATTGAAAGTGAACGAGAAATGAATATTGGCAAAATAAGGGAAAGGAAATAAAACTGGAAAGCAAGTTTACAAATGCTTATTATCATGATTTCTTTCCCATTTAACTTTTAGAATGTCTCCCACCTTTTCAACCTTAACTTTTCCCCTGGTGAACATTTAATCTCTTGATTAAAAGTGAAAGCCCGAGAAATGAATATTGGCAAAAAAAGGGAAAGAAAATAGAGCTGGAAAGCAAGTTCATAAATGCTGTATTTATCATGTTTTCTTTCCCATTTAACTTTTAGAATGTCTTCCACCTTTTTAACCTTAAATTTTTCCTCTGGTAGACATTTATTCTCTTGATTGAAAATGAACGGGAAATGAATATTGGCAAGAAAAACGGAAAGGAAATAAAACTGGAAAGCAAGTTCACAAATGCTTATCATCATGTTTTCTTTCCCGTTTAACTTTTAGAATGTTTCTCATTCTAATACACAAATTAGTTTCTTATTTTCCTAAAATGAGAAAAATTCTTAATTGATTAATTTGCTAATCACAATTTTGCTTATCACAATTCTTAATTAAAGCAATATCATCTTTTCCATACATAGCCTTTTTCCATTTTAGTGTAATAACACGTTATGTACTTTTCCTAATATAAGAATAGAAATCAAGCAATACAGCAGTGCGGAAGCATTCTTTGAAATTTATTAGATTACCCATGCAATAAAACCGTTATAATAATTTTTTTTATTAAAATGAACACGAAATAAATCAAAATTCCTGTGTTATGTCTTTACTGTTTTTGAAACAATTTCTGATTTAATAAATAAACATATTTAAATTATTTTTCAAAGAATTTATACAAATCTACCTCAGATACTCAGATATTTCGAAATACATCTCAGGCAGAAAAATATTGATCGACAATTAACAGTGAACCAATTTCACTAATACTACTTATTCTGACCACACAGTCTGCTAATTTTAAATTCTAAAGTCATCACCTACATTTTGTTATTGGTCATATTGTATAAAATGCTTGTTGATTAAGAGAAAACATTAAATAAATGGCCAGTTCACAGTTAAAATGTCTTGTTCTGCCATGTATCTACCTTTCCTCATGTTAGTTAGTTTAAAAGTGTCAAATATATGCTCCCATATTTCTGACACAGATTTTAAAAGAATAATATCCTGACTTAATTATCTACACACATACAAAAATTGTTTCATCGTAGTCTGTAATATGGCTGGAATTCTAGGATTGCCCATATCTTGCTTTACTTGCATAATAAATAAATTAATTAGCATACAACGAAGATTATCACCGATATCCTAACAGGTAATTAGCCGAAACTCCATTATAACTCTAAATATTTAATTGGTCATCTGTTTGAATTTTAAACCTCTTAATTGGTTGCTCTGGCCAAATTGGCCTTACATTCTAAAGTTTATACATGAAGCAGACTGAAAAGTTTCCTGTACCTTCAAATCGGTTTAAAATATTGTAATTAATCCATTCTTTATCTTACAAACAATTTAATCCTTATTGAAGGAAAGATTGGAAACCTCTAATTTTTTCACTTCTTACACTGCTTTTAATCAATCGGGAAATTACATAGTAGTAGTTTTATACAAACCTCAACATAAGAAAACTATTCATATAAAATAGAAATATATCCTATGAAGAATTATAGCACATTTTCCCTGTCAAAACGAAACATTTCAAAGTCTTATAAAGTTTCCTAAAACTTCCAAAACAAAGTATTTCATGGTTATTTCTCCATTAAGGTATCTGCATACGTTCGGAGACAAATTTTTGAAAAAGCGCTTTAATGAGCAATTTTAGTTTTTTTTCCTGGGTCAATGTGATTCAAAACAATGAAAAATTCCAGCCAGGAAATTTTCTGTTACTTTAGAGTCAGTATAATGGAATAATTTAAGTAAAAAATGGTGAAGATTTAAGCCGAAAGCAAAACACTCTAACAGAAATTCTAATCCATATATTCAAATTCTTTCTCCACACAGCCCACTTACAGTTATGGTGAAGGCAATGAACTAGGATCTAAAAGAACTATTTGCATATACTGGAATGTTATGGCACGTTGAATATTCTCTTAGTCAAAATTTCACAAAATGCATAGGTATAAATAACATTAAGCAGCTCTAAATCAAAAACTGCTGACTTCATACTATATCTCTACTCCATTGCCTTCTTAACACTTAAGGTATTATGTATTCAAAATTTCAAGGAAATACATTCATAATCTTTTGAGATATCATGTTTTGCGTAAGTATGTTTTGTGTAAGTATCATGTTTTGAGATCTAAGAAATACTTGCATTTACAGGAAAGTTATGGCCAGTCGAGTATTCTCTCATTCAAAATTTCACAAAATGCATAGGTATAATCAGCATTAAGCAGCTATAAATCAAAAACTATTGATCTCAAAACTACATCTCTAGTTCATTGCCTTTACTACACTTAAGACAACATACATACAAAATTTCAAGGAAATATATAGATAATGTTTTGAGATATCGTGTTTTGCGTAAGTAACTTTTGACAAAATATAAGTTTTTCAAAAAACGCATTTAAAGTTTAATTTGTTTTACATTAAAAATATATTCATGTAAATTCCTTTATAATTCGCCACATTTAGGATATACCTTTGTTATTCACAATCTTATCACTTTTTCCAATTGACAGCCCGTATTTTTAAAAATATTTTTTGCTCCTGCCAAAGACTGTCTCTTAAAAGTAACGATTCTCTGGTTATCGAAGTTAGGATATTGTTTAAAAGTATATATTGGCCAGGAACAATTCCCAGTTCATTAAATACTCCTATAAGACCATAAAATTCATCATTAAACAGTAATACTATCAATGACCCAAAACGTGAAGTTTGTAACTCGACAAATGTACATAGTATCAAAATTGTCCACGGAAGATAGTTAAAACTCAAAAACTTATTCAAATTGATGTGACTTTCAGATAGAGTATATAATAAATTAAAATAAGTCAAAAGTAAATTAATTTATAGTTCAGAGTGCAGTGTATTTGGTAAAACGATGGAAAATAGCTAATTTCTGGTTTCGATTTTAGCCACCGTTTTTCATAAAAAAAAATTCTATATCTCCGTTTCTATTTACCGTAGAAATAAAATAAAACCAGGTTTAGAAAGCTAAATAAATGGGCTTTAAAGAAAAACCATAAATCTTTTGTGAATTTTGACCCAAAACTGTCTTTCGAAGGTAGTCAGATACCTTAAAAAATATCTAAATACAGGTTATATCGTGCTTATGAATCGCTTTGCAACTGGTGATACCCTATATTTTCATTAATTTTTGAACGTTTGGTGTGAACTGTGACCAATCTATCTGAGCTGAGACACGAGCAAATAAGCATAAGCCCCAACCCCGAGTGTAAAATTTGTTGATGATTAATTGATAATCTAAGTATTTACCTATTTCAAGTGTCTGTGTTTGTTATCTTATGAATGTTTAATGTTAAATTGATAAATTTAATTAGATTAAAACAGCCAACCGTTGTAATAATATCTTTCTATTTCCAGTAATTTATGCTAATTCTATATTGCGTAACTAATGGAATCGTTACTTCTTAGTTAATAGGTCAAAAATATTTTTGGTGTGACGAAGAAAACATTTCCATTGTCATTGCCTCATTCACTTTTTGTCGAGGAAAAAAGTGCTTATTACCAAATTACATTGTTTTTAGCACACCTGCATCAAATAAATCAATTTTTTCTTACTTACATGATCTCTTATATGAATGACGCCTCCATATCTTTTAACGAGATATTCTATGATGTCTTGATGACCGAATATGACTGCTTTATGCAACGGACTTGCACCATTGTGGTCTCGACAGAAAGCTAGCTTCTTCCTGTCGATGAGATGCTGGACATCTCGCAGCCTTCCCTGCGAAACAGCCTGATGAATTTCTCGTATCTTATTCTGAAAAATAAAATCAAATCTTTGAGTTTAATCTTTTAAACGAGCATTCAATAAAGCATAAAAATACTCATCGTTTCAACATGCCAATACTAGCACTTTTTGAAGATTTTACTCCGGAACGCGGCAATGAATAAGATGAACTCATTTCTGGAGTTTTTTGTTCGGTCACGCTAAATAAAATGTAAATATCTCCCCCTCTAATTCTCACTTCATCCCTATTTTGGTGAAATCAACTCCACCTGGCGCATGCGCAAAAGCGCGGAGGGTTTCGGAATCCAAGAATTATCTAAAGTTATATAATTCTTCAATCCAATCATTACCTCTTAGGTGAGTAAACTACTAAGAAAAATTATTTTTAAAGATATTTTCCCACAATCTTTCCGACTCAAAGAAATCTGATTCTGTCATTATATCAGTTTTATAAATCTGTGACTGAGAGGTTATTTTAACGCCTCTTATGCTTGTCTAAAGTAAAATCATTAAGTTTGATGGAAATTCAGTTTTACTTTTTAATATCATTTCAGTATCGAAGAATGAACTACATAAATTTTTCAAGTCCAGGACTTGAAAAATTTAAATAGCTCTCCGGTATCCTATTAATAACAAATTGAAATGGGGGTTTAAATGTCATATCACTCCATAAAGGACTCCCTGTTGATAAATAACGCAAAATTATCTGCAAACGTTTGTAAATGTATTCCTAAATAATTTTGGAACTCGGTTTCTTGAACAAAGAGCGATGAAATTATTTCAGTAAGCAGCTTTTTTCATGGACTATATATTTTAAGTTAGTACTTTGACCGACGTTTTAAATCCTTCGAGAATCGTCTGTAGATAAATTTAAAGAAATAAAACTTAAAGAAAGAAATTTAAAGATAAATTTATTAGAGATATATATTTTATATTCATTATTGTTTTTTATCCCGTTTTCTTATTAGATGCAAAAAGTAACCGTCTTATAAAATTGTTTCCTCTATATGGGATAGCTAAGATATGTTTTCAACTCTGGAGCATTGCGTTATAATTTTAGATAGCAATCATTGCTACAGAAAATAATAAAGCCGAAAATAAAGAGTTAGTTTAACCGTTGTAGAGAATGCCTTATATTTTTGAATATATAGTCAAAATTTTAATATTCGTCCAGTTTAAATACGTATATGACTGTAAACAGTGTCCCTTTGAAATTGTTTAAGTAATATTTTCCAGTAGAAAGCATTTATTCGTGAGTAGACTACTGTATCCAATTCGACTCAAATATCTGAAAAATGCCTGAAGTTTACTTAGTTTTCATTCAATCACGTATGTCTATCCGCCTAAGTCGTATTCCCTCGTTATTTCTGAATATTACAACCTAAGAAGTTACCCTAACCTTCAGCCTGCGACTTCTCTCATTTAAGAAAGATATTTTCACAGGATAAGCGAGAGTGGCTATTTTCTATTTGTGGTATTTTTGTCAACAATCTCTCGAAAATGTGATGCATGAAAATCCCAGAAGAGCTGCAGTTTTACACAAACTCTTTTCCACCACATCTCCTGCAGTCGAAGTGAGGAAAAAAAAGAACTTCGCTATTCTACTATCATTCTGTTTCAAGTGGTACCAACAAACTAAAAGAAAAAAAAACTATTCGAAGGGAAATGACGTGCTTTGAAAGTTTTTATACCTTAAATTTTCATGGGGGCCTTCTGCATATTTAAATGCCTACCAGCTTTAACAGTTCCAAGACTATGTCATTTTTGTTAATAAATTTTCTATCCATAAGATTTCTCCTGAGAAACTAACTTTCACCACCATTGCCAACAGTGGCGAATCCAGGGATGCGGCTATGGGGCTGCCCCCCCCCCCCCCCGCCAGAGCTAAACCAGAAATCTTGATTTTATTTGAAATTACTACAACTGTTTGTTCTTAATTTCCCTTTTTTTAAAAAAAAATAATAACGTGACAACATTGCTTTCTGGCTTGAGAGGTTCACAAATTTTCCTCCTTTTGTAGTCATTCCACTTGTAGCGTTGAATGGTCGAAGACATTTTTTAGCTAGTTATTTCATTGTATTTTTTATTAAATTATCGAAAGTATTGTATTGTTCTTTACCATTCTTATTGTCAGATGAGTAAAGTTAGAGTGTTTTGGCTTACATAAGCCATAAGGTTTAACATTCGTCATGGCTATACAAAATTTTTGTAACCTCAGCCCCCCCAAAATCCTGGATTTCATAATTAAATAATGAAACAAAGATGAATTTTCAACCAGAAGTTACAAAATGTATGTGGAAAATCGGTAGAGGAAAATTTTTCTATTACGCAGAAATTCTTATAAGGAATGGTCCCAGTCAGTAATTAGTTGACTGAAAGTCTGAATTAGTTTCATAACAGTAAACAGATATTAAGAGGTTATTATTTCTCATAAAAATATTCGAAATTTTTTGAACTTTTAATTTTAGATCGTAATATCCTAAACTTTACTTTAGGTAATTTTCATAATTATTATTATTATCTATGTATAGTATGTACTTAATAGCCTTAAAAAAGCAAATTTATTATTTTTTTACCTTTATTATTTATAAATTCGGAATTTGTTTTTATGGTTTGGTTTGGCCTTTTATGACGCAAGAGCCATGGATTTGACCATACTGAGCCAAACAAAAGGTAAAATTCATAGCAATGTTAAAGGATAATAATACGAAAAGGGTAAAATGTATTCTAAAATATTAACATAATTTAAATGAGTGGATAAGACTTAATAGTCTTTAAAAATGCAAAAAAAAATATCATGAGGCGTTTTACCAAGTAAAAATGATAAAGAAATTGAAGGCGAGCATTGAAATTTATGCATTCCGACAGGATATGGTGGACAGACATATGGCAGTTGCAACGCGAGCATATTGGAGGTTGTTCTCCCAGTAGCAAGTGAAGATTATTTGTAATAAATTTCTTAAGAAACGAAATTTGAAATATTTTAAACATTGGTCTGATTCAAATGTTATACACATTCGAAAATGTAACCACTTATCTGCAATTATAGTTCTCTCAATGGATCATTTCTACACCCATGCCGCTCTAAAACTATTTTGTAATTTTCACAATTGTTTTAATATTTACTTTGTATCTGAAACCACTATATAACTGGTCCTTCAAGTTCTTTAGATAGCTGTTAATATGACATTTTATTCTTGATTTGAGAATCATTAATATTTTTGACTGATTAGACATTCTCAAATACTCTTCAAAAAAAAGAATTTAAATTTTAATCGAGGTGTATTATTAAAACGCCGTTATCTGGCTGCATAGATTAAAGGACTTCCGTTATAAATAAAATGAAACATTAAGAGAAACAATCAGTTATTTGTTCCAATAGCATACGAAACATTTCCGTAAAATATTAAATAGTGGAATACATTTGCACCGTTATCTTCAGGCCACTATATTTGCCATTATAATTTTGTTTTCCAATTTTAGCTCATTAAAATTCTTCCCTCATTCTCAAAATTACAACCTTTAACTTAATCCTCGAAGAAACGCAATGGGATGTCCGACACCCCACGCCACATAAAATGTGAAAAATACTGACTTCTCTTTAATTGAAATCAGTCAAATTCATGTTCACATTCAACAGACGGATAGTGTTTCAAGAAGAATTCTTTTATTTATTTATTAGAAACACACCCTAGTGCGTCCTCGCGTCATCTTTCTTTGTTGAATTGAGTAATCTATTAGGGACAGGAAAATAATGTTGTCTCGCTATTTAAGTTTTAGTGAGGAAACAAGTAGATTCAAGAACATTCTATATTTCTAAAATGAGAATTTTGCGGGTGCAAGACTTTTAAGCTGAAAATAGTGTAAGCGAAAATATCAAGAGATTGATGCTAAAGTCATATTATTCTGGACGTAATGTAACTGTAGTCAGCTGGTATATGTCTTAATCCGCTTTCACAAAACTATTGGAAGAAGAACTTAAAATTGTAGAAACTATTCTGAAAATTAAAAGTGTATTACGCTATTACGCTCTAAATTTATTGGATATAAAGATAAAGCCCACATAATTCTTATTTGAATTTCTAAGAAAAAACTTTTCCTGTGTACCTAAGAAAATTAGAAGCAGTATTTTTCCATAAAATTGTATAACGATTATTATATTGATGATTTTTTATGTTGTAAGAAATATTATTTTCTTATGTGTTGGCAATGCGCTTTAGTGTAAAGTATTATTTACTAAATTTTTCGTCTAAAAATTTGTTCTTGTATAACTATAGCTGTTAAACTGAAGCATTTGGAACAGATGTAGGATGAAAATGTTGCTAGTTTTGCTTAAATAACGAAATAACAAATTGGGGTGTCGCACGCCCCCTTGCGCGTCTTCGCGTTACTCTTCGTAGCGCACGTCCTCCCGAGTTAAACTTAAATAAATGACATCTAATATTTGTTACATGTTTGAATAATTGCTGAACACTTCAGCTGAAATACCTGCATCATGTGCCAAAAGGTCATAGATATTGAATTGTGCGTTACAGCATGTATAATAGTAAAAAAAGCAATTTATGCGAAAACTGTCGGGCCAGTCCCTAAGAACTTGAGATTTAAAATATTGAGATGATCCCTTCATAAAATTATTGAATAAATCTGAATGTTCACAAAACATTTTATGCAGACTAATTTAAAGATGGATGTTTTATTTACAAATGCCTCAGAAAAGGGCATCACTGTCAGAAATTTTAAAGTTCTTGCACGGTTAGATATGTAGAGGGCCCCATTTGATAGTCTTGTGCATAAGAATCTTTAAACACCTTCATTCTCTTCTAAACTGCTTCCTTCATTTGGTTGTAAAATGAGTCATGCCTGAATTCGTTAGTTGGTTCTTCCCCTACAAATGCGCGTCCTAACATGTTATTCTTAGAGTGTGCTTGATGAATGTTTTCATCCATCTTTGAATATTAGCACCAGGTTAAGTAATAGTAATCTGTTTTTATTCACAGAATTTTGTTGTAATCACTTCACTGCCGGAAGTTGGTTTCTGTCATCTTTTATAAAAATCTTAGAAATAGCAATTGCATTAATAAACGATGTCTAGAGGAAAGCAAACATGGAATGTATATATAATATTTAAATAGTTCATTAAAAGACACAACTAATATGTATTCATCTGAGAAAAAATTATCGAACCAAGAAATTACGAACAGAAAAGACACTTCTTATTTGTTTTGTTGATATTTGCTTTTAGTTGTTTCGGATATGATGAGTATGAATGAGTTTTAATTAACAAATACATTTTCCTATAATATTAAGTGGACATACGACTCTTAAAATTCGAAAAAAATATGGGAAAAACTTTCAAATTCGATGCAATCTATCTCTGAAACAATACATTTCACAAACTCACTTTTTTCTCTAGAAAAATATCTATTCTTTCTGTTATAGTACACATATTTTCAAACCTTAATATTTGTATGTATTTATTTGAGAGAGTAATAAATATGGGTATAATTTTTTCAGAAAAAATTAGATAGTCACCTTGCGCGCATGATTACTGATAAAATATTGGTCTAAACGCAACATTTGGGGTATTTCAGTAATCCAAACAGTCTGTTTAAGAAATTGAACCATAATTTATTTACATATAAGTTTAATTTCTATTTTATATGCCAGTTTAAAATAAAGTATTAAAAATAGTTAAAACTTCAACGTTTCTATCCCCCCCCCCCACAAAACTTCTTTGGAGAGAAAATGTACAAAAACAGTGGTTCAATTTGTGGAACATTGCATAATACATATTCATTAAAACTTTTATGTAAAAATATTCACTAGTTTTTGAGATATTGTGCTCACAATATCAAAAAAACACATTTTGAGATACAGCGTTTTAAAGATGACACCTTGATGATGGCATTTTTCAATGTCTACTTTGAACAGCTGATACATTTTCCTACATAACTTTCATAATGATTAGAATTTTTTAAAGCGGGTTGTTTTAAATTGTTCAGAAATCACTGGTGAATAATATATATTTTTTTCAAAAAATCGAAATTTTTCGAGAATTAGCAGTCGTATTTAAAAAAATATATTATCGGATGTATTTCTGAAAAAACTGTCGGAAACATGCATTGTAAGTTAATATGCTTTTAAATATGTTCAAATTAGAAGTGTTACCTGCATAGAACATAATGCACAAAAATTAAAACTTCACCCTCTGATCTTTAACAAAATAATTTAAATAAAACTTCCCTAATTTATAATAAATATAATTAAACTTATAATAAAACTGCCCTGAAAATGTTAAAATATTGTGAACTGATATTACAGGGTAATTGAAATACAAGCTTCAATAACCACCACACATTTGAGAAAAAAATGAGCAAATTATAAATATTTTGTACAATATCCTAAAAATATCATACAGTATATCGTGTTAATTGAGAATGCATATTGATCTAAAAATCTAAATTCTTAAGAACCAAATTCTAAATATTCAAAAAACTTCTTACCAGTGTATAAATTAAAATAGAATTGCTTCGCTTGAGACAGTTAATATTACACAGACTTGCAGAGCAAAACATTTTTCAAAGGTTATACTATCTTATACATTTACAGAAAGTTAGTGTTATTCCAGAAATTCCTGAAGAAATCACATTGATTTCTCTAGGACAAAGACAGACTTGATTTTTTTTCTTTCAAATATCTTATTTCCTCTAAAGAATGACTTTCAGTTTCAAATCGAACAAATAGAATTAAGAAAAACAGTGATAAATATCCCCAAATTTAAAAAAAAAAACTTCGTTTCTTTCTAATAAATATTATATACATTGATGATTGTTAAACTTTAAATTTTAACTAAATGATACATTAACTTTATGCAAATTATATCAACTTTAAACGCTTGTTGTACGGGAAAATTTATCTAAAAATTAAGGTATTATTGATTATGATTGCTAAAACGCGCAAGTAAATTTAACATAAAATCTATAAAGTATTTTATTTCTTACAAAAAAATTGCGGTTCTCTTGAAATGAAGTTTGATATTACATACTCTTTCAGTATATTTTTCTTCTTAATAGCAATATACTGAAAAATGTTAGACATTTTCTGAGAAAAAGATATTAATACTATAAAATGTGAGCATTAAATCCTTTCCTAGTGTTGATTGCAGAGTTACATGTAAGCGTGACTGTCATTTCCTTGGTAGAATTAATTTTTATCGATTATTAAGAGCTAACGATCTGAAAGGCTATAAATTATTCCCAACGGAAGCTCTGCTTTTAATGATTATGAGATCTTTTTCTTGCTGCCTTAGTATACATAGATGCGTGTTCAGTCTCATAAACTCTTCAAATGACGAAACGATCAAATGAACACGAGAACATTTTGCTAAGATCAGGTCAATGATATGGATTAATTCTCAGCTTAGGAGAACACGGGTCAATGACTTACAGAATAGAATATTCATTTGTTCCATTAAGCAAAATACGGATTTGGGAAAGATGTTAAAAATAACAGGAAAGATTGTTTAAAATTTTGCTGACTTGCAGCCAAAAATGATCTAATGAATAGGTAAGAATTAATGAACGCTTTTGGGAGGAACGATTATTTCTAAAAATGTTGGATTCTAAGTCATGGAAAAATATCTTGGAAATAAGATGCTTTATAGCAGAATTAGCTTTGGACACGTATATATGGAAAGACTGATTTTGTTATTAAATAAAATATGAGTTCCGGAGGCTGCTGACCTTTGGAGTTGAATAAACAACATGAGAAAACTAACAGGTTATAAATTGCATGAGAAAAAAATTAATGTTTCTAAATTTTGATTTTAATAAATAGCTAATATTGATACTTCTATATAAAAATTGCGAATTCATTTACGAAAGAAGTCAGTTGAAAAAGATACAATTTAGAAATTTTACATCAAACTTTAGTATAATCCATGAGTAAATTAGTTAAGTTTCCTTTATCTTCGTCAATTACGCTTACTTTGAAGGAAATTACAGTAATCTCCTTCAAAGTAAGTGAAGATTCTCGTGAAACTTTGAAGTTAGTTCCTACTTCCAAAGCGTTAAGTTCACAATTTTTAAATAAAAATATTGACGTTTTATTATTAAAAAGCTACCAAAAATGCTTTGCAGGGCAAAATTATTGATTTTGAAAGCTTTTAAAAAATTTGACGGTAAAAAGGATATTAAGCTTTTTATTTTCAAATTTTCTACGTAAAATCTGAAAGTTAGATCCCTTATAAGTTGTGGAAAATCTACGTTTATATTTTAAAATTCGCATAATTTTAATTCTATGCTTATGTTATCTTGAAATCTTGCAAATTCGAAATTTATGAGGCCTTAAGTCTTATGAGATTATTGCAGCCTACATGATTGGTACTCTTTCATAAACTGATAGGGTCATGTGGGGTAAAGTGGTCAAACATCAAATAAAATGCTACTATAACTTTGTAATGAATATTGGTATGAATGTAATTTTTTTTTGTTTAGCTTTGAATAGTTAAGAACTAAGTTTAACATTCAAAATTATACTAATTGCAACACTTTAGTAGGAGAAAACACCCACACATTTTGATTGTTTATGTAGCAGTTTGAAGTTGGAATACCTAATTTAACTTCTCTCCTACATGTTGTTTAATTAAGTTTTCATTAGATTGACTCTGCAGAAAGCTTCATATAGATCTTAAGAATACTTCCTCATTAACAGATAAGCTGAATTAATTACAGATATTATTTTATAGTTATTTAAGTAAGATGGGGTAAAGTGGTCATAGGGATAGGCTTAACATGCATCACTGTTTTAAAATTTCTTAAGCTTAATCTATTAGACAGGTGTTAGTTAAATATTAATTTAAGATATATTACAGATTATAATTAAAGATTTGAAACTGGATAACGCCACTTTTTGTACCAAAAGCATCACATATTGCATATAAGAAATCAACCAATTGCAAAAAAGATGTACTTTTTAGTTCATCAGCAAATGATTTCATGCTACCTTTTATTTTTTACAAAGGAGCTCATTTATATGAACAATAGACTAAAGGTAGTGCTAAAATAGACTAAAGGTATGGCTTGGAAAACTTGTCTTTATCCAATTTCTTTAGATTTGAAAAAAACCTGTTCTTTTGATTCGTGATGGGCACAGAAGTTCGAACAATAAAAAAGGCCATGCGTAATTGCACTATAATTTTTGTATAGTTGCACTCTAAAAGATTTGACATGAGCTGTACTTACAACTCCATAACCACCTGTTTCATCTATACATAAAGGGGCCATATAGAATTCAAGAGAAAAAAAGAAAAGTTCAAAAACAATAATGAAGGTTTGACTGAAGAAATTAGTAATAAAACAGCTACAAAAAGAAAGAGATGCAAGAAAACAGTTAAAAAACATGCAAAGAAAAACTTGATAAAAAGCATAAAATGTCTTATTCAGTCAAGTGAATCCACAATTGCAGATAATCAATTATCACGGTATTTCTGTGAGATGTTGGAAAAATGTGAAGGGGGGATCAATCAAAGAGCTTATTGGACAGGTTTTTGATAAAATAGGGTAAAATAGGTTTTCTGTCAATAAAATATCTAAAACTTCAGACTATTACACCTTTCCTGAAAATCATAACATTGTTGGAATTGAAGAGTCGGATATCCTTAAAATTCTTGATAGGCCAACTTTTGATCATAGGTTATTAAAAATATATAATTTGAACATTAAACTAATTTTATTTCAAAGTTGGGACTATATTAAGTTTTGTTAAATATTTAAAAAAAAAACTTTTCTTACTTATAATATGTTTTTGCTTATTCTTTTAATTCTGACCACTTTACCCCACCCCATGGGGTAAAGTGGTCATAAAAACATGACAAATAGAAGGTGTCATAAAATTGTTAAAATCAATTATTTTTCTCCAAATTTTAATGCAATGTGTTCTTCAATAATGTAATGTAAAATAACAACCAAAAAATGTTAAATATTTTAACAAATTCTTATATTTATAATCCACCTAAGTTAAAAAGTGTGGATTTTATGACCACTTTACTCCACCTGACCCTATTCTAAATCCATTTATTTTACTTCGATCTTTAACTTATGTCATTATTTTCTGGTGCAATGACGAATTCCCTGTAAAGCTCTTTTCTTGAATTAGGCTTTTATGAAGCAGAAAAGAAAATGTCCAAGGAACAGCTTATCTTGAATTCCAATCCGCAGTATAATTAACAAAGACGATTTAAATAGTTATCTTTAAAAAGTTATCGCTTCCATATCTGTGGAAACGGACACAACCATTTGGCCACTGGCGTTAAGAAAACTTTGTGAATTACTCTAAAAAATTGCTACAATGCATTTGTCCATTTTTTTTAGTTGAAAACAATTTCAAAATCTAATTATAACTAGTTGAAACACCTGGTATTGCTCAAGATGAAAATATATTCATGTCTAAAAATTACTTTTAAATAAAATATTATAATATGCGAAATCCTCTTATCGTCTGAAATTGTATTTTTAGTTAAAATGTGAATATGAGTTGCAGTAGACAATTTTTAAAAACCGACAAAAGCTAATTTTTTCATAAGTGACTAATATTTTTTAATGAATGATGTTAAATTTAATTACGCATTACGAATGAAACTCAGAGGCAAGCAAATTAATTATTTTAACCCTTTATCTACCGACGGTACTTAAAAGTACCGCCTTAATCACGTTTATTTCTTCGCAATATCGCTCTTTTTCCCCACAGAATTGACAAGAACACGGAGAATGGAGTTCCAATAACAAGCAGTAAAAGGCAGCTGAAGGCAGAAATTAAAATTTTTTAATTATTAATTAAATTAATTAAGAAAATTTAATTAATTAAAAAGGTGTTTTCTCCATTCCCAGGATTATTCTGCATCAAAACTTATCTAATGGCTAAAAGACAAAATTAAAAAGTCGCTATTAAGTCAATGTGGTAAATAAAGGGTTAAAACTTCTATAATATTTTTATTCAGTACGAATGGCATCAATAAAGGTAAAATAATATTTTCTGTATGTGCAAACATAGCTTTCAATTAAGAAAAATTAACTGTTTAAGTGATTGCCACGAAACCTTCCTATGCTTCATAGCATTTGTGTGCAAAATTTGTAGAAAAACCACTCAGTTCTTCGAGATTCTATAGTGTGCATACTATTTACGAATTTTAACTTTTATGTATTTAGCTTATAATATAGTTACCTATTTCAAATGTTATGCTTACTAAACCTTTAATCTTTCTTTGTTAACCTCGACCTGTATTTCATTAGTAAATGGAGCAAGTGATTTTTTTCGTATTTTCCGTTTTTCATCTGCTCTCAAACATGTTTCCTGACTTGAATACTCGATTCATTAGCAATTTTGCACTATTTTTAGGACGAAGGTGTCATTTATCACATGCAAAACAATTTCGGGAAAGAAAAGTGGAACATGGTAATGAAACTCTGCTCAGTTCTTCAGATAATTTCATTCATCATCAAAGTACGATTAAGCGATTTGACAAATTTGACAAAAAGTAGGACGAGTATGAAATAACGTAAGAATATTTTTAAGCGACTTAAAGATAAAAATTTCCAGTCTTTTCTTTTAACTTTTCCAATTTTGATTTTTTTTAAAAAAATAGAGACTCAATCGTAGATGATCACAGAAAAAAATTCAAATCACACGATAAAGAAAGTATAACATCACTAGATTTTTTAAGTGAAACCATTTTTATATTTGAGTACTTATTATTGTAACATAGCTAAAGAATCGAGACAATAATTTTTATGCTTTAAGTTTTTTGGCAACCTAGACTTGTATTTCGTTAACGAATGGTGCCAGTACCTTATTCGATTCTTTGCACGTAACTAACCACTAACAACTTACTCTCAAAAACAGGTTAAAGAGGACATTTTTTTCATAAAAGAGGTTTGTATTTTACATAAATCGAAAACTTGTGCACAGATGTACAGAAAAAATGTATACAGATTTTATCTTCACCATAAGATTCACATAGCTCAGCATTACATTTGGATCTGGAAATTTTTATATCAATAATATATTTTCTGACATTTTAATCTAAAAGAAAAATTATAGAATTTTGTCACAAATCTCAATACATTATCAATCTATATTGCACTAGATAAGTATCGTATTCAACTAACGCAATTTCCCATCTAAATGTTCCAGTTCGGTGTGGCTAACGCCAATTTGGATCAAACGTAGCTTTACTCTATTGTGTTGCAATGTGTTATGACAGTTTAAAATTATTAATTTCTAGGTAGCATTGAAATTCGAAGTGCATGAAAGTTTTAAAAATATAAATTTTAAGCATGAAAGAACCGGTGTTATAAAAGTCTTAAAATATGTATACGAGAAACGTTTCGAAAAGAATTTTACTAAAAATCATGAACAATTCATTTATTTAAAAAATCATCACAAGCAATATGTGACATTTGATTTGAAACATTTAATATTTTCCATCTAATTTTTCATAATTATTCCTTTCCAATTTATTACAGCCTTGTTTATTCCGAGATTAATCCTAAATATTCTGCCAACTTTTCTTATGTAAAGAAAATATTACGAAAGGCATCTACGCCTCATAATTGACTGCGACAGAAACAGAGTTACAGTTTCTTCAATCGCTGTCCAGGTAATACGATACAGACTTTTAATAGTTTATTTTAGTAAGTCTCTTACCATCCCCCCTTTCAGAACGACTGCAGCAATAATAAAACGAGTGGTGTCTAGGTATAGTAAAGTGGCTATGCGCTACGCCACGAGACCGCTTACAATGCCACCTGGCGGAAAATTGCGGAATTAACGCCCCTGTCTCAGAAACGGAACAAGATAGGGAAAAATGCCAATTACAAAGTTGCAGAACATCATCGATTTAGTACAAATATACACCTTGTGGGCATTAATGTTAAGAACAGAACGCATTTATTTGTTCGCGATTTTCAACACTGTTACATGACGAAACGTGCTTGAAGAAAGGGGGGGAAACCGAATTATCAGACAAGATACCTCCGTCAGTTATGATACACATTTGGACCCTTGTTTGAATTTCACATTGGACACTTTTTAGCATATTAGGTGTGTAAGTAAATAGTCCCATTTCCGGTGCATAGCTACTTTACTATATCTAGACACCACATTTATGACTATTTATTATCAGTCGTTCTAAAATTAAAGGGTGGGTACGGGACTTCCGTGGGCACCCTGTATATATTGCCGTAATCTCTACAAATAATAATAAAAGAGAATGTCTGTGTGTGTGAGTTGGCGCTATACAGGACAGACCGCTAGGCTTAGAGCAACGAAATTTGGCACAAATATACTTTATATGGTGTGAATGTGCAATTCGGAGCCGTTTTTGAAATTTTAATTAGAATTTTAATTAATTAAAGATTAAGTTAAATTTTAGCGGATTTTCCTTCATAACTTCCAAAAATATTACAGTATAAAAACTATTTTCACACCATCTGAAAATTTAAAAAATACCTTCTCAATGATATCAATTAAGTTGGCGAACGACTTTTTATCTAATTTTAATAAATGTTTAAAAATATTTTTTGGCATAATTTACAACAATACTTTTCATTGTTGCAGCCCATTTCAAACCGTTTTCATTGTTTAAAGAAATGTTTAATTGTATGTTTCTCTTGCATTGTTGAAAGCTAAGAAAATATCTAATTGGATTTTACTTTCTTCTTTTATATTTGATCAATTTTTCTGTGAAATCAGTAAAGTAAGTCCTGAAGATAGTTAGTATATACTGAAATAATCCAGTAAACTGAAATATTATCTTTGCTATGTTTTAATTCCTTTTATCATCGTGTTTTAAGCCAATTAGCATGCTGCTGGAAGTAAAATGTGGTGCATCAATTTAATTTTGAAATCAAATGCGTATTTTACGTTAATGTGGACAAGGAACAAAACAAGTGCAGGGCTACGAAAAGAACGCGGGTTAAACGTCTATAGCAATTTGAAGTTTAAAACTACTTTGTTAAGGACCAAGAATATAAAATTATGCATAAGAGATTCAGCTGAAATTTTATTTCCGGCGGTCAAGCTGGTCGCCGAAGGCAGCTAGTTTATTAATATACGTCACTTTATTTCTAAACTGATACGTAAATCAATTTCTTGGAATTAATAAAAATATTAGGCAATTCAAAAAAGACGCATTTCTGCATTTCTTATCGACAAAGTGTTAAAATAATCTACTGGAATTTATCAAACTACATCAAATCATATATTTTTCATTTATCCTTAGCAATTTTTTGTTTCATTCTCCTATGTAAATGTATTCTTGAAATTCTGAAAAGGTTTTTGCACCAAAAACCTAAACCGAGAGGAAAAAATTATCCTTATTTAAATTTATAAGCTAACAGATACCACGTAAAATGCAAATTTAAAATCACATTAGGGTTTCTACACTATATTTAGAAAGGAAGTATGAAAATTCCACTCAAGTTCTGGCTTTGGGATTCGAAAACTAAATTTTCATGGAGGTTTCATATTAGAATTCCACATTGTTCTGTCTGGCGTTCTTTGCATGCAATATTTGTGTTTTAATTCTGTTTTCTCTTATTTTTGCACTGTTTATAATGATATGAAGTAATAAATTTTATTTTTCGAAAATTATATTATAGATCAGTTCCAAAATAAATTAAAATAAAAACTTAAAACATAATGAGCTGCATTAATTATCTGTTTTGGAAGTTTAACTCAAAACTGGAGCTTTGCCTTGGTGACACTAGATAAATATATTTTCATTCTAAATCCTAAAGATTAAAATGTCATGTTTGACAGGAAATTTGGCTTCAAAAGTCTATTAATGTTTGAAAAGGAAGGTTAAACTTTATTCTTGGTAATTTATTCATGGAAGCAATGCAATGAATAAAATTCCAAACAAAAAGTTTTCTTGTTTTAGGAAATGAAGATTAAAGGATCCAGATATGCGCGAGTCATTTATGCCATAAATTGACTCTTTTAAGCTTTAAATTCAACAGTAGTTATTTAAACGTAAGAGTAAATTTATAATTAAAGATTTAAATTTCACATTTCACGAATTACTGGTCCCTTCAGACTTCATTCTTTTTTTTAATATGGCTAAATGCCCTTTATAAATATTTTTATTTACTTTGACTTGTTATATGTTTGTGAAGAGAAAATTTTGGAATCTATTTTTCACTTTCTAAACTTAATTATCAGCCAATCGATTAATTTAATTAAATTTTGATTCCGTGAGAGTGGCGCCACCTGCTAAGGATTTTGAGAAAAAAATGTTTTTTAGATTCCATAATATTTATAATAATAAATTATAACATGAAGACTAAAAAAAGTAGAAAATAATTAAAATAAAAAATTCAATTTGTACAAAAAAAATTTAAAAAATTGCTTTTTACTAAATTTATTTTTAACTAAGCAAGACTTTTATTTACCAAATGACTTGCGAGTTCCGCTTTTAACGAAGCTGTTCTCATGATTACATCATTCTTGCAGCTGAGAAAATTTAAAGAAAAGGTTATTCGCAATTTTTTTTTAATGAAATAGAATGTTTACTGAGTACGAATTCATCAAATAAGAATATAACATCAGATATATTATAATTAAAAACATGTATCAAATTATCTGCGAATCACTTATAAGTTAAGAGATTACTTAAATCCTATAAAATACATTTTATTTCCTCTCGCAATAAACGAAAGTTATTCCAACTCATTCAATCACTAACTTAATCATCAAATCACAATCAAAATCAATGGACCTATGAAGGAAATTTGGGGAATCCAGTCCTTTCAAAGCATAATATTTCAAGTAAAGCTTAAAAAATAATGAATAATTTTTAATTAAATATCAAATAGGAGCTTGAATTGTGCTTTTCGTTTGCTGCTTGGTAGGAGTATAAGGAATAATATTATCGTTAAAAGGATAATCAAAAATATCAAAATGCAACAAAATGTGTTTTAATTTATTTTATTTCAGCGACACATGTTCCACTATTATAAAGAGAGCTGTAAAATTAGAGTTAAGCAGATTTTTTTATGTTTTTGAAACCCTTGCATTGAATTTTCTATGAATTCAAATGTCCTGAAAAATTTAATAAGTAATGCACGCATCGTTTTTTCCATTTAAAGTTTAACCACCAAACGTATCATATCTTTTCCAAAGCTTATGTAAAGGATTAATAAAAATATTAAAATTCATTTTACCCTCCGCTGAAGATTAGCAAAGGTCGTTCTAATGGCAACTGAACGAAAGGTCAAATCTCTCTTCAAGTTGAGGTCATTAGGCATTTTTCAATATTTCGCACGGTTAGTAAACCCTTTTTTTTCCTTTGATACTGCGAATTAGGAATGGCTTTTATAGGAAAAGGACTTGTTAACAATATTAACCCATTATTTACCATTGTCTCTTTTGGGGGGTGCTTTTTTTATTCGTTTCTGCCTAAATACTGAAAATTTAACTTTGATTGTGGTATCTAAATGTTGAACTGATTGCTCTAAAGGGTACAAACTCAATAAAAAATAATTGCTCTAAATAAATGATAATTAATTCTAATTAAAGGAACTTAAAACAGTGTTTCTTTTCATATTTCATTCATGTTATAATATAAATGTTTTTTAAGTGAAATAATAGAGTTTTGTCATATAACGGGTTACTTAACTTATTTGATTAGGAAAGTGGAATTTTAATCCTCTAAACGTGTGAGCAGCATTTTTCCATTTTTTCATGTTCAGTTCAAAAGCAGATAATTCATATTTATGTGTAAAATTTCTTAATCTATCCTGGATAAAATATTAAAATTTTAAAGACTTGATTAAACGGAATAAAGATCCACTTATTCACATTAAAAGCTAATTTTAAGGTTTTAAAGCTATTAGAGCAAAATAACTGAACACTTAAAGGGTTGGAATGTCTTTTCGAAACACATAGGCTGCGGTAACCAAGTGGTAAGGTCCCAGAATCGGGACCGGAGGGCTCCAGGTTCGAAACCCGATTCAACGTAAGCTCCGTCGCGTATGCGGCGGCTGCACGCCACACGCGGGAGATCGACAAACCGCCCTCCCGCTGGTGAGGTGCGGAAATTTGGTTAGGGGTGCCAGCCCAGGTGTCGTCCTCGTCATTTGCCCGCGGTGCAAAATTACGAGGTCCGTCCGAAAATAGCCCTCATGTTGCTTCAAAACGGGACGTTAGTATAACATCACTTACAAAGGAAATCATGTTTTTTAGAGAAGAATTCTAGGACTTTGCTATCTAGGCATGGTAAAGGAGTTTATGGTATCCTCTATTGCTTATTATTTTTTCGACTTAGAATAAAGAGGTAAGCATTCATCAATGGTGGTGACGCATAAAACTAAAATAAACATAAGAGACACAAGCAAAGAAGTAAGAGAATTATCGCTAGGGCAGCCCCTGGGGTTCTACGCCCTATTTACAGTAAGCCGCTTGGAGAAAGAAAGAATTCCTAGGTAACTCAGGATCGCGAATAGTGATGTAAAATACCCGGATATTTATTTTAAGGGTAAAGACCCTGAGTATTTATCCGGGTGAATACCCAAAATGGGTATTTACCCGGGTATTTATTTTTCAATTAACTCTATCCATATGAAATACATGCGCTGGTGTGAAATATGACATTGCTATATAATTTAAATATGTATGCAATATATATTGTGCAAAATGTAAGGTAAGAAAAAGGAAAAACTAGAAATATATGAACCTTTCGTAACTTTTTAAATTCTAACTAATCTAAAACTAAAAAAATTCTAAAACTAAAAAAAAACTAAAAAATTTAATCAGAAAAAACAAACCTAATACTATATCATGCATCTTACACAAAATAATGGCTTAAATGTCAATCCTTTTTAATTACAATGAGTAAATGGATGTGCATTTGATGCTTTTTTCAAAAAGGAGTTATTTTAACTAAAATATAAAAAATGAAAATGTTGAGTTTGTTATAAAATGATAAAGAACTGATAATGGAAACTAAAACGAAAGAAACAACTATTCATAATTCTTTTTGGATTAATTAGTCAAATAACAAGACATTTCTGATGAAAAGTTAGCAGATGTTTCAGTTCTGGCAGCTTTTAAAATGATAGTGAACGAACTTCTTATTACATAAACTTTTGTATTATTTGAAAATCTTACTAGACACTCATATATATTTTACTGAATGGGGGGGGAGGTCATCAAGTTTCAAGAACATGAATGCTTAAATGTTCTTGAATTTCCAAGTTTGATGTAGTTGTCATGATTGGAATATGTTTAAAACAATGCATCCTTTTCAAAAACGTTTGTTAAACCAATAGTGCTTTAGAAATATTTACGTGTAATTAATATATTAATGTATTTAATATATTTACGTGTTTCTCCTTTTTGCTTACATTGGCATGATTGTACTCAGGGCCAGATTTACACATTTATACGCCCTAGGCCAAAATATAGTCTGGGCACCCTTCCCTTTAAAAGAAGTTAATATATACCTTTCAATGTAATATACGGTACTTAATTTATGAAACATATCAACACTTAATACAATATTTGTAATTTTTAAATCACATTACATTTTTAATTCAAAATTACACTCCTTATGAAATCTATAATAGAATTGTCCAGGAATTTCGGTAACACTGGGCGGAGTTTAAAATATCCACGCCCCTTTTGTCTGCGTCATTATTGAATGAATGAATCGGATGATTGAATAAGAATATTACCTCAGCTTTCAACAATGAAAGAGAAACACGCAATTAAATATTTGTTTCAACAATGAAAACGGATTGAATTGCGTTTCAACAATGAAAAGTGTTGTTGTAAATAATGCCAAAAGATATTTTTAAGAATTTATTAAAATTAAAGAAAAAACTGTAGAGCAACTTAATTGACAGACGGCACAAATCTTCTAGTTAAAAAGAATAATTGTAAGCTGCAATTTCATCATAAATGATTAAAAGTATTATAAATGAAAAAAATCAAAATGTTCTTGAGGCTACAATTTAAAATTTTTTTAATCAATATCAAAACATATCAACGTTTAAGGGCATGGATGTTCCTGTATCTTAATTTATATCAATACACCGATATTGTCCAAGCTTTACATAACTATTAATATTTTAAGTACGACTTAGGTGAGTGACAAATTGTTCATAATTTCTTGCTTGAATTGTTGTAATTTTTATTTGGGACCGGAAGAAGCCTGTTTGTTTATTTAGATTTTTGCTCCGTAGAGAATGATCTCAAAATTCCCAGATCTAATGTAAATTTGGTCGATATTGGTCCTTCGCGTACCCCCAGGTGTACACATTTGACTCTTTAGCTTAGGACAATGGTTCCCAACTTGTGGTACGCGTACCCCAGGGGTACGTGGAGGACTAGTTAGGGGTACGTGAAATCAAAGTTAGTAATGGCATTAGTTAGTTATGCATGAGATTTTGTATTACATCTTTCGTGAGTAAATCTGTTATAATCAGTTCTTAAATATGGTTTGCAGGCTAAAAGCCTTCCTTAGAAGGTACAAATCTTCTAATAACATAATAATAAAGCATAGAAAAATACTCCATTTCTTGAAATAGTCTGAGATACCTAATAGAACTTCTTCGTTTGCGCTTTTATCCGTGAATAGATTTGAAGGATCATTGAAGTAGACAGATCTTTTTAAATCTCTTTCAATGCAAATAGGTTCAAAGAAAAGAGAATATAAAGTCAACAGAAGTCAAAGAATGTATCGCTCAATACATTAAATGTAACGAATGTAAATTTTAAAAGCATCATTTTATATGGTCTTTTGAAAATAACATTGAAAATTGTGTAAATGTTATTTTTTCTGTACATGTTCCCTCTGACAGTTGCTCCCTAGGCCATGGTCTAGGTTGGCCCTATGGTAAATATGGCCCTGTTTGTGTTCAGCATTGCAGTGTGGTGATAAGTGTTAACTTATTAGTGTGTTAACTTGGACATAAGGACTTGTGTATTAAGGACATAGTGTATTAAGTGTTAACTTGGACACTTTTATCCTTCTTAGCATTAAACATCCATCCTTATATTAAGCAATTTGAAGCATATCTTTTCTCCTTTCTTTCCAATTTTTTTTTTATTTTACTTTTCAGCATAATATTTACAGTAATACGAATACACGTGTAGTGAGTGACTAACTCTTCACTAAATCAAAACAAGAATGGCTGACTATAGAAGCATGGCAACGTGAGTAAATTAAGAATCAGAAGTTTTACTGGCGCTGTCTATATAACATACACGCTGTTAAAATTATTATTCCATCGTAAGTGCTTCAAACCAGAAAAAGTAGATTATCCTCCGATCCCGTTTAAATTCTGAAATATTTTATTCTGAATCCTGATAGTTTTTTTTATGTAATTTGTTCAAAACTGTAATTTAAAAAATTTCATAAACTATGTGTTATATATATAAATTTTATATATTTCAATTTGCTTCCCTATTTGTAAACACTTTTTTTCGTTTGAAAAATATCCAGTTTTTAGGTATTTATAAATTCTATGTGTTTCAGTTTGAATTCACAACGATTTTTTTAATGTAGGACTACATTCCTCCCAGGGGTCTCAGGAAGGAATTTGATTCACACGCCAAAACGCCACAAAAACGTTGTATGGGAGATCCGCTATATCTCGGTAACTACATATGTTAAAAATATAACTAATGTCTTATTTTAGAGATAAAGGGAAACAACAGAAGTTACAAAAAAAATTGAAAATAGGAAAAGAGTCACGCGAGTAAAGTAGTCCTACGCCTTTAACATCAGCGGCTGTTTGAAAAAGACAGCATCCCGTCATTTTTTGAAAAATACCCAGTTATTGGATTTTTTTATGAATTTTATGTTTCATTTTGTACATTCGCAAAGACATTTTTTTGCAATATATCCAGTTTTGTGGGGTTTATAAATTTTATATGTGTCATTTTGAATCAACATTCGCATTTTTTCGGGTGCATACCCAAAAAATATTTACCTACCCAATGGGTATTTACCCAACTCCACGTTACTAATCGCGACACCTTTCCTAAAGAAGGCAAGCCCGCGGGGTCCGTAGTTGCTTAAACAGGGAGAGATAAAAATAAAACAGAAAAAAATGTAAAAAGTTAATCGAGAAGTTTCTGCTCAGTATCCAGCTACCACAGCGCCAAAAATACCGTTCGGCAAGTTTTTTCTACACATATCTACTCAACATGACTCATTTCATGTTTGTAAACATGAAATTTTATAATCGATTTTTTTTTACTCACTTCATGATAAGCTAATGTTTGGAAATTAAGTACACGTGTTTTTTAGTATCAGTACATTATCTTAATACAGTAGACTCCACTTAATATGATCACTTCGGTACTTAAAAATTTTGATAACATTAACCGATGGATAACAATAACCGAATTGGGTAAAATCAACTATATTTTTAAAACAACAAGGGAAAAGAAACAAAATGGAAAAGAAAAACACTTTCCTCAGGGCTATCTATAATTTATTTCAAAAATAGCAATTCAAAAAATTCATTAATTGTTGCTTGACGACAATTATTCCTTAACATTTCATTTATATTGCTCGTACTCGCATTGTTTTTTGAAATTTGTTAAACGATTTTGTACGCCGCGTTTCAAAATATCAAGGGCTTGCCTCATTTCGTCGTTCATTGGAGGGTTTTCTTCAACACGTTCGTCCCCGTCGGAATCATCAACTTTTATTGCTTGGTCTTGCTCACAAACAGCTTGGCAAATTTCCAAGTTCGTTAATGTGGCAGCTACTGGAATGTCCTCGTCAATGGACATCCATTCTTCATACTCTTACTTTTGAATACCTTCAGGAGGTTCAATGACAATTACCGACAATCACGTCCATGCCCGTTAAATGGACGACCTTCAAAGAGAGGTCATGAAAAATAAACTCCGAAATTCTTGGAATGTGTGGGGGAAAGTGGCCCTCAGATGTTTCCTTACAAGTCGAGCGAGAAATTCTACGAGCGTCAGTCGCTAACGCTGGTTGAAAATGAGGGATCGGTCAATTCCCTACTTCAGAACTGATAACATTAAACGATGTAGTGATCACATTAAACGAATAATTTTGTGTACATTTGAATACGTTGGTTCGGGACCAGGGGTTCTTGATAATATAAAGCGAATGATAACATTAACCGCGATCACATTTAACGGAATCTACTGTATTTATAGAACTTAACTTTCAGTTAATAGATTAATTTAATTAATATTTGGTTTCATACGCGTTGTCCCATCTGGTATTGAGTTTGGCAAAAAATTTACTTTAACATTCCATAAAATTTATAAAAATATATTATAAATTAAAAACTAAACGGCAGAAAATAATTAAAGCGAAAATAACCTCTTGTGCTTCTAAAAATTGTTAAACTGTTTTCATTGAATTTATTGATTTGAATCTAGATACAGTAACGAAAAATACAAGTAAAGCGTTCCCAATTATTTTTTAGTCTCTTTCTTTCATTTAAAATACAAAACTGTTTGCGTTCTGTATAGGATCTTGTGAGAGTCCATTTCCAATCAGCGGTTCTTGTCAGTAATATTTTTGCAGCTTTTCGGTTCTGAAGCAAACACATAGAAAATGAAGTTTACATTTTAATAGTCTAGAACATAATATAAGATATGTAAATAGCGTTTAAAGCTTTTTCTACAAGTTTATGCACATTTAGTTACTATACTACGCTATGGTAATTCGCAAATGGGATATAATATACAAAATGTGCAGAAAAAGTTTTTTGTATATTCTGAAATGATTTGATGGAAGAGAGGTTCCATAAAATTGTAATTCATATTTTAAGTACTAGCTTTTATATTACTGAATTTAGGCTCATTAATGACTGAATTTATTAATTTTTACTGACCGAATTAATTTATTATTATTTAATTTATTAATTTTTACTGTTTGAATTAATCATTACTGACTGCATTTTTTGATTGAAATTACTGAATTTAGGCTCATTACTACTTTTAAATTACTGAATTAGGCTCATTACTCATTACATTCATAATTTAAATTACTGAATTTAGGCTCTTGAAACTCAAGAATACGCAATTGGAAACATTAAATTCGCGAAGTGTAGATTTTCCATGGCACACAATCATTCATGCATTAACCCTCTAACTGCCGATTTTTTTGAAATCATTATTTAGATGCAATGTTTGCAAACATGTTCAAATACCGTTGCACTAAGCGAATTGTTATTTATGTGCAAAGCTTTATTAGTATAATATGATACAGTGGTATAATAGTACTAAATAAACACATAGCTTGAGAAAATCACAGGATGCAGCAGAAAACAGACTTACGTCCTACCCGCGGAAATCGGGGGATAAGCAGTTAGAGGGTTAAGGAACTATTCTTTACTGAAAAGAGTAACGAATTTCAAATAAACTTATACTCTGGCACAAATATAGCGATTAGAATCGAAAATTTAATCAAACAGGGAAGAAAAGAACAGAAATTGCACTTATCAAAGCAAATGAATAAAAGAAGTATTATTCAATTACAATTAAAAATGTTTTTGATACAATAACCTTAACATAATTTCTTCATTTTCTAATTTATAATTCCTTTCTCTTTCTCTAAATATCTGTTCATACAGATAAATGTCTATTTACTGTTTTAAAAATAAATAAACTCAAAAAATATTCGTTTCCGCTTGTAATTATTCTCGCCTTTTCGGCACATTTTTATTTAACTTGATTTGTTTCATGATTGTAAAGGTGAAATTTCGTAATCGATTTTTCACTCTTTTTCCTAATGTGCTAGAGTTTGTAAATTTTGTACCCTTCTGTATTCTCATTGACAATATTTTATTTTAATATTTTCAAAACTTTATTATCAATTAATTGATTAATTTAATTCAGTTTTGATTCTATGTGAAGGGCGCCATCTGGTACTGAGTCTGAGAAAAACAATTTATTCCAAGATTCCATAATATTTATAATAATAAATTATATATTAAAGACTAATAAGTAAAAATTAATTAAGAATATACTAATAAAAGTGTGTTTTTAAAAACTGTTTTTATTAAATTTATTTATTTTGGTTTTGGTGTTTTCAATAATATTCCTTTAAATTTGCAACCATTTTCTGTTCCGGCTGTACATTTTTTCTGTTATTCTACAATTAAGTATTCATGTATACAGGTTAAGGTTTTATCTCATAAAAGAAAAACTACTAGCTTATTTTTCACCTTAACAAATGTCATATAACTTTAATAGTTCATCAAATAAATTACACTAAATTTGGTGGCTTCTATTTAAAAGGTTGCCAATATTCAACTCTTTGTCAGAAATAAAGTGAAAACAGTTGTTTAGATTTTGCGGAATAATGGTGATCATCTTCGACGACAAGACATTGAAACACACAAAAGGAACAAGAAAGAGATTATCAAATCTTGATAGGCGTTGTACAACTACCGCTTCAACAAATAACTTGCGAAGTATGTGGTGTTGTCTTACAGAAAGTCATTCCATTGTCGTTTCACAGAAAGCCAGAATTTTGAATTTCAAAAAAATGCTTTCTCTAATACGATTCTAATTTCTTCTATAGTATATTGAAAAACTTCACAAGGCCAGATGTTACGGATAAGAAACTATTTGAATTAAATGAGAAAAAGATCTGGATAATAGATATGATGAGAAAATAAATTATTTTGGATTGTTTTATTCTCTGGATTGGACCAGACTCATTCTTCAGCAGGTAAGGAAGAAGAAGCTCCTTGATGGTTTGAAAAGCCGTCTCATCCAATAATAGATCTCGCTTTTATGTGTGATAGATTAAAGTCCGAAGACTGACAGGAGGTGTTTAGTGGTGTCCTTTTACTGATTTCTGTGGACGTGATATTTTCTCCAGAAGAATGACGCATGCATTCACACCTCCTCATCCATCAAGATTTTGTTCCGAGACCCATAATACAACTGTCATGAAGTGTTTCACTCGTTATGCTGGTCTTAATCCTATACAGAATCTAAGGAGAATTTTTTCCTCAAAGTTCGTACCTCCGTGAAGCAATCCGGGAGTCCAGTTTTACACTACCCAGCTTCTTTCAGTTTTTTTTAAAAAAGAGTCTGATTAATAATGAGAATTAAGGATGCTGCTTTATTCATGAAAGCGTTTTATATACATCTGGGTATAATAATTAGGGAAACCTATATACATAATACGTTTACTGATACCTAAATTCCATATTGATTTTTTTATAAAAAAAAGTTTCATTAAAACCTGACAAAAATAAAAAGAAAATTCAGGCATATGATACGAGTACAATATCGCATAGGAAGGAAGGTGCGCAAACGCCATCTGGAGGCAGCAGACGGCATTTAAAATCATACACAATATAACAAAGACGAAGAAGAATCTTTCAACGATATTTTATTTTGGAAAAAAACTAAAACGGTAGGTGATTAAAGTTTTTGCCAGGCTCATTGCTCATGCCTTACATCGACTCTGCAGAGAATGGCGCACTCTCTCGAAACTACCAGGCATATATTGAACAGATCTTGCTGCCTGAAATATAATTCCTACTAAATCTTTCTGCAACAAAACAGGTGTTTCATACACTATTCCGTCTAAAAATCACCGTCAGAAAAAGTCTAAGAGGGACACATCTGAAAATCGCCGTGGTCATGCGACTGTTCCACCAAGACCTATCCAGAGCCAGGGAACGGTGGTCATGCGACTGTTCCACCACGACCTATCTAGAGCCAGGGAACGGTGGTTATTAGGGTGGATCGAAAAGTATAGGAAAAAATTTTTTTTTGGAAATTCGTTTTGGCATGGGGCGGGAAAGTTGTGTCTTAAGTATATTAGTTTATATAATTTTTTTTATTGAAATTCATTCATATCTTCCGGTGCCCCAAGCGCCTCAAAAATAGTTAAAAATTGAATTTTTTATGAAAATTTACAATTTTTTTTTTATTTTTTTTTGAAATTATTTTTGCCATGGGGTGGAAAAGTTGTGTCTTAGGTATATTAGTTTACATATATTTTTCTATTTAAATCCATTCATATCTTCCAGTGCCCCAAGTGCTCCAAAAATAGTTAAAAATGACATTTTTGGGGGGAAATTTATAAAAAAAATATTTTCAAAATTTCCTTTAGCACCGGGTAAGAAAGTTTTGTTTTGGGTATATTAATTTGCGTTTTTTTTATTATTATTAAAGTTCATTCATATCTTCTGGTGGCCTGAAAGCCCCCCCAAAAAGATAAAAATTGACATTTTTACAAATATCTATTAAAAATTGTGAATTAATGAAAAATATTTGAAAAATTGGCAGATTATTCAAGTATTAAAGTGTAAACTTATAAATAATTATAATTTTATAATAATACATGTAGTATAAATTTAATAGTCAAAGCAATAAATCACATAACTTATAAAAAGTGAACTTAATCATAGATTTTTTAATTCTATTAATTTGAAGATTTACATATTTCTAAAGGATGTAATCCTTTTTATATTATAATGCTTGATAAGACTTCTTGATTGTATCCTATTCAATATGAAGCCGTGTGTCTCTTCTCTTCTCCATATACACTTTCCGACGCTTCAGACACTATGAGAAAACACCTTTCTACAGCTTGGGTATGGCATGGATATTTTGACCATTCCTCTGTCTAACTTTTACCATGTTCTCTATTTATTTAAATGGCACATTCATCAAAAGAGGTGGTTCAAATGTCCAACTCGTTGCCAGTTAATAAGTGCAAAAAGATCCTTTGCTGTAAAATCTATTTTTGGTACTTGAAAAATTCTTATTCTGATAATCCTCTGTTTTCATATCTAGCACAAATTAGTTTTCGAAGTGCTAAAGACCTTATATTCTCTCTGTTATTTGTGAGAATTGACAATAGCAAATTTTCTGGATGACAAAAGAAGCTATTTCGTTTAATAAAAGTGTGTACTATATTTCTTAAATTGGGTCCCAAATATCTAAAAAATGAAATAAGTCTCCAAATATGCAGCGCTCCTTCTGTTATGGAGGGATTTGTCTTGACATGGAACCATACAGGTTGCATATACCTTCATAATAAATGTTGCAAGAATAATAAGTTTGTCAGATAGTTTTTCTGTGACTACATACAACCTTAAAATTCTACCTGCAATTGTTAACCACCTTGAGTGAACAACTGGACCAGGCTTTCTTAATGCCAGGTCAGAATAACATTCACCACGTGATATAGCTAGGCAAATATCATATAGATATTGCTGATCATTTCTGAGAACCATTCTATCTATATTATATGCATATTCTCCACATTTATTGAAGAAAAAGGAGCTACAGGTAGTTCCTCGTAGGTTTTGATTGCTTTACGAAGTGGTCAACAAAATTATTTAGGACCAGCTGTTGCCCATCCAAAGAATTTAGAAGATGACGGAGAGGTAACTCATTTGTTTGAAGCAAACAAATTCACCATTGTAATGGTCTATTGAGGCAAGTTCCATCAAGCGAATAATACCTCCCTTGTGCCCAGTATTAACATTTGTTCCATCGCCTCCAAATACTGTTAGCCCATTTAATCGCATATTATGTGTTCCAAAAAATTGAGTATTGCTTCTTTTATCGCTTTAGCTCCTCTTGTTGCAGCAGTAACATGTCCGATATACACAGGTAGGTTCGTTTACAAGAGTGTAATGCTCCTCTTTCGTGGTCTTTGGGTAGTACCTTGTGTCCTTCTTAATTAGCACTTTTGTGTTTTCTTTCCTCCCATCGAAATATAATCCGGTTAAAAGAGACAAAGACACTGTTAACTTAGTAGACTTTGCAACTGCATTTTAAAGCTTTTTACGCTGTCTACGAATTTTATTGCGATCTACCACATGCGAAGCCTCGCCTTCGTGTACAATTCCAATGTCTTGTAGAACAACACTGGCAAATAAAGTAGCTGTTCTATCTGAAACTCCGTATCGATCACATTCCATTGCTAAGGTAAGGAAATCTAAACGATTTTATGATTGATATTCCAAGATAATTACATCCGTATCTGTATACAAGGACGAAGACATAGTGTTGAGCTCAAGCAGCTCCTTTGATTGAGCATGAGCAGCATCAGTTTTAACCATTTTACGTTTTATTCTTTTGTCTTCCATTTGTTTTCTTTTTTCCTTTTCTCTTCTTTTCATTAGCAATTACTTCCACTTCTCCAGTAACCATTTTCCTTTCTAACATTCGATCTTTTATAAACAATCACTTAGCAAGTGAAATGTTCATGTCTTCTTGAAATTTACATTTATCGAAATTTGTACACTTACAAAATGTGATATCGAACAAACACGATATTTTTTCAGTACGATAATTTTCCAATTTTTGTTGGTATTTTTTATCATTCCTTCGCCCTCTCCTCTACGTTTCTCCTCGTAAAATCGTTTCTTTAACACATTTTTAATTTTTGATTTTTAATTCGAAATTTGCATAAAAAATGTTTTTTTGCAAATATTTAAGCGTTTTGGGGCACCGGAAGATATTAAACAAAGTTGAAAAAATTTTGCATATATTCTAATACACTTAAAAGACAACTTTTGCACCCTATGCCGATTATTTTATCCAAACTTTGATTTTTCGATCCACCCTAGTGGTTATGCGACTGTTCCACCACGATCTACCTAGATCCAGAGAAAGGTGGCCTGCTGTTGTGTTCTGGCTTGTTTGATGAAATGTGCGGGAGCTCAGTCGTGCTAGAATCGAAAATGGTAACACACAAACCCTGGCGCAGAATTCAGCATTTCTGGATGAGTGCGGGATTGCTTTACGCATGTGTGACTAACAACTCCCTCTATTGGCTCCGGATAGCGTTTGCGGTTAGGTTAGGTTAGGTTAGGTTATATTAACGTCCCGTTTTGAAGCAACACGAGGGCTATTTAGGGACGGACCTCGTAATTTTGAACCGCGGTCAGATGACGAGGACGACACCTGAGCTGGCACCCCCCTCTCCAAACTTCCGCGCCACACCAACGGGAGGACGTTTGGCCACTACGTATGATTTAGCGTGCAACAGGCCCCATACACGGCGGATCTTCAGTGGAATCGGGTTTCGAACCTGCGACCCTCCGGTCCCGAGGTCGAGACCTTACCACTAGGCCACCGCGGCCCGATAGCGTTTGCGCACCTATGTTCCTATGTGATTTTGAATTCTTATCGTTTGACTGAATTGCCCATAAATTTTGGCCACTTGTTTTTAAACATCCTCTATTTAGTGTGATTTTGTATTATTTTTTCAATAAGTTGGAATTATTTTCTTCTTTCTCTGGATATTTCATTAAATAGTCCATCTTATACTATAGTCCACTTTATCCTTACCTATTCCAATAAGAAAGGAGTTTCTTTTAACTCACACTCTTCGAAAATCTCGAAAGCTAAAAGGAGTAGAGTTTTTCTGCCATCAAATAACTGTTTGTTTTAATTTAATTCTGAGATGGCCCATTTTTATTGTTAAGACCAAAATTTTTTATGTCAAAACTCCAAAGCTGTAAGGAATTAAATGTACTTCTGGGTAAAATTAGTTACTTAGAGAATAAACATCATTTAATCGAAGGATAATAAGAATTGAAACAAACTTCTTGATATTTAGAAAATAGATAACCGTTAATCAAGTCAAGAAAAATATATTTTCTGCTGTTTATCCTTGTTGAAGGTGATAACTCTTGTAAGAGAATTTTTAAACTTTAGAAAATATCTTGCAATTTTTTATCAGAACTTATATATCTAGTTTGATAATAATACACACGTTCGTTGAACTGAAATAATTTTAGAGCTTTGATTTTATAACTGTGTAATTATGCGTTTCTCCAAATTTATTTGTTTTAAATCATCACAATTAACAAAACATCAATCATTCCTAAATTGTACATAATAACTGATATACAAAAATACAGCTTGCATCGTATCCATACCAAATAAAAACTATGAAGTTGATTTTGCTATTGCTAATTTTTCTGCAAATAGAACGTCATCTGTCCTCAAATGACCGTTTTTGTTTATATGCATTTCTGAGCTTTTAATAACTCCTAACATCAAAATTTGTTTGATTCCTTCGAGAGATGACAACTTCATGTCGTTAAGGAGAAAATGTTTTGCTCTTGATTATACCCATTTTTACTGTAGATCTCTTTTCTTATCAGTTCTATTAATCACCCTATTTCTCTCTTTACGCTGCAATGCTTATCTATTCCATAAAGGTTAAATTTGTATCCCTCCAGGATGCATCTTAAGCCTTTTCACATTCTAAAATTTTTTAGCTTATGTTTCATCTTCAGTAGAATTATAATACATCTTTAATTTACCTTAACGATGTTTCCTATTTGTAAGTATGAATTTCTTAATGATTTCTATTCACTTCCTGTATGTGTAGAGTTTTCAAATTTTCTACACTTGTAGGTTCTCGATAGAAAATACAATATTTTATTATTTTGAGAACTTATTTTTTCAGTTAATCGAACAGCTTCAATAAATTTTCATCCCTATGAGTGGCTCTGGCCTGGTACTAAATTAAGATTCTTTAATATTTATAGAAATGAAATATAAATTAGAAATTAAACAGTAGAAAATAAGCTTTTAAAAAGACCTTTCAGTACACTAATGAAAGTGTATGATTTTAAAAATTGTGCTTTAAAACTGCTTTCTTCCGTATAATTTACCATAAAAGATTTCTCTGGCTGCTACAAAATGGGAACTTTATGTACCAGTATTTCTTCCATTTTGAAATGAAATGTTACAGAGAACAGGATTTACTATTAAAATCCTTAAAATTTAATAGAAACACCACAACTTCTATTCCCTATTTTCCTAACTTACAAACTGTTAGGGATGGAAGCGAGTTTGCCAATGAACCTATTAGGGTTTATTTGATCCGAAAAGCCCATAATCCTTATATTAGAGACAGGCAGCTTGGTTTATATAACCTGGCTATGAAAGAGCTTGATGATAAGCTAAAAAACTTCCTGGTCCTTTTGTAGTGGAATTCTAATTAGTAATAAAGGATCTTAATATACCAGGAATGACGAAAGAATAATAATAATAAAAGAATAATAAGAATAATAGAGTAGCTAATACTGAATTAATAGCACATTTATTAAGGCGAGAGTACACTTAGAACATATTTACACAACATTTAACAGAGGATGCTCTGACCTACTAAGTATTTGACATCTTTATAGATACAGTGTAAGTGACAACTGCTTCGGCTCGACGGTACAACATAGTCAAGTAGCATAAAGACACATAGTAAAGGCAAGCATATATACGTTAATCTTAATAGATCTACATATCAGTTGCCGTTATCGTACAGACAACGTCATGCCGATTCTGATTAAATGAAGCTGTGAATATAGATGTCAAGTGAAGGGAAGCAGTCTACAACGACGTTAAACCTTAAAGAAAAGAAAATGCATCGAATCTTAGTAAAAAGCATGAGAGACAATATGAATTTAGAAACAATGCAAGTTATTTCCAGAACTTAAATGCAGAATTTCTACAAACCTAGTAAATGGAAAAGAATTTGTTTCTTAGATAATAATCCTAAATTTAATCTCTTTGGGCGCTTGTTAGACGTCAAAACCAATGTTCCCGTCAAGATAATGATTTGCATTTAAACTTACATCTAAAAATGAGAGCAATATGTAACGAAACGAAGGTCGA
>BGPR01000016.1:2085358-2122981 GCA_013235015.1 Araneus ventricosus
GTTATATTTCGTTTCTGGTAGTTGTTTTGTTCACATGTTTATTTTCTTTTGTTCCTCTTATTATTTATATTTAGTTTTTGGTCTTCTGTTTTCAGTATTATTACTATTATTATTCAATTTATACCAGTTTTACATTTGCGTTCGTTCTGTAACGAAGATTTGCTTTTAGGCCTTGTATATATTTGTGCAAAGCCCCAATGCGACCAAGTAATTTTTCTTCTTCTTCTGGGCCCGGCCCCGAGTGTAATTTTTTTCTAATGTTTTATCAAACGGACACGCCTTGCTTTTTCTTCCCACATATGCTCATCTTCACTGTTTGAGAATCTTCACCATTCTAGGTGCAGGGGCCAGCAGTGGTGTTTAAGTAAGGTCAGTATTGTTGGTATATTCCACAAACATTGCTTTTGCAAACAATTTTGAAACCTCAGTATATTTACTTGGAAGAGTGGCACTTGTTTCAGAAATTTGTTGACTTGTGGAATTCTGGAAGTTTTCCCACAGAGCTGATCACCATAACCATCAAGCACGGCTTGTTCCAGTTTCTCCAGAGCTCCGAGTTTGAGCCACAGGGCGATCGTCTCTTCGCTGATGGATGTCATGAGAGAAAGTGGCACATGGCACGATGTCCTGACGGGAGGAAGGCTACTGGCTGCCGTCGACGCTGCTGTCATGCTGAACCAAACTGTGAAAATAAAAATCATGGTCATCAAAAGTGTTCAAACAAATGGGCTTTACATGAATCTAGCTGATATACCCGGTGTTCCTTGAGATGAAAATATTTTCATGTCATTTATTAATAAAAATATAACTATTTAATTCATTGTGACGAAACCTTCACTAAAATTTTCCTTATGAAAGCAAATTTTAAGTGCTTACTACATAAAAAAATCCTTATAGCAGAACAAAGGTTACAGTTATCAACACCAAATCAGCTGTTGACGGCTGCATGGTGTTAACCTCATAATGGAAAAGTAAAAATGTATTTAATATTTGCACTCGCCAGAATTCCAACACGCACATAAATAAAGGCATTTTTTAATGATATATACAATATTTTCAATGTAAAAATACTTTGATATAAAATTTTACAATATTCAACGTATGTAGCTTTATTTTGTTTTGAAATTAGAATAACTGTGGCACTAAACAATTTTAAAATCCAGTTGCTTCTCAGAAAACTTCATACATAACGATTCTTAAAATCGTTGAAGTTGCAAAAGTGTTATATATTAATTATTTTTAAAGAATGATGCATAATTCAATTTACCATTCCAAGTGGCAACTCGAAGACAAATAAAATTATTTAAAATAACTAAAATATTTTCGTTCAATTCGAATGACAAAACTGAAAAAATAATCTCTTCTGTAGATGAAAACATAGTTTTCCATTAATAAAAAATTAACTTTTTAATTGATTGCTTTTAATCCTTCCTTAAACTTCAAAGAACTTGTTAGCAAAATTTAAAGAATATCTACTGAGTGGATTGGATTTATCTCTGAAATATAGGAACTATTGAATATGAATAGGAAAATATTTATGAATTTTCACTTTAATTTATGTAGATAATTTCGCTTTCTGCAGTCGCTTAGTTAATTTCTGTACTTGTTTATTTTAAACCATCATACGCCAAAACTCTATTATTTCACTTTTTCAAAAAAAATTACATTATTATGATAACTTGAATGAAATATAAAATAAAACGTTACTTCTGAATTTTTTAAATTAAACTAATTAATTAACTTTTAATTAGAATTAATTAGCTTTTTAATTAGAAAAATGATTTTTATTTGGTTTGTACTTTTTCTAGCAGTCAGCTCAACATTCAGAAGCAACAATCAAAGCTAAAAATTCCACAGTTTAGATGAAAACAAATGTCCCAATAAAGGGAAAATGTCAGATAATGGGTTAAGGAAGTTCATATTTTCACTAGGACTTCCCTGCATTTTTATAAGTTATTCAAATACAGGATATCTTGGGATTTGTTATTAAGGTTTTTAGATGGCAATGAAATTTTGCTGATTACAGTCTGCTGATGGGAAAATTTTCTATCTACGGCATAAATACTCAAGAAAGGAATTGTAAAGCATTATGCAATTTCACGGAAGGTATGAAAATGCATTATTTAGAAGCCAATTCGATTTGATACAGAAAAATTCCCACATCAAGCCATAATTTAAATATCAACTGAAAAACAAAAACTCTAAATCATGCTTTCAGTTAGAATAAACTCTCGATGAAATTAGTTAGCTAGTGAAACTTTATTGCTTTGCAATAATTGCTCCATAATTATGAATATATTTACTAGAAAACTCGGTTTCCCTGAATAAATAAAAATATTTCTATGTTTGAAAGATTGTACTATTTAGTGCACATCAGTAAATTCACCATGTTTCCTTCCTGTACCTAATTTTTTTACTTTTATCGAAAGCTTCTTATTTATATTTTTGAAAGATTTTGAAGATTAATTTGATTAAGAGTTGGGGAATAAAAGAAAATAACTTGTGATGACTCATTTAGCAGTGTTATCTAGTCATACATTTATTGTAATCCATAGCTATTTTTCTACTCTTTTATCTGTGAATTACTTCACATCACAAATTTTGGATAACTTCATAATTATGAAAAAAACGGAATATACTAAGTGATCAAAAATTGATGAAATTGAATTTCTGGTTTTCAGCAAGATTGGGCGCCACCGCACATTGCTACGCCTGTGCAACAATTCAAATACTTAACATTCAGTGAGAATCGTGTCCTTAAGAGATCTTTTTAATAATTGACAAACAGTTCTCCCGACCTGGCACCTTGTAAGTACTGGCTGTGAAGATAATTGAAGTCAAAAGTGTACCGCGATAAACCAAAGTCATTGACAACATGTGCCTGCCATAGCAGCAGAAATTATGCTTAATGCTGCGAACAATGTAGTTTTCCTTTTGGCAGAAGTACTTCTGAATGGGAGAGTGACACATTGGGCATTTGCTAGCGATTATTCTGTCCAACGCCTTATTCCATATAACGCTCCATCAACTTCATCATCATCTGGTGATATAGATAATAAACAATCTCATCAAAAATATCTGGTTCCGTGACAAAAAGTCTGACTTCGTTTCCATTCCTTCTCTGGCATTTTTCTATCCTCACTTGTTTGTAAACTGTTGATTTTTCAATTATCTGACTTCCGGGTTCACCTATAGACGTAATTGATGTTGCTGTTCAGAGTTTCAACTCATAAACTACAAATTATTATTAATGGATTCAATAAGATATCATTTTACGAGCCACTGTTTTTATTTTTTGAAATTTTTAGAAAGATTGGAAGCAAGAACGCACATTTTATAAAAAATAATCAGCTAACTGAAGGCATCAAGAATTGCTACTGCTTTCAGATCAAACTAAAACCCATTTAAGACAGAAAAAATACATCAAATAACCATATTTAATCAGAGTAAAACGTAAAAGCATCCGTAATCAACGGAAAAAAACAACGAAGGTTTTTATTCGGATCTTGCTCAACAAGAGATAAGAATGGTCATTAATATAAATTACTTAGAATGCTTATTTAATAACACGGATTATGGAAAAAGTATAACCATAGATTTGCATAAAGCTGAGAAGATGAAAGGAAAATAAAGCTAAGGAGCTTGCATGCAATTATGTCAGTATTTTCCTTTATTTGTAGCTTAGAAATATCGGCGGACAACTAGATAAAAGTTCATCCAATCTCTGAACAAACCTAATTCAATGTTAAACACATTGTTAAATTTCAGTGTAAACGCTTTCATCATTAAATGCTGGTTGCATATACATGCTCCTCTGGATTCCGCAAACTAAAAGCTCAATAATTCCCTTCGGCATCGAATATTTTAATTAAAAGAGATTTCTCCGCTTCATTTACTTTGAACAATCAATTTTTCAACTTGTTAGCTTCGCTAGAGAGAACACAATTTCCATGAAAGACTTTTCCAAATTATTCAACGTTTATGGAATGGATTAAACAATTGATCCAAAACACAGTAAATGAAAGCAGAAATTAGTTTTGAACATTGTTTATGATTATCAGACAGTGGATTTATCTTTCCGTGAACCATTGAATGGATTAAACATTTTCTTAAAGGTCACCTAAGCACAATCAAAATATATGTGTTTTTGCATCATTTCAAGAGTAAACAATTATTAATCAAATATTATGAATTAATACAAGTTTGATTAAGTCAGTCTCATCTCCTAGTGCGTTTTATAATGTATAGCTGCCTGATTATTATTTCTTTGGTGATTTTTTTAATTTTACGGCCTCTTTTATTGACATTTTTTACTGAGACATTTAGACAACAAATACAAATGGCATGCAATTTATTTTCCAGATTAGGGAATTCTAGAAAATGCCTAACTATGAAATAATAAATTAGCGAAAAAGCAATTTTTAAAAATACACTTTTATAAGTGTACTTAAATGTACATTTTTTAAAAATTTTATTGCTTTCTACTTCTTAGTCTTTAAATTATAATTCATTATTTTAAATACTATTCAATCAGTTTTTTCTTCAAATTTACTACCAAGTGATGCCAATGTTATGAAATCAAAATTTAATTAAATTAATCAATTAACAAAACATGTTGAGCACGAAAGTGTATCAAATTTCAGAACTCAAGTACGTCAGAAAGCAAGTAAAAAATTGATTACTAAATTCCATCTTTACAAACATGAAATAAGTCAAGTTAAATAAAAGTGTATAAAAATATTCTCTTCGCATTCTTAACCCTTTCAAAGGCGGTGGGAAGTATACTTCCTACCTCATTCATCAATTTTTAAACGTACAAGGTAGGCTATTTTAAAGTTCTCAACAAAATTTTCGATGAAAGGAAATCCTAGACGTTCCAATTTCTTATCTCAAACCGTAACAAAGTATCTTGACTTCTTAATTAATAATTAATTAATAAAAATAATTAACAAAAAATAATGTCATCCAATAAGTTAAATGAATTTCTTTTCTTAAATTAACCTCAACCCCAAAGTTATTTTATTATACCATTACTAGTAAAAAATGGCCCTTGAAAGGGTTAAACCTGAATTAACCAGTCATCTTGTCGTTTAAGATTTCCGTAATCCGACCTAGACGTGTACATGCGGCATCTCTAATGACAGGTTAATTAATTCATTAATTTAGTTATATTAACGTCCCGTTTTGAAGCAACACGAAGACTGTTTCGGGGACGGACTTCGTAATTTAGAACCGTGGAAACTATGTCTCTGTGCGTGAACACAGTAGCTCAAAACCATAAGGAGATGGACAAATGAAATTTGGTATTTACACAAAAAATGTGGACTTGTATCAACTTTCTGACCAGAAAGGTCAACGGAAAGATGTACTGTTCAAAAATGCATACTCGATTTGAGGAAGTATGCAAAAAAGTCGAGGGGAAGCATTTCTGATTTTTTATTTTAATTAAGTTTAGTTATATTAACGTCCCGTTTTGAAGCAACACGAGGGCTATTTTGGGACCTCGTAATTTTGTACCCCGGTCAAATGTCGAGGACGACAGCTAGCTGGTACCCACTCTCCAAACTTCCGCACCGCACCAGCAAAGGACGTTTGGCCCCCTACGTATGATTTAACGTGCAACAGGCCCAATACACGGCGGATCTTTAGTGGAATCAGGTCTCGTACCTGGAAAGTCCTCCGACCCCAAAGCCGAGACCTTGCTACTAAGCCTCAGCGGAACCATGTCAAGTTAACAGAGGCTGAGAAGAGCTCTTCTTTAAGGGGACATACGAATGTTAAACCTCGAAAATTTCTGATTTTCTGAAAAAAAATTTATTATTCCTCTGTCTTTTCAGAACAATTCAGAACAATCTGCGTTAAAAAAAATCCCATAATTATGAAAGTTATGTTGGAAAATGTATCATCTATTCAGCGCAAACATTAAATTTGGCAATAAGTTTAAAGAGCTATATCTCAAAATGTGTTTTTTTATATTGCGCGCACGATTATCTCAAGAACTATTGAATATTTTTACATAACATTTTTACTGAATATGTATTGTGCTATGTTCTACTAATTGAACCGCATTTTTGTACATATTTCCTCCAAAAGAGTTTTTGGGGGTTAGAAATGTTGAAATTTTAACAATTTTTAACATTTTTATTTTAAATTGGTATATAGAAATTAAATTTAAATGTTAATACATTGAGGTTCAGTTTCTTAAGCATACTGTTTGGATTACTTAGATACCCAAAATATTATGTTTGGATAAATATTTTATCCGTAACCATGCCCAGAAGGTGACTATCTTATTTTTCTACAAAAATTATACCCATATTTATTACTCTCTCAAATAAATACATACCAATATAAATGTTTGAAATTGTGTGTACTATAAGAGAAAGAACAAATATTTTTCTAGAAAAAAAGTGAGTTTAAGAGTTGCTTTGTTTCAGAGATATAATGTATCGAATTTGAAAGTTTCCCCCATTTTTTTCGAGGTTTAAGAGTCGTATGTCCCCTTAACTGATGGCACCTAAAATATTCAGAACTTGCGCTTTTAAGTGCAACCTGTTAACAGATGTCAGAGATTCAATATATATTTTGGTGATCAATACTTTCAATATTATTTGTGGTGGGTGGATTTAGTGGATGATTCACCGCTGTGAAATTCGATTTTTATATGCATCAATCTCTTTTCATATTGAAATGTAGTAGAAAAGGATTTGTATCTCTCGATTTAAAAATAATGATTTTCTCATACAGTATCACTGATCGCAAATGACAAATTTATTCTTGGTATATCTGTAACCTTTCTGCATGTAACCATCTTTCGTAAACCATATTGAAGAATTAGAAATGTCAATATTAAAAAATTTCATCAAATTGAAATTTTAAATATTTTAGTTTATTTCGATTTGCATAAATAGTGCATCTATATCGAAAGGTGTACAAACTCCGAAACATTCCTAAGATTATGCCAGGCCATTTTTGATCATCGTGCATTCACTAGATAAATGTATTTACCATATTTTGCCTGAATTCTTGATGAAATTAGAGTCTAGAGTTATGACATGTTGATTTCTGGATGACATTCGCTACAGTTAAGAGTTTTCTCTGCATTTCTGTGTTCGATATGTTGCTTGTGAGATATTCAAATGCAGAGACAAGTAAGATAAATATTACCAGATTAAAAAAATAGACAACTCAAAAGATATAGAGAGTTTTATAGTACAATATTTGGTTGCATTTCTGTGTTCAATCTTTTGCTCGGGAGATATTCAAATGCAGTAACAATTAAGAGAAATATTACCAGATGAAACAAACAACTCAAAAGATATAGAGTTTTTAAAACAATACAAGGTGTACACGAAAGAAGTGACGCATTTCAAAAATTAATTTTAAAAATCTAAAAATGTTGAAACTACGATTTTTTTTAAATGAGAGCGCATCTCAAAAAGTTTTTTTTAAAAATAGGTAACATTCCATTTCTGTGGTCTAGAGCGTCTTAAATTACTGGAAATCAAACATTTGTTTAGAGCCATTATATGAGAAAATATTAAAACTGGAAGAAAAATTAAAGCGTGTATTTGTAGAGACTTTTACGCTCTTTAATTTGTTAATTCACATGTAGTGTGAAAACTGAAGAGTTTTCGTAATATTCAAGAAAAACTATAAAAAAAAAAACAGAAAACACTCATCGACTTCTGTTGATCGGTAGCCATTACGTACTGAATTTTCTCGCTGTAGCAAATTAGAACGACGTAACTCCGTGTTACCTATCTGAAAAAAAAAACTTTTTGAGATGCGCTCTTATTTAAAAAATACGACATTTTTAGGGTTTTTTATTAATTTTTGAATTGTGTCACTTCATTTGTGTACACCTTGTATTTGGTTTACTTAAGATTTATGCTTGTTCACGGAAAACACATTCTATCTTTCAGACGTTGTTTCTATTCTTAAAAATGCATTACTATGAAGTAAGCGATCTAATTGGACTTAGAATAAATGCATTTGTAGTGAAAGGAGCGGGTTTTGAATTTTAAAACAAATTAAATTTTTAGATTAAGCTCATTTTTAGACTAAGAATTATTTGGTAGGCTAAACTTCTGAATTTTTTTCTAAGAAATATTTATTGATAATCAGATGGCTCGGTTATGTTACAGTTTATTTATTTCCTAATAAACGAGAGATAGTATGCTGTTGCTAAATATTTGAAATTATAGTGCTAACTAATATTGTCCATTCTTTCTTAAGAGTAAATTATTTAGAAACGACCTTAGTGCGTTTTTTTATAATAAATTTCTATCTATAATAAACCTCAATATATTTAAGGAGTTATTAATTTTACAGAGTCGATTACTTTTTCATTAATTCTACTGCAAAGCATATTGTAATCTGCCGTTTTGTTTGTAATGGATAGCCTGGACCTCACCTATTTAAATAAATAAATGTCTCTTTGTATCTTTCAAAGTTATTTGTTTGTGACAAAACCTCGATAAGATAAAATTAAACTAAAATAAGATTTTTGCTGAACGATGTGCTTTTATCAAAATTCAAGTAAAATTAAAATCACCAGTACTAATCAACAAATTCAGTTTATTTAGTGAGCAAGAATTCCATAATCCCTATATAAAATAAATTGCAAATATAATGAAATAGTTATGTTTAAAAAGCCTTTAATCACAGTATAATTTTAAAAACACCCTATTTTTCAGTTTTACGAAGTATCACAAGCAAAATATATTTTAACATTACAATGGATAATCTTCGTTTATATTTTTAATCACTGACACATTACTTTTTTTTAAATTTTACAATTAAAAGATGATCAGGAAGGAAAAAATTTCATATTGAATTCTTCATGTTTCCATCTGAATTTCTTACAATTTTTTAGAAAACAGAAGAGTAAATCAGCCTCAAATGCGTAAACACATTGATGTGCAATTTTATCTAGTATAGACTATTACAGCTGCAATATTCTGGTTTTCCCTGAATGTTGAAGTTGTAGTTTTCTATATTTATCAAGAAAAAATCAAAAACTCCATTATATTAGAAATATTTCAACACAAGCACTCTGTCTCACAAAGTTTTAAAAATATGCAACTTATGAAATGTTAATATTTTTCGGCGAAGATGCCGACGAGCTGCTAACAAGCTGAAGAACAGAATAAGCTCTGTAGCTAACTATTATAAAATATTTATTAAAATTCAGCTAAGAAAAATGCTTTCTAAAACTTCACATCAAACATGCATGCATAAATAATCAGGTTTCTTTCTGCTGTTTTGCAACGTAAGTGACCTTGAAATATGATAGTTTTGAAACAATTTGTCGTCGATATATTTTCCAGTGGCTCGAGAAAAACTTAGATGGTATTTCTAACGCTGTACTTGCCATACATTATAGCATAAACTACTACGTAATTTTTGAAAAAGGTCTCCCAACAGAGATTAGATTGATATATATTAAGATATAGCTTCCATAATGGCAACATGTAACACTTATATGTATTCTTTCTATTGGTAATAATTTGGCACTTCTTTCAAAAACGACCAATATTTATGCTTCTTACATATGCATCATAGAGGAAACTATATAAAATTTTTTTCTCCTCTTTCGACGTATTCTTCTAAAAGAAAATAATATAGCATGCGGTTCTATAATTTCTATATCTATGTGGAATTTATACCAAGAACAAATACTATGCATAATATTGTTACAAAAATCATCTGGTGAGAGTACGTGAATGTAATCCAACCAGCAGGATAAAAAACAAATAAATCTTTATTCCACGGAGATTTTTTTAGCAAAACTCTAAGAACAGGTAACAAAACTAATCAGCACTTGCATAAATTAATAACAGAGATGACTACTAAATCTCAGACACAACACTTTCAATAATGCCCAATGTCTTATTAGCTCACCAGCTTCAATGCTGACCAAAGTCCAACTCACTGACTCTTGGTTTGAGAGCTTGTTTTTATACCTTTTCAACAGGAAGTGACGTCACATAGTAATATTTGGTCGGTTCTTGATATTTCAAACTTCTAGTGGAGATAGGACTACAATTCATGATTTTTCTAGAAGATTCCTTTTGTCGCCAAAATTAACATGTCAGGGGAACAACTTTACAGTTTCGTAACAATATAGGGGAAAGTGGGATAAAACCGGGTAGCTAAGGTCCGAAGGCCTGCTGGAGCTAAATTATTCGACAGAGAGCTTGTCAAGTTTTATTAAAATATATATTGTTTATCGGAGTACAATATATCTTCCCAGAAAAGTCACAGTTTCACTACTTTTTTATCAATGATTTTTATATTTAAAAAAAGTCAAACTATCCGGTTTACCCCACTAGTGGGGTAAAACCGGGTACATAACGTTATGGGAAATTAGGATAACTCGATTTTCAGTGGAAAAAATGAAATCGTTTTTATTTTTTATGACAATTTAGGAATATTAATTACAAAATTCACATGCAAAGCAGTTGTCTTCTTTCCCCGAGCCACTGCAGCTTTCGTGGGCACAATAAAGACAATATTTACATTAAATTAACCTTTCTTCTTTATTTAATTTTAAAAATCCATCTTTAAAATATAAACAATCAACGTGTGATATGTTTTTATCGTCTTCAGTTGAAGAATCATCAATACTGACTGTCCCAGTCTTACTCCACTTGGAGTATCCGGTTTTATCCCGAGTGCAGAGGTTATAAAAACGAAATAGAAAGCGCAATTATTGGAGTAAATCCTTATGGTTTGATAGGGTATAAATCCTTAGTAAACTTATAATAAGCTGGACTAAAATTGGTTTTTAAAAGTGTAATGATTTTGAAATAAGGATAGTTTAAAATCAAACGAACATTAGAGAGTTGACGTCTTAAAACAGATAAACCTTCACAGAAGCAGTGAATTCAATATCTGCAACACGCTACTACGACTGTTCCTTTTTCTTGACTAGTAGAGTGTAATTCAGTATCTGTCCGCTATAAATAAGAATTAATATTGCCAGAATCAAAGGTACCGGTTATACCCCACTACCCGATATTACCCACTCTCCCCTACTTAACGCAAAATAATTTTAAGTGCGCAAAGTTTCAGGCGTGATTCGCTTATGAATGAATGATTTCTTTTCTATTTAATATGTATTTTCCTTTATATATAACTTAAATAACTGGTCAAAAAACACTTATTCCGACTTATATTTCTATTATTTATATTTTCAGTCTCTAATGTGCAAGAAATTTAATTATGTGAGGGTTATGACGGGTAAAGTGGTCCCATACAGTGGCCGGAACTATCGCTTGGCCTCTCTTGCTTTGAGTACTTTTTCTTCTATATCTTGAAGGCTTTAGCACATTTTTCCCCAGTGGGTAGTATAGAGGTTCTCGTCCCAAGCGTCTTCGCGCGCGCGCGTAGCTGCAGTGGCCTTCCGATATCTTCCAGAATATTCATGATTCCAAGAGATGACGATTATTCGAAAATGCATTTATTAACCTCTTGCACTGGAATGACTGGCATACACTTTCAATTTTATTACTTCTAAAGCGGGAATGATGTGCTCTCTATGCTCATTGACTCATTTTATTATCTGAAATAAGCAAGATTAGAAATACAAACATGATAGATACTCCATTATGTCTTCAACAAAACAATGGAGGAATTCTCCTGGTCATATCCGACCTAGTGAAGGTAAGCAAAGATCTACAAGAAGGTGCAAGGCATGTGCTAAACACAATAGGTACAGTGAAACTATCTGAGATTGTAAGAAATGTCTTGTAGTACTGCGCGTTCCAGGCGACCATATTGTTAAAAATAATATTGAATGTTTATTTGAGTTGAATTGAATGAATGATTTAATATCCACACACACAGGATACATTCCAGGTTCGTGTTTGAATTAACTTCAAACACGAACTAGTTTCAAGGTGCTCTTTGCGAGTTTTGCCATCATCATCATCATTTAATTTCCAACGAAAGAGGTTAATAAGAAGCATTTTGATAGTTTACAGGTTAACTTTTTTTGTGTGTGTTCTCTTTCCAATAGCACATAACGGTGGTGTTTCTGATCCTGCAGTGTTGTATGATTTCATACGTCTTTGAATCCTCTCTGAAGTTTGTGAGCTCTATACTGAAATACTCTGTATATTTTATAGCTCTTTTCTTTTAAAACAGTATGTTAAATTTCCACGAAATGCATAAAAAATGCCTGCTTTAGCATTGTAATTTAATTCATAATTATTACGCAGCTAAATATTCTTCGCCAATTAAAGTTATGATTTCTCGTAAAAGGCGGCTTTTTCTGATGATGAAAATATTGTTTTTCAAGTATACTCTCAATCGGCATATGTTCTACTAAAGAATTTGAAAAAAAGATATATCCAACCTTTGCAGTTATAAAGAATACAAAAGCTAGGCTTTTTATTTAGAAATATTGCCATATCTGAATGCCTATATGTGTGTGTGGATATTAAATCAATTATTCAATTTAACTCAAATAAACATTCAGTATTATTTTTAACAATATGTTGAGCAGCTACTGCGAGCCTTAAAATTTCTATTAATGCTACTGAAAGAAAATGCATCAATTCCTCGTGTGCAAAAGTAAAGCGTATTTTCAAAAAGAAACTTGACTTTTTATACGATATTTTTCATTCAAATATTTTCATATGTTTGCTATCAATAAAGCAAAGCAAGCATTTTCTTTTTATTCTAATCGAATTTGTAAAGCCATTATTTCTTTTTCTTCTCAAAAAAAAATCAGCAAAATCTTTTATTAAAAAATTCTTTTATTTGCGTAAAAGCTATACATTAAAGAATGGAATGGTTAACTTTTATGTGATAGTTGCTTCAATACTTTTTAATACCGTTACAATTGAATTTTCAATCTGATTTCATTTATGAAATATAAAAATAAGTATGTTATTGTTGAAAAGGCATTGAAGAATTCTTCCGTTTTTTCTGGAGTAAACGTACCTTTTCTTTATCTATTTAATTTATCTCCTTCAATAAAATGAGTCCAATCCTTTATATAATGTTTCTTTGTGAAAAATCAGATGCTTTTTTTCAGATAATGAGTAGTAAATTTTATAGTGACATGCATAGCAACAAAAGATAATTCGCTTTTAATTTCATACGAGTGCTCTGTAATGCAAACTAAATAAATCAATAAGCATCTCAAAAACTTTAAAATTCAAGAAAGTTAATATACTGGGCTCTTTATCTCTTTTTTTTATTGCGCTCAAATATAAAGTATGGAAACGAATCTTTTAGTTTTGTACTCTTAACTTGGTAACTTCTATGAATAAAAAATGTTTTCTAAGAATTCGTTCTTGTTTATTACATAGAAGAATGCAATAAAAGTTACCGTTTCTATAGCAGCCACCAAGGCGTGGCCTTCAGAGTTTAACATAAATCTTAGATGAGACATATACATATGTAGCATAAAATATGGCATAGTTAATAAGTGGTTTAAGACATGATGTCTCTGGGAAAATCTTTTTACAATATTTTCTTATTATAGCGAGAGAGTTTTTGATGTTGACACAAAACAGAACCATTCCATCTAATAAATAAATATAAAAGTATTTTAAATGTCCTTGATATGTTTGGCACTAGCAGAATTTAAGAATATGCAAAAATAAAATGATTCCATCATTGCTCATTGCTCAGCTCTGATATTAAACCTCACGTGTAAACACCTCAAAACTAAAAAAATTCAATAAAAACTTATTTTACAGTATGTACAATATGAAAAATATAAAAAGCATCTTCATACTTTAGAGTTTAAGAATGAAAGAAAAAACACTGGATTAAATGTTAGTAAGAACAAAGAAAATATTTGAATTTCATTACAACTATGAAAGGTATTGTAAACTATATTAATAAAATTAGGGGAAATTGCCCGATAACTAAATAGGTGACACTTGCCCAATAACTGAATTTCTGAATTTTAGAGCTGTGTTAAAATTATTTTTGTGTGACAATATTTTTCGAAGTTATAGCCGGAAAACGCAAAATTTTCGCTTGACTTTTAATAATTCATTATTTTAATTATTTTTTTTAAAATTTCCAAGATGCATACTGACAGCCTTCAAAGAAAGATTATGCCAAATTTGGTACTTCTAGATCCAACGGTCATTCCTGTAAAGCTCCAACACACACACGTTCGCTTTACTAAAAATACTAGTTACTAGAAATTACCCGTGAAAAGAAGAAAAAAACATAATGAACATTATTACAAATTAAGTAAAGAATAAGAGAAAATTAAGAAAAATTATCCTAACTTAACATTGCTTTCTCAAAATTTATTGAAAATAAAGTATTTTAGTTCACTGAGAATTATTTCACTTTCATTAACTGTAAGGCATTCGATCCCTTTATTCTTTCAAATATTTAGAATAACTTGCTAAGGAAAAATAACTCTCCTTTCTATCTTAAGAAGGAATCTATCAGATACTCTTAATTTATTCAAAGTATTTTTCTGTTTTTCAGCATATTGAGGAAGATTCTAATTAATGCAGCTGAATAGTCAGTGTAACGTATCCGACAAACTCAGTCCTTGCAAACATTTCGTAACATCGAATTAGTATCAACAAAATAACACGAAAGTCATACCTATTCCATTATAACATCGAAAAATAAACTTACTACACTCATTAATTTACCATTGCCCAGATATGAAGTCTTAAGATTAACATCCCTCCAATCAATACTGAAGCACAGATACCACCAACCGAGATATCGAGTATTGATCAACAAATTTCAGCACGTTGAAACGGTTCTTAATTTTTAATCTTTCAATCCAACGATAGCTCAGAAATTAAACGAGTTAGATTAATGACATTTGAAAAATGGTTTTGTTACTAGGATTGTAGATCTGCGCTGATTTTAAATAATATCCGTATTTGACTGTCTATTCTTGCGTATATTGCTACAAAACTGTAATATCGCTTTCCCGCCTCGCTAGTCTTATTGTTGGGAAGAGAGTTTTACAGGAGTAAGTATGGAATCACCAGCAGTGGCCAATCCTGGACCCCTGACTTTGGCTACCATTTTGGCGACTTGGCGATAAATTTGGCGACAAATCGAAGATTCCCGAAAATTCAATCATTTTCTCGATATCTCTATTAGGAGAGGAGATATACAGAATGTAAATGTACTGGATGATTCCATGTGACGTTACGACCAGACGAACTAGGGTATATAAACGGAGGCAACTGAAAGGAAGGCGAACTTTGGAGTTTCGTCTGCAGTGCGAGCTGGGAAGCCAGTGAGCTGAGCGCTATTGAAAGGGCTATTACTATCATTATTAGTGATTTACTGACTGTTTGTGTTGCTAAGTCCGTAAGTGCTGTTACTGTTATTATTAGTACGTTGTTGTCGTTTTGCGTTGCTAATCTCTATAAGAGCTATTGTTCCTGCTACCTGTGCTTCATTTTCTCCTGCATATTTGTGAATAAAGCGTCATTCTCCATTATCCTGCTTATTGGACTGTTTCACCGCACACAAACAGGACGATTTTTGTAACAATATGAAAGTGAACACGTAAAAACGCAACACGGTATGTGAGCGTATATTGATACATAATCTTTGCACCAAAATTATAGATCTGTGTCTAGTTTTGGACTAAATTCACTGACAAAAAGACTATCTATCTATCCGTGTGTATGTGAGCATGATAACTCAAAAACACAGCAAACAAAATAAATGAAATTTGGAATGTGATCTTTACACCGAAATTGTAAATGTATATCAAATTTCGTACAAAATCGATCAACGGGAACAGGTCACACAGTTCCTTATACTGAAGAAGTGTGGATGCTTAACCATTTGCGGACAGGTACGGCGTTTAATATGCGCCACAGTTCACCGATCTCGAGATTGAGGTGTAGTAAATCCAGTTAACGAAGAGAATAGAGGCTAAAATTCGGACACAAATGTATATATTATCCATCCATTCAATCCCCTAATTTTATTACACTGTGAAAAATAAAGTTTTATAAAATTAAATAAGCACAGAGTTGGGAAAAATGGGATGGTGCATAAAGTGCGCCAACCTGATCTGAGTGTTCTAAAAAGTTACCTGTCAGCAAAGGGTTAAAGAGGGGAGCACCAGCTGTTAGAGACCTTGAAGCATTATGCTATCAGGTATTGAATTTGCTTTAAAGATTCTACATGGCATACCGCACACTGAATGAACACTGTCATAGCTCAAAAAAGTACATTTTGGGTTAAAGCCATAGAGACAGCCTAAAATAACAGAAACCAATGTTAAATACTACTCTCTGTGCGCTCTACCAGAAATTTTAGCAAACAGAGTTGTGTTACTTTTTGATCTAGGAAGGTATAATTTCAGGCTTACTCAGTGTCAGGTTAGTTCAAAAACGCAACTTTTTTCGTTATGACAGAGTTCATATCGCGATAATCTATGATATATATTTACCAGCAGTTTTAAATGTAATGCCCAATAATCGCAGAATTGGATTGCTCAAATAGGATAGTATTTAGCTTTATAAATGTAGATCTCTTTATCGCATTAAATCTATCGCAAGTATTTCATAATTACGATATGTCGCCCATCTAATCCGATTTCTTTAATTTTTAAATCCATTCAAATAAAAAAACGAACACGTGAACAAATATTCTTATTGAAACAAAATACTTTTCATTCAGAAAAAAGTCTTAATCAGTTTTGCGCTAAAATTAGCCACTACTCTTGAAAGAACAAAATAAAAGATACGATCCCTAGATTCACTGGTATCTAATACTGGATTGAAATAGTATTTTAAGGGCAAGCAGTAATTTCCTAAGTGGTCACCCGTTTAGTCTAACTTTCTTGTTTTCTTTCCACGGAACATTAGTCAGTATTACAGAGCTGCTCAAGTACATTTTGATACCGAAAAAAATTTTTAATCGTTTAACTGGAACTAAAAAATAAAATCTACTAATTTCCAGTCTACCAGTTTGTGGCTCGTTTCACTGAAATCATTTGTAAGGAAACACATTTTTGTCTATGAATTTTTTTAATTTGCTTTAACGAATTAATAATTTCTAAAAGCATCGTTTTCAATGGAGGCATATTCTTTGACAATATAATAAAGCAATTCTCTTCGATGATTGGGATATAAAATTCGTGCATGAACAAAATGTGAGTTTAATCACTTGATCCACTGCATCGACCATTTTTCCGTCTTGAGACCATCTAGGACAAATTCTTCCAGCTTTGATATGAGTATAAGAGTATTTGAAAGTATAATAAATATATTTTTTTGACTGATTTAAAATAATTTGACTGCTATTAACTGAAACTTTGAAAATACTTTGTTAAAATATTTTAATGAAATTTTGAACTTATATATATAACCTTATGTAAGAAACTAGTTTTTTTATCATTCTAACATACATGACGAAATAAATTCTTAATATCCAATTCTTTCTGCTCCAACAAAATATATACGCCTCGGAGACCTAACACCAGTGCCATCTTCGATATAGAACATTGACGAGTTCGAAATCGGCAGATTATATGAACCAAATTATTTAGGAATCAAATGGTTCCCTATGTGGTGGGGTTGCGGAATTTCGAAAACCGAGAAACCGATAGTGTGCCCATCGCTGTGCGGCCATGCTTAAGAATTACACTGTCTGCCCTCAGCAATCCTCGGGACTCATCTTGAAAACAGGATGTTAGTTCAACAAAGCAAAATCAACGAACGTATGCCAGATTCGAATATCAACGCATAATAACCCTCCTCAAACTGACTGTGTGTACGTTACTTCAGTGAATCTGATATAAAGCTTTTAGTAAAATAAAAATTTAGAGCTTTCTTTGAAATTGACCTAAGTAATCTCCGAGTAATTTTTGAATTATTTACAGGCCGAATGCGGTTATTTTTTGAAACCCACGGTGACCTGGTGTGGATTCAGGATTGAAGGCTCGTGGGTTTGAGACTCGATTTCGCCGAAGATCCGCCATGTATATGGCCTAGTGCACGCTAAATCCGCCGTCGTGTTTCAAACACTCCCAGGTTCAGATGGTCTGGAAGTTTGGGAAGAGGAATGCCACCTTAAATGTCGTTCTCGTTATCTGACCCACTATTCGAAATCAAGAGGATAGTGGGTCAGTAGATAGATACTATTCTCAAATTCCCCTTTGTTATTTGAATAAGGTCGCTATAATCTAGCAAATCAAATCAGTGCGTACTATTTCGAAAGCAGAATTGAATCGATGAATATTTCCATAAAAAAGAGCGCATGTACTTAAATGCAGAAATGTCTATTATTACTAATTTCATCAATCTTTAACACGTAAATCGTCGTGTGAATCAAATACAATTCACACGGCGATCAATTACAATTCATACCTACTATCTTATCAGATGACACCCTCCTCTACCGTATGTAGTTAACCCTTTGCGGACAGGTACGGCATATAGAGTGCGCCAGTCGGTATTACCATAAGCTGAATAAAAACTATCGATAGTGGAGAGCTCGCCGCCCTCTAACCTCGTTTTAACTTTCCTCCTACTTTCCCCGCTGACAATGAATCAGCCAGTTTGGTCTGATAGCTCTTGAAATCCATGAAACGCTCTCCATAATCCAACCTGGCTATCACGAAACGGCGCTGAATAATCCCTACAGAGCAATATTCGACTGTTTTGGAAGAATCAAGCAAGAAAATACCAGATGAAGAAGAATGTGATGCATTACATCTCGATGGAGAAGTGACTGAGTACGGCGATCAACAAACTGATTCTGAGACAGACGTGGAGGACAATCCAGTTCACGAAGAATGTAACGACTCAAACTCAAACAAAAATGTTTGCATCATCCATCCATTCAACCTCTAATTTTATTACACCATAAAAAATAAAGTTGTGTATAATTAAATAAGCGTAAAGTACAGTGTTCTAAAAAGTCACCTGTACGCAAAGGGTTAAGAGATAGCAAAGAAGGAGTCATCTGATTAGATAGATGTTTGGAATTTCAGGCGCAGATCGTGGCAACTAACGTGTTAATCAAGAGTATTTTCCGGTCATCTCTAATATCAAAGTGCGAATATGATATGTGACCTGCACAAACCATCTTGCCCTAAACTACAACCTACCATTTAAATCGGAAGATGACTCAAAAATAAGTTTCCAGGTACTTCAAACTTTTGAACTTTTTTTCTCGCGAACTTCTAAATTTCCTTTGCAGCTTCACGCTTGAAGAAAATCGAACTTTGCAAAGCTAACTTTTTTGTTTGAAAAACTCTTTTTTATCCAATTATAACATTTGAAAGGCTCAAAACAAGATGGATCATTAAATCAAATAAATTCTTACATTATAAACCAGAGAATTTATCAAAATATAAGTTTTAATCTGTGAGAAGTAAAAATGAATTTCAGAAGCAGAATTTAATGCTGTTCATCGAAATTCTGAATTCAGAAATGAAACTTAAATGTTTCCTATCCAAGAATAATACGATCTCTGTAGTCTTTTTATATTTACTTTAACGCTATCAATGATAATAAAAACTGTCAATAACTACGAGCAGGTGTATAAAAATAAGAAATTTAACATGTCTTATAAATCATATTGGTATACAAATATAACCGGAATCTGAAAGTCATTTTGTTGCCTTTATTTGTAGTTCTGTTTTCTTTAATTTTTAAGAAGTCGTTAAGTAAATAACTTGTTATTTATTTGACAACTTACGTGTTTGACTCTGCAAAAAAATAATTTTTTATCTCCTCAAAACGAAACAATTTCTTGAAGAAAATTCATTTTCAGAGCAATGAGATATTATGTAGCACTATAAATTATTGTCAATAACTCCTTCTCAGAAATAATATCTTATACGTTTAATCTGACATGTGATACTAACATGTATCGACTCATACTAAGCTACGAACATCACAAATAATCAAAATAAAGGCAGCTTCCCTTCATAAGTCTAAGCCCCATAAACTGAGCTCCGAAAATAGCAAATACCCAAAATAAAAGAGACATTTCTTCAGATCAAAGCTTCATCAACTAAGCTATAAGAATAACAAATAATCGCAATAAAGACACTATTTCTTCAGAAATCAAAGTCTCATCAATTTATTCAAAGCTTAATAAAACTCAATATTGTATCTCCACTACTGAATTATGTTAATAGAGTAGGCGGAATACTAAAGGCCAATAGCATGATTATTTGACAAAAAAAATTCTAACTCCTTGTTCAAGTCCGCGAACGAAAAATTATTTTAAATTATTTTCTTGTTACTCTGATGGCATTGCTCAAAGGCCATTAACCTATCCATAGCCAACGACTCTCGCTTATAAAAGCAGATTAATCAATAAATGGCATCGAATGAAAATTCGATTGACAGATAAAAGTAATGAAATTTCCTAAGTGAAGTCTTTCACATGATTTTTACGATCAGAAGACACGTTATCACTTTCTTTTTTTCCGCACGGCCTAAGAAATAATACATTATTTTGTTTTTCAGCTGGAACAATGGCTTTATAATCACAAAAAACCTAATAATTATTTAAGCAAAATACCTGGTAGGGTTGAGGTAATTTGTTTGTCGCCATAACAAATAGTCTATTCAGTACCTGTACTACACGTGAGCTCTTGGTTGCTGTAGCCATCATTACTGTTACGTTTCCAACGAAACATTGCAGTTAACAGAGCTAACTTAAAGACTCGAATGAAATATTCAGATGGTTGAAGGCTTAGTGACTTGTTGCGGCTAAGCATTTAAAATATGGAAATTATTCTACTAAATTACTCCATACTAAATTCGTTCAAAATTAACATAAGCTTTTAGAAAGAGCAAAACACTTTTAAGTACATTGTTTCATTAGTAATATGAAATGAAATCATATCTTCTGCATATTTTAAAATGCTTGCGTTGAGTGCTTGAAGGCTATTATCTTAAATAATTCGAGTTTTATGATAATTTTACTCCTCCCACTAATTATCTTGTATGAGATAGAATCGATTTTCCAGTAAAGTATGCGGTAACTCTCTTTTCTGTATTATGCTATTTCGTGCATTTCGAGTAGAAACCTAAATATAACATTATATAATTAGTCGTATATTCAACTAAATATAGAAATATAGTAAGAACTTCTATTTTTTAAGCAACAGCATTCATGAGAAGTATATAGAAAGGTTGATAAGGGAAGCATAGTTTGCTGATTATTGAACTTAACCCTTTCACTACGAAATTTAAAAAAAAAATTCATCCCATTTTCTATGCGAATTTTTTTTTTTATTTTTTTATCTGGTTTTTCTATGCGAATGAAAATAAAAGGCTCAAAATGATTGATTGGAGGGTTTTTTTTCTCCGAGAGGATTTTAAACCAAAGGATGGGACATAATAATCCCATAACCAATTACATTTTTAAGCACAGAGCATGATTATTATTAATTAGTACAAAAACTTATTTTTATATTTACAATATTTCATCAATATTATTGCAAAGAAGTGTGCATTGCTTACCAATAGATCAAAACTATCGAATAGACATGCACAGAAGGAAAATCTTCAGTCAACAGTGGCTTTTGGAGGGAAAATATGCCTTGCTTCCTGGGTGAATAAAGATGAAATGCGCACAATTGTTCTTTTCTGCAACTGGGATATATTGCAATGAGTTTCAGAGCAATTTTTATCCCGGTAATAATTCTAAAATGTTAGTGGGACTCATATGTCCCGTTAGTAGTCAAAGGGTTAAGAAGCAGAAATTGCTCGTCTATGTAGCTTGAATAAACAGAAAAAGAAATTGGCGTTAAAGTGTCAGTTTCTGAATACGCTACAGGGGATAACGTGTCTGATTCTCTCTTGCGATTAATAAATGTAAAATCAGCTTGAATAACGAAAAATATGTTTCAAAAGACGGAACTAGGTATTGGATTACATGCCTTCTTCTCACTTCATAAAAACGTCACAATTATTTTGATTGAAAGATTTATGAGCTGAAGAACAGGAAAAAACTTTTTTGTAATCAAATTGATTTCGTAAGCGAGATACTAAGCATACCTGTAAGGGAATACGAGTTTGAGCTTAAAAATATGCTTCAGAAATCCAATGAATTGTTCGTATCTTCAACTAACTCATGATTGATATATTAGCCAAGTCAGTGGTAAAAATATCAAGATACGGAATGTTAAAATTCATTAATATTTTGTTTGATTCCTGTAAGCTACACATCCGCTCTGAATTAACTTTGAGAAAAGCACTTTATTTTTTGGTGGACAGTAAAAACACCCTTTTGTTCGATGAAAAATTATGAAGAGTTTCATTTTTCGTGCTGATGACTAATATAAAAAGTCAGCAAAGGGAATAAAATAAATTTCAAAGCATTGTGCTTAAATAAATCTTGACAGATATTTAGCTTTAAATAATTTTAATTTGTCTATAACATACTGGATTCAATAAATTGAAATTCATAATTTTCTATACGTAAGATATACAATTTGAAACATTCAGAATTAATTTTTTTATTATTATTTTGGGGTAAAAACGCAACCATTAAATCATCTTATTATTACTTTATAAATAGCCAAATAACTCGATAACAAACTTTTTTGCAGTTCCATAAATTTCAATGCATATAGTGAAGAATTAAATATAACTTGTAATTAAGCTCTAAAGGAAAACCACAGCAAAGAATGAAAAAATCAAAGTTCTAGACATTTTCAGAAATATAAGTGCTTCTCTAATTGTAGTGGCTTAGTTATAGCGCATGTAGGAATTATTTTAATTTAAGTAGTATTTTAGATTATTTAATAGTAAATATTTTATATAATTATTCTGTAATTTTTATATCCTTACAGTCTTTTTAATTTACATTTTGTTTGACGTCGATATTGGACACTTTTTAATGAAAAGCTTTTCTTGCTGTTGGTTTGGCAGCATATTAAAAATTAATCCGTATTGTGTGCTTTTAAGATTACCTTTCATGCTTCAAGAGATGAAATAAATGAGATTCGTAGATTATTTTACCATTTTTATTTATCTAAATAAGAATGAAATACGTTTCGTGACTTCTCTCCAAATAAGAACAATAGGAAGAGGACAAAAGAATTCGTGCATTCTTCTAGTGCTCTTATAAACTCACTTCACATATCTGGTAACAAGATAAATTTTCAGCTGCGCGAGCCATTGAACCATTACTCACATGAAGATGCCAAGAATATCACAGTTTCTGGCATTGAAGTTAAAAAGGAACTGGGAGTAATACCCCGCCTCAGTTGAGATTAATGAATTGATCATGGAGAGTGAACTCAGTAGTTGTATTGTATTAGATTTGAATTTGCACTGAATAATTGTTTTACATGCGATGTCTTCAATTAAGTTGCATTTTACTTGGATACTTTTTTTATTCGTCCTATTTAGCAGTATCTCTTTGCATCCAATTCAGACGCACTGAAAGACATAAAATTACCAAATTATTCACAAAACAATGTGAGAAACGAAATTCCCTCTCTATTATTTATTATTTACCGTGTTATCTTTTTCTCCATTCCTGTTTTTGGCACTGGTTGAACTAGGCGGGAGTCTTGAAAGGGGTTTGTTGGAAAGCGAGGTAAGGCCAAAAACCTTTCTTCTCTTTATTCGAGTAGTTTTCTATTTTTATGTCTTAAGGACAGGACTTTTAGGGTCAATTAAGAGTTATATTTTGACCGATGTCAAACTCTTAAACAGAAAAAAGTCTCGTTGTGAATCTCTGCTTTTTGTTTGACCCCTGAAGAAGTACAAGAAGCCTAATTCCTCCATTTTTTTTCACTTTGTCTTCACTCTGTTCTTCTCTCCACATTGATTTTGGTTGCAGCTGCATTTGCGCGTAACTAACTCGATGTATTTTTAAGATTTATTTTTAATATGTGTACTTTTATTTGCTTTTATGTGATTTTTTTTGGTAATTTTGAAGTACTGTTTTTCAATCTCATTTTTTCACATTTTTTAAAATCTAGTTTGGTGTTTTTATTTCTATATTTATTACAAACTTTCATTTAACTCGACTTCTTTCATGGTTGTAAAGAAGGAATTTTGCTATTAATTTTTCACTCGCTCTTTGATGTGCTAGAGTTATGAAATTCTTTATATTGTGTCTTATCGATAATCATAAAATATTTTAGCATTTTCAGAACTTAATTACCAGTAAATAAGTTAGCTTTAAGTAAATTTTGGTTCCCTATGTGAGCCGCTACCTGGTAGTGAATTTGATAAAAAAAATAATTATTACAAGATTCCATAATATTTATAATAATGAATCATGAAATATATTAAAGACTAAAAAGTAGCAAATAATTAAAATTAAAGTTTTAAAAGTTTTTTTTAAAAAATGATTTTATTTATGTAATAAAAAGTAGAAATTATTTTTATCGAAAAACAGGCGGTCAAAACAAAATCGCAAAAGCGTGAGGTGATGAAAAAGTGCTATAAGAAATTAAGGGACAATAAATATCAAAAGAAAGAAAATTCCTAGGCATTCCTAGCCGCCTTCGGCGACCATCTTGTTCGCTGGAAATAAAATTTCAACTGAATCTCTTATGCATAATTTTATATTCATGGTTCCCTTAACAAAGTAGTTATAAAATTCAAATTGCTATAGACAGTTAACCAGCGTCATTTTTGTAGACTTGCACTTGTTCTGTTCCTTGTATACATTAACGTAAATTACGCATTTGATTTCAACATTATATTGGCGCGGCACATTTTACGTCCAGCAGCATGTTAATTGGCTTAAAAGACGCTGATAAAACGAATTAAAACATAGCAAAGATAATCTTTCAGTTTACTGGATTATTTCAATATATACTAACTATCTTGAGGATTTTACAGATTTCACAGAAAATTGAACAAATAAAAGAAGAAAGTAAAATCCAAATGATATTTTCTAAGCTTGAAACAATGGAGAGAAACATGCAATTAAATCTTTGTTTAAACAATGAAAACGGTTTGAAATGTGTTGCAACAACGAAAAGTATTGTCGTAAATAAAGCCAAAAACTATTTTTAAAGGGTTACTAAAATTAGAGAAAAAATCGTACGACAACTTTATAGATGTCATTGAAAAGCTAATTTTGTGCGCTTTTAGATGATGTAAAAATAATTTTTTGCTGCAATATTTTCGAAAGTTATTAAGGAAAAACTCCAAAATTTCGCTTATTTTTTAATTAATTAAAATTCTAATTAAAATTTCAAAAACCGGCTCCGAGGTGCACATTCCCACCCTCCAAAAAATGTGCGTGGTATATTTCCTAGCTCTAAGTCCAGCGGTCTGCCCTGTAGAGCTCCAACACACAGACACAAATAACTTCTCCTTTATTATTCGTAGAGATAATGAATCATGAAATATATTAAAGACTAAAAAGTAGAAAATAATTAAAATCGAAGTTTAAAAAGTTCTTTTTTAAAAAAACATGATTATATTTATGTAATAAAAAGTAGAAATTATTTTTATCAAAAGGCTGGCCGTAAAAGCGTGAGGTGCTGAAAACAGTGCGATAAGAAATTAAGGAACAATAAATATCAAAAGAAAGAAAATTCCTAAGCATTCATTAAAAATTAAAAATATAAATATGATTAGAATTAAACTTTTCTTTGAGTATCCTTATCGAAACCTCACGCTTTTAATGTTTGTTTGTTTGTTTTCTATTTTCTGTTTATTTGTTACTAATTTTTTATAAAAAAAATTACTTTCTACTTTTTAGTACATTAATAAAAGAGAGTGTTTTAAAAACTTTTCTTTATTTTTACTATACAAGTTTATAGTTTCTGGGTTAAAGATTAAATTGTTTTCATAGCAATGAATGCTTAAAGTTTTCCAATTAGATTAAGTGATTTGGAGCATATTTACTACCTCTCTTTGTTTATGCCCATCTGAAATTATTCACTATGATCTGAATTACAAATAAGATTGAATGACAAAAGCAAGCAGTAAGCTCAGTGCAATTTGAATCGTTTAAATAACTACTTCCCCTTAACTTTTCAAAGTATAGGGGGGAAAGTAAAAATTTACCGAAGAGAACAGCGAATCGCTTTCATTTAACATTTTTTTATTCCGTAATTTCTTATAGGGAAAAAGGGAGGGAGGAAGAGATCTATATATATAGAACAAAAAATATTAATTGTAAGTAATTCCCTAGACTGCTTGAGCTGAAAATAAGTTTCATTTGATATTTTTAGCCAAGTACAAAAGATCTCAATTAGATAAAGGATTTTCGGCCATGTGGTTGATCCCCCACGTAGGCCATTAATGGTAGTAGAGGACGATAACTTTCCTTGAATCCGCTCGATAAAATGCTATTCTCGAAAAGTAAGAAAACTTTCTTCTTCTTTACGATGAAATCTAAATCGGTAGCGATCCATCACGAAAGAGAAGTTCAGATGCTTCGTATAATTACATCCCCCCTGATAAATGATTGCGATCATAATTCCTCTTTGAATACCGGATAGATGCAACTAAAAATAACTGCCTCATGATCACGCGATTTTGTTTCCCATTCAAAGAAGTTCTTTTTCATTGCATTCAGGTAATTCTTAACCAACGATCTTTCATCTTTAAATGAGGATGTGTCTTTCTCCGTTATTAGGAACCGCATTTCTCTAGAATAACAGCTTTGTTGTTGGATGAATAGCAATTTTTGCATGGCAACTCCATTGGAGTTTTAAAACATAATTAGATTATGAGAAAAAATAAGATCACTTTATTAAAGAAATTCTTCGCTAAGCTTTCCGGTTTCGGCGGATGATTGTAGTATGTACAATAGCTCAAAAAATTCACTTGTCTCCAGTAGAAAATAAATTATTGCTGAATTTTCTATCATTAACCACTTAACTGTCCTGCTCGTTAGTTGTACGCGTGCTATTTCCGGTAATTGCTTGATTCGCCCGTGCGTCGTACGAGAAAGAAGAATTTGAGTGGTTCATTATCGTTTTGCTTATATTTTTTTCTCTAATTAGAATTATAATAAATTATGTTACCAAGAAATGGCATTAAACAATTAAACATACAATTGTGACAGATTTTGCATTTTCCAAGGTTTTACTACCACTAAAACCTTGGAAAATACAAAATATATACACGAACTGATTGTAATGGCAATGTCATTAGAATCATTTCGTCGTTTAACAAGCAACACCGCCTATTTCAATTTTTTGAAATTTCGAAGAGGAATAAAATACTCAATTTTTCGCAACCAATAACAGATATTTCTGAATATCTTTAAGACAATGCATTTGCAGTTTATAACCATGCTATGACTTGGCACTGAAAAAAGGAGGAAAACACTTAACAAACCCTATCCAAATGTCATTTTTAAAAAACTGAACATTCACTGAATAGGTGGCGTTGCTTGTTAAACGAGGAAATGATTCTAATGGCATTGCCATTACATTCATTTCGTGTATATAATGTCATTAGAATCATTTCGTAGTTTAACAAGCAACACCACGTATTTCAATTTTTTGAAATTTCAAAAAGGAATAAAATACTCAATTTTTCGCAACCAATAACAGATATTTCTGAATTTTTTTTAACATCTGATATAAACATAAAACCGCATGTTCCTGCTAGATGTGAAAAAAAATTCAGAAATATTCGTTATTGGTTGCGAAAAATTGAGTATTTCCTTCCTCTTTGAAATTTCAAAAACTTGAGAAAGGTAGTTTTGCTTGCTAAGCGACGATTTTCTGTTTTATACCGAGGTTATTTGGTGAGGTATAAATGGACCATTTATACCTCACCACCTCTTAGTCATATGGAATATTATGATCGGGAACATATAGCGGCTGATATGGAGTTAGAGTCATTATTGAGGATCCATTCGTTTGAATCCATTGTTCCAGAAAATTTTGCTTGGCTTCTCAGATAGTAGCAGCTACGAAGCGGTGTCTTTGAGGAAAGAGTGTTCATTGTTATGTTCAGACGACGTGAGTCAGCAAAGTTTGTGTCTTTCTAAATGGTTTTTATTCTCCGACCAGTAAATTTCAAATAGTTTCTTACTTTTCTAAATTTATTTCTGCACATATCACTGTAAAGTTTCTTTTCTTGTCTAGCACATGAGTATGACCAAAATACTAGCTTTCAGTAAAAGATTAATACTGAACTTAACAATAAATGCAAAATACTTCGAATTCATAGTTATAAACAATTAAGTTGACGATAACATCTTTCAAGCAAAACTGCTTAGGTAGCTGCAATAAAAAAGTGACACGTGTAATAAAAGTGAGTCGTGTAGCTTAGAACCATAGCATTCAAAACACTAATTTATTCTCAATATTTACTTAGCTGTCAAAGTAATTAAACTATTAGAGATGAAGAACTGATGAGATTTGGGTAGAATTTAGGTAACGAATATCCTAAAATTCAATAATTGAAAACTGTAGTAATAACTAATTTTAAAACAACGCATTTACAGTTTATAACCGTGCTATGACTTGGCACTGAAAAAAGGTGGAAAACACTTAACAAACCCTATTCAAATGTCATTTTTAAAAAACTGAATATTCACACGCTATTGAAATTAATGCTGAATGGTTGTATACTACTATTTCCACATGCAGGACATACGACACACTAAACTATACAGAGATTGCTTAAGTCTTCAGAAAGTGTAGGGTGTTTCAAAAGTGCCCTACTGAATGAATTAGATTTTTTTCAATGTATAAAAGAAGCCTAAAAATAAAGATAAAAGTTCTTTGCAACTGAAAATCCATACTGTAACTTAAAATATATTTCAAACGGATTTCCTTTAAGACGCTTTGAATGAAAGAAGCTCTAACGTCGAAGGTCATCTTTTATGAACTACGAAATAATACAGTGCTGTGTTATTTCGTCGAAGACTTTTATATGCTATGTATTTGATTAGATTAGTAACACACTCGTATTATTGCAAATTCATTCAAAATGTATGCATTCGATGTTTCGTAAGTTTCGAAGGGCTTATTGGCTTAAAAGCGTTTCAAATTTAAACGAATTGATATATTAATTACAAAAGTTTTAAAGCAATGTAGTGAATGTATTTTAATTAGATTTCTAAATACATTGAATGACTTCCATGACTTTTTAAAGAAAGATTTAACAAATAGATTGCAACCAGTAGAACTCAATCATTCAGTATCTATTTTTGTGGGATGCATTTTTAACTCAATTTTAAAAATGTATGAAAAAAGGAAAGCATAATTTCAACTCCATTAAATACCATGGATCTAACACTAGTCTTTTATTCTTCTATGAACAAATCTTTTGAAATTCAAAGAAAAATATGAATGTCTTGGATTTTTATGGAGTTTAATAAATCGTTTTTATATATCAATTCAAACTTTTCATATCCTTCAAAGAAAGAACTGGTATTGGTTTTAAAACTGGGAGAAAAATATAAATGGAATGAAACACGGAAAAATACTACACAAAATACTTGTATCCCTATAATAATATGTCGATGCACATTGTATTTTCTAGAACATTTTTTATACTTAAATTATTTTTCAAATGCTATGACAGATTATAAATATTTCTTATAAATTCGTCATTTAAAAGTGTCCCGTAAGAATAATAGAATATTTTTAATTTCTTTTTAATACACCAAGTTATGTGCAACAGTAATGACTTAAACTGTCTTGCCAGTTAGAAGTGTACAAGGTTTTTGCAAGAAAAATTTGTTACAAATCTGAATAGGTATTCTAATCCTATTCAAAATGAAGGATTGTATTTAAAAATCCATCGGTTGTAATAAAACGGTATAGATTATTCCAACATCTATAATAAATGATAAAGTAAATGTGAAATGTTCTCCTTAGATCGTCCTAGTTTCGAACCATACTTTCCAAGAATCATTAAGCAGAATCCAATTTAAAGCTCATATGCACAGAAGTAACAATAACCTTGTAGTCTAAAATTAAAATATTTTATTCATAACTTCTCGAGGTTCACAAACCTCTATAAAAACTTTTCTTTCAAAATCTACAACTATTTCACTTATCATACCTTAAAAAATTCTTGAAAACTAATTATGACTTTTTAATGAACATATTATTGAGAAATTAGAGATAAATTTGAATCATTTGTCTTTTTAAACGAACTAAGAATAAAAGCATGCACCATTTTTTTTATTTTTGTGAAGTTTGAGAAATAAAGAGTAGCTAAATCAGCCAACAGTCACATAAACGAACGCTGATCTGTACCGTTCAGGCATGCTAGTCAGTACCCAAAAAGTACCAATAATTTTATAAAGGGAGAAAAGTGTTTAGTGCTGATGCAGCTTAATTAAATACCTAGCACTGAGATAGCACTAATTTGTTAATAAAAAAGGACCAAATTCATGTTTTATGAGAAACTCATTTTTTAATTAATTTAATTTTAATCCATGTTAGATTTGTACTTTCGATTTCCTTTTACTTCCTTATGTTTCGTTTACTTAAATCAATATATCTATACATTATATAAGAATTATTGTAAATATTTTCTTTTTCAAAATAGTGTAAATATAAATAAGCTAGAGCATTACTAGCTGGTCCACCTTGTGGAAGTCCTTTCATTTGTTGGTATAATTTATTGACAAAGCTAATATAATTTTCGTTTAACATAACTTTTATTAATGTTTTATATGTTTTAATATTAATCACTTTATTAATGCTAAAATCTTCATGAATCTGTAATAAAATTTTTCATCATATCTTTAATATCTATACTGTTGAATAATTCTTGAAAATCAAAAGTAGGCATAGAATACATATTTGTATCTTTAATACTATTTATAATTTCGTAGCTATTATTAATAATGACTGTATTATTTCGTGCTTTTAATTGTTTTATAATCTCTTGGAGATATTTTTGTAAAAGGTTACCTGTATTCTTTACATAACTATAACTCTCATTCGTTACGCTTCTAAATTTGATAGGATTTTTATGAAATTTTGGTGTAAGAAAAATATGGGGATAGTTCACTTTCTCACAATAAAAATTTAATTTTTTATGAAAAGCTTTAATTCTATTATCTATTTCTCTTGTACTGAAATTAGTTTCAATATATGCCTCATTATTTAGAATATGTTCTTTAAGTACTTTGCAATAATAATATAATACAAAAGTGCCAAGTGTCAAAGTACCCAACAATATGGAATAATTGTTGGGTACTTTGACAACATAAACTGTAACAAATTCTCTCTGCAGATCCTCTATCTGTGTTTTAATATCCTGTTATCTACTTTCATCATGTGTTTTAAAGTTGTGTCTGTACAAATCATTCAAAACTTTATGTTTATACTCCTCAAAAGCTTCTAAAGGCATACTATATTTTATTGCCATTTTCAATATAAAATTCTCTATATCTTTTTTTAATTGTGCTTTAATGCTCCCATTACTATTGGATATTATCATTCTACGTTTTGTTTCCTTTTTCGTTAGTTCTCTTAATATACTGTTATTTACTATATTTAAGTCGCCTGTAATTGCACGTACATGCTTTATATCTATAAATTTGTTACATTCTTTGCATTTGCAATTGTCAATATTACTATTCTATCTGCATGGATTTGCTTTATTTCCGCCAATAAATCTAGCTAAATATAAATTAGTATTTCACATTACGAACTTAATCGCAAGTTTTATGTTAGAATGGAGTTCATGTAAGTGGTGTCAAAGTCACATGACAGCAGTAGCTGAATTGAGGAAACATGTCATCAAACATCTATCAGCACGCTGGTTACCCTGTGCTAGACATTACTTCCTTTTTCCTCCGGCACAAAACACCAAGTTTCTCAAATCTAAATAGACGCCCACCTTTGACGTAGACTACTTGCAGGGGTGCACTGGAGCCGGAACGCATGTGTGTGTGTGCGTGTGTGTTTTCGAAGAATAGAAATGTTTTCGTTGTTGTATTCATTAAAAGGCCGAATAAAGAGCTATTTCTTATTTATTATTCATTATTCAACATATTATGAAAGTCGAGCAATATACGTCCATATCGTATGAAACTTTCAAGTCAAAAGAATTCAAATATTATTTAACACTTACCGTTTCTACCTTAATTTTTAAATACACTCTTTTGTTATCATTTTCCCTTTTCATTACCGTTTTCTCCTTACTTTTTAAATACACCCTTTTGTTATCATTTTAATTTTTTTTATCTTCATATCTTTAATCTTCATCGTTTTCTCAATGTAGATCGTTTTCATCTTTGTTTTCATCGGTAACTTAATCGAAACTCCCCCTCCCCAACCTTAGAAATTTGGCGCAAATAAAGTAACTTGATATTTCGTAAACTTCCGGACCCTACATGACGTGTTCAATTAATTTTTTTGTCATGTTTCCCTCTGGCTGCATCCCTCAGTCTTAGATTCGTAAAATTATTTCTAATATTTGGTATTTCACTCGAATTCTTGGTCTATCATAATGCTCGGGGTGAAGGACAGTGTTTTTAGCTTTATGCTAACACTGTTCGCAGAAAACATTATGATTTCTCTAATTTTTTAGCTGCTCGTATAGATTTCACTTATTTACCCCTGATGAGCATCTATACGCTTTTACCGATAAACTACAGCCTTTCCATTTAATTTCAATATTGATTGATTTTCATGATGATTTTCATATATATATATATATATATATATATACAGCAAAATTAATTTAACCTGGTTTAAGCTTGTCCACAGCCAAGCTGCTATATTAATTGTTGAAAACTCCATATATGGATTGCCTTTTTTCAATACTTTTAATAACAACAGAGTTTTTTACATGTTGACATAAATGCTTAAATTTAATTTTTGTTCATGGTATCTATAGTATATTCAATTCTTTAGATTTTGTTTTAGATTTGGTTGTATTGTTTAAATTATGAATTTTTTTTATAGGATTGGCTTCATGATATGTCTTGTTTACTTTGTTTATGTAAGATCATATATAACAAGTTATATTTAGATTTATATTATATATATATATATATAGTGTTAAACTTTTCATAAACCAACGGAAGTGTCACGTATACTTACACAATATGACACATTTTGCGTTAAGCTTCGTAGTATGGTAAAGGTTATTAATTTTGCATTTCGGATTTCTTCCCTTTGGTTTCAAAACTTAGTGAAAATCAACAATTCTGGAGTCAAGACCACATACCAAATTTCAGTTATGTAGCTTGTTGAGTTTTACAGTTATCGCGTTCACACACACATACCAATAGAGAGCCAGTCAACCCTTTAGTGTATTTGGTTGAAAATTTCATAGGGATCTATAGTTCTGTTGATAAAGTCATATGCTAAATTTAATCCACTTAGCTTTCACATTTTCGAGTTATCGAGATCACATTTTAACAGACACTACCCGCAGACGTATTTCGTGTAAAATTTGATATCTCTTTGAAATCTACAATTTTGATGTAAAGATGATATCCCAAATTTTGTTTCGTTTTCGAGTAATCACAGACAGGCATAACTACAAATCTGTTTTTATTTTTTGAACTCAAGGAGCCCTAAACCGTGGAGATGCGTCAAGCTCTAGAGATCAAATTATTTGACGATCATAATACTTCGTTTTGTATGCTTCGTATAACAGAAAATATACAAAAAATACTCGAAATCATTTTACGAACAGAATTTGTTATTAAATAACAAGGAAATATATTCATCTATGGATAAATTATATACAAGTAGTGTCTCGAAGAAGGGAAAGTTTTGTAAACTCAGTTTACTTTTCCATTTCAAACACTCCTTCTCTGCGAGAAAAAAGCAAGATCTGGGCGAAGCCAAAATTCTGGTATTTTCTCAAATCCGAAATGTCAATCAATTGTTCAATCAATGTCATCAATTGTTAACAAAGAAAAGATGTAGGTAACAATCCCCGAAACTTAACCCTTCCTCTTCTCAAAGAAACAAGCTTATCTTAAAAATTGTTTCCAAAAATGTTGAGAAAGCAGAAAAGTAAGCAACTTTATGAAAATATGAAACATAATTAACCTTAATGTACTTTTTCGTCACTAATGAATGAATAATTTCACGTGTGTATGTGTGTGTGTTAATATTTTGAATGTTTTGAAATGTTGAAGGACTACACTCCAAGGTAGTGTATAAGATATTAGAAAAGGGGCGCAATTATCCTTGAACGAAGAAATACACTAATATTCCTAAAAAGAATAAAACTTACATTTCTTATTGTTTTGCTACTGTATATTAATCTGTATTTTATGCACTAAATCGTCGCTTGACAAGCAATACCACCTATCTCAATTTTTTGAAATTTCAAAGAGGAAGATTCAAATGAATTTTTCGCAACCAATAACGAATATTTCTGAATTTTTTTAATATCTACTATGAACATGAAATCACATATTCTAACCATACGTTAAAGAAATTATAAATATTCGTTATTGGTTGCGAAAAATTCATTTGAATCTTACTCTTTGAAATTTCAAAAAATTGAGATAGGTGGTGATGCTTGTTAAGCGGCGAAATACAGATTATATACAGTAAAAATATAATCTGTTTTAAAGGAAAAAAATGTAAGAATTGAACTAATAAAAATAGTGGACCGTGCACAATATTTGATTCGCTTTGTATGATACTCATTATGTATTAAATTTCTTTTCCCAACAGCTGTTTTATAACTTTCTAAATTTGTCATGTTTTAGTTGCTTATTTGCTTTCAGCTCTCATGAAACGCTTAATACACTTCCGCAAATTCAGACCTTCCATTAGTAAAACTCACAACAGAAATTAAACGCAAACATTTTCTGAAAGCAAACTAGACTCTGACTCTAGCAAAGCGAGTCATTTTTTTCCTGCGCTGAAAAACGGAGACAATCAATACCCGGAAGATGAGCCGCTAGGGGAAACACAGAGCGAGTAGCTGAATACTAAACGATTTACAATCTGAACCGTCTCAATAGATGACCATTGCTTCTACCAGAGAAATGAAAAAAAATCGGCGGGAGGGTGTCTCTACGAAACGGCCGCTGGGATTGAGGGGCGTAGACTTACTTACCTTACTCAGCTGTGACCTTCTGTGACTAAAGTAGCTCTATGCGACTATTAACTCTATAGTCTATAGTGACTATTAGTCTAGTGTGACTATGTGATATATCTATGTAAAATTCTTCGTGATTTTAACCATCTTTGCAACTCGACTATGACTAAACCGTAATTATAAATTTTAAAATTATTTTTGCAATCTTCAATGTGTACCTTTCTCTGTTGAATGAAACTAAAGCCAACTCTTCATGTTATTTGGTTGCGGAGTTATAAGCGTTTAACTTTAGCACGAAATTCAACGTAATTCAACAATTCTTGAGTAATATTCCGCGCGATCGATGAATGAATTGCCTTTGTCTGTGTGTGCGCGCATCAGTAGCTGTGACGTCATCAAAATTTTTCGTGATTTTCACCAAATTTGCAGTTCGACTCTGACTAAACCATAATTCCAAATTCTAACATTCTTTTTGCAATCTGCAATATACACCTTTCTCTGTTAAATGAACCTAACACCAACTCTCTATGTTATTTGGTTGCGGAGCTATAAGCGTTTAACTTTAGCGCGAAAAGCGTCCTAATTTTTTCCTTTCCCGAGACACTATTCGACCACTTTGGAGAGATGTAAGTCTACGTCAAAACTTCAACAAAATAAGTTTCCCATTGTTACAGTTTGAAAATAGTTATAATAAACGTTTCTCTCCACTTAAAATAAGAGTAGAACAAGCCCAATTTATTGCTTCAAGCTCTTTGGAGCAAACGTCTAAAGCAATAAAACTTCTTAATCTTATATATTGTAAATTTTTATTTAACTTGACTTGTTTCATGTTTGTAAAGTTGGAATTTCTTAATCGATTTTACACTCACTTTTTCATGAGATAAAGTTTTTAAATTTTGTACTCTTATGTATTATTGACGGCAATGCACTATGTTAACATTTTCAGAACTTAATTATCAATTAGTTGACTGATTTAACTAAATTTTGATCCCAAACGAGTGGTGTCTCCTGGAAATGAACTTGAAAAAAAATATTTCCAAGGTTCTTTGATATTTATAATAACTAATTTATAAATTAAAGACTGAAAAGTAGAAAATAACGAAAATAAAAATATATATATATATTTGTTCACTAATTAAGAGTGTTTGTAAAACTTATTTTTAATAAAATTATTCTGTTTGAAGCTATGAAGTTCATTGATTTAATTTGTTATATAAACGCATCGTTTTGAAGTTATGCGAGCACTAATGCGAATGAACATTGTAGTTTTGAATCATAAATCAACGGAGCCAACACCCCATTCTCCATATGGGGTAATTTTTATAGTTTAAATGGCATTAGACCCACAAGAAAGGGCAGCAAGTTGCATACACGGTGGAGCTTAGACAAAATTGAGACTCTAATTTCAGTACCCCGATCACTGATGAGAGATTCCCGAATGCGAGCTTCTGTCCCCGAATGAGAGATTCTGGGGCCGAGGTATCACAGACTCGATGAGAAGTTCATTTGGCATCGCCTAACTTAATTAGGGAATTTCTGATGTCTTAAAAAGTCTTAATATATTTTTTCATTTCTAGTGAAACTATTATTTAAAATACGATATAGCTGCTGTGGTCTTTATAACTATAAACCTTTCAAAATAAATTGAATTTAATTGGTGAGAAAAATGAAATAAATCCAGTGGGAAATAGCCCCAGAATAAGAGAAATTACCTTTATCCTTACACAGAATAGATTATATATATACTTATTATATATATTGGCTTATAGCTACTTCTTTACTCAAAAGATTGTGCAAATATCATTTATCAGCAATTGTGAGCCAATACCACAATTCGCAGATGTAAGCCAAAAACGGCATTACATCTGCCTAATACAGGTGGGGGTTCTAATCCCACTAGGTTTAGAATATCTAGCCAAGTCCGTGAGTCAAACAGTCATTATAAATGTGTGGCATCTTCTGTTTCACAAAACGACCTTCGAGTACTTGACTCCAAGTAGATAGGTTGCTTTCAAGGTAGACTTTTAGGGGATATTGACCCGCCCTTGTGTTCTTCTTGGAAGAATACCACGAAAACCTTCAGCAGCCATCCCGACCGTAAAGGGCAACCCGTTGCTAAAGTGTACATCGGTTTACCAGTTTTTAAATAGAATTGGTTAAGAACACATACAAAGAGTAGAACGTATAATTTCCTTCCTCCGATTCATGTTCCTCAGCCAAGCTAAACCCCTTATACATTTCATGCCAATGCTTTGCAGACATGAATATATTTTTTTGACATACACTCTTCAGATGATGAATATATGTCAACAAAATTAAAAAGGTTTCCCTTTCATGCACCTACAAAAGAATCTTTAGCTAATCGAGATCTGAGCTTGAGATCTATTGCGATTGAGGTGCGTTGAGATCACGAATTTTAAACCATCCTGTAAGCTAGTGCTGAAATGCGTAATTGTTCTGAAGATAGCTATTAATGAGTAAAATTGAAGTAAACTGCTTGTTGCAGTAAAGAGAAAATGTGCCTCAACAAGGTGGAGACATGCTGAAGGATATGTGCGGCTCGTCTGCAAGGGTGTTGACAACGGGACAAAAAGAATGCGCCCGGTCAGTACGGGGTTTCCCATAGAATCACATTGAAAGAATCACACAGACAATACAACATTAAACAAATGTGTCTCCAAGGCAGAGACAATGCGGA
>BGPR01000016.1:2122991-2155677 GCA_013235015.1 Araneus ventricosus
GATTTAATACAATTTCGATTCGATTTCATTTATTGCAAATTAAAGTCATCTTATCTATGACCATTTTAGCTATCAATTTTAAAGAATATATGACAACAGTTTGCTTTAGTCAATTTACAGATTTTTAAAGCCGAATTTCATTGCATTTTTTTAAGTGGTGAATATTCTACGAAGAAATATAAAGAGAGAGTGCACTTTTATCTCTCCATAGTGATTCTAACAAACATGAAACCATGAAATGATTTTAAAAAATATGAAACTCGTTACGAAAGTGATGGTTACAAAAGGAAGCCATTATAAAATGTCGCTTATAATTTATTAAATGTCTCTGATATAAAAGGAAACTCTAAATCAATGCTTCGTTAATGTATAGCTCTTTTTAAATTACAATGTACTGTTGTAGCAAAACAGCTCTACAAAAAGTTTTTAAATGTTTTTAGCATTTACACTGAATACAGCAGATATTTTTCTTATATTTTCAATGTCAGTGCTTTAAAAAAAAGCCTCAGACTACAGATATTTTTAACTATAAACAAAAAGAAGCACTTTGAAACTATTTGTCGGTAGCTTTTTTCAGTGTGTGGCTTTTATGTCATGCACGGACATTAATTACAGTTTCCCACAACTGAAGTGAACCGTAGCGTGACTATATTTCTTACTTGGCACAGTATTCAAATAGCTTAACAGCTTATATAGGCCAAGGGATATTATATTATGGGTCACGAACACATTTAAAGGCATGAGTATATTACAACATATACCTATTTTCAACTATGTTGTTCAAAGAAAATATTTAAAAACCGAAAATTTATTATTTTTTAATAATTTTATTAAATGAAATATGTATATATATATGGGATATCAAAAAAAATTCTTTGGAAATGCTAATTGTCTTTTGTCTTTAATAGGAAAAATTTATTAAGTTCCCCTCTCTCTCTGGTATAGACATCTACTTCATCTGTAAAGGATCTATTCATTTTCACTGTACATAGAAGATGATGAAGCGCTGGAACGAATTTGAAATAAAAAAATTTAGGCTTTATATTTTTAACACAGAAATTACGATTCTTACATTGGGTTCCATGTTTATTCCAATCGACTTTTCGTAAATTTAAACTTTTTTAAATATTGCGTAATTCCAGATGAAAAATTAAATTATTTACAGTAATGCTTTGATATCTAATCGTATATTAGGATCTTACAGGTCAAACATAACGATTGCAACCTTAAGAAAGGTGCGGTGTCAGACAGAGTCTAGACTTAGGGACCTTTGAGACCGGATTCCATTAAATATCCTCCATGCACACAGGCCTGGTCCGGGGCCAAATCCTTCGGGGTCAAATGTCTTCTCTCTAGTGTGTCTTGAAAAAAGGAGATACAAATTCATGTGTTGTTTTGGTCATCTGGCCAAGGTTCAATATTACAAGGTCCGTCTCAGCATAACTCTAGCAAAGCTTAAAAAGGGAACACTAATCTAACTAAACTAAACTAAACTAAATCTTGAAGAGGCATTTTAAATCCAGTTTGAGAGAAAAAGTACTAATGATTAATGACTAATGTTGAATACAAAACTTTAAGTGTTAATTGTCAAATTTAATACAGGGTGTCCATAAATTATCTTTACAACTTTAGACTTTAGAAACTTCAAAACTGTTCTAGATAATAACACTCGGTTTTCAACATGTGACAAGTTAACTCAGAAAGTTTTTTTTAGTTTTCTAGGTGATGCAGATTCTACGAAAAACGGACGCCACAGAAGAAAGCTCAGTGTATAGACTAGTTCATAGAGACTAAGTCCGATACCTAAGTGCAACGTTGACGTCTCAAACAGATGAGCGACCCCCCTCTGTTTATGGAGAACGCTACCCTGTTTCCATAAACGACGTGTACCAAGCCCGAATAGATGGTCGAGACGGTGGTTCCCTTGCTATTGTGTCCGAACGTTTCGGTGCTCTTGGGTATCGGACTTTGTCTCTATGAACCAGGCTACACACTGAGATTTCTTCTGTGACGGCCACAATTTTCGTCAAATCTGCGTTACCTGGAAAACAGAAAAAATTTAAAAGTTATCTTGTCACATATTGAAAACCGTTTCTTATTATCTAGTACTAGAAGATTTGTGCCAGTCTAAGACGGGCTTCTCGCTTGCCAACAATATCTCAGATTTGATTGTCACAGATTTACTAATGAATGTTGTTGAAAAAATCTCATGCGTATTGCCAGAGTGCTTAAGAAATAAAAAAGCATTAAAAACAAAACTGATGAATCAATCGACACTAACTTTCGTTTTGTCCGAATAAAAAATAATGCAGAATCCACTAATATAATTACAAAATAAAAAAAACCTATGAATTGATGAATCCAGATCTTTAAGTAAAAGGAGCCTTTCAGTGAAAGAACGGTTAAGGGAAAATATTAAATATTAAATATATAAATATTCATTTCAAAATTAAGTACGAAAAAGAAAGAAACCATTTAACAAAAACTGAACGATTCTAAATAGTTCTGTGTTCATGAATTAAATAAAAAGAACGAAAACGAAGGACATATCACATAACTCAATCCGATGAATCGACATAAAATAAAAAAAGAAAGGAAACTGCTAAACTCGGCTAAAAAATAAAATAAACAGTCAATAATGTCCATTTATCCCCTGTGTATGCTAATTTGTGGACGTAAACACGCCGTCTGAATCTCCTTGGCACGTAGCTAAACCAAACCACGTGAGCGTTACTGTAATTTCTGGATAAGTCTAATATAGATAGTTTTGAAGTTATTAAAGTCTAAAGTTGTAAAGGAAATTTATGGAGACCCTGTAAAGTAACGCTCTATTCTGTAGTTGCATCAGAATCTATTTAGAATTAACCTGTGACAGTGAGAAGCATGAATGAGTATGCACAAGAAATCCAGTAGATGGATACTGTTAGATGTCCGACTGGAGTTAAACAAAGCTACTTTTCAAATCTTTGACTAAACTCTTTCTGAAAAAGTACTAAAATGTCCTAAAATAGCGGGTAAGATCTATATAAGCTACCTTTCTTTTACTGTTTAAGTTTGGTTAAAAATTTTAAGCCATCTCCAGATTTTGCATTTCTTTCCCTATTATTTTTCAATTGCTTTTCTTCTTCAATTTTATACAATTGGTTTAACTATATTGAATATCCCACCAAAGACAACTATCAATAAAAATGAAAGCTCAAAATTACTTGGCGGCGTCAAATTAAAGAAAATAGCTTATCAGAAGACACCCGAAGAATTCTCTTTATTATCGGGGAGGCGCTTATTTTATAAAGAACGCAATTGCTACAACTAAAGATAAATCATTCATATCTAACGATTTATTTGCTTAAAAACAAACATTTTTTCGAAAACAAATATAACAATTGACAATAGGAAACAACTAAATTCTCACCAAGACAGTGTGCAAATAGCCAGCAATATAAGCACATTATACAAGGATTCTTTTTGCATATTCTTAATGGTAAAGTAGTATTTTTGTTCAAGTAAAAATCTAGTTAAATTCTCACAATATATAAGTTGTTAGATACTTTAGAACAGTTAAAGGTTTTCTTCAATAATTCAGTTATTTGGGTGATTATACTCACTTTGTGTAGGTATATAATTTTCACATTAAAAGATACTCGAAAATTCTATCAAACGTGATAATGTATGAGCATAAGCAAGTAAAAATATTTCATATAATTTATGGAAACAAATCTTAGGAACTTGTTGATTAACATTTTATTAAAAAACTTTTAAGGAGAAATTTCAAGAATAAAACATCTGCATAAAAATAAAAAAAACATGAAACATACATTTAAAAAATGAGAGAGTATATTGCAAAATGAAGGTACATTTGTTTTTTCACCATTATGTGTACAATCTTAGGCTTCTTTATTATTGCAGAATAAATAACTAAGAAAAAGTCTTCATTTTTCTTAAATTAGCTTTTTTCTTTACTTGAATTACTTTTAAGAGGCACAATACAGAATGTAAGAAAATATCTTTATAATAATAGTTGTGTTAACGAAACAACTATTTTCTTCCTGAGAGACAAAATATTTAAAAACTATTTACGTATCAAAATCAGGACATCGAGCTAGGTTGTTGACAAGTTTCATTTTCTCTAAAAAATATACAAAACGATTCATTTGACATAGAAATATGCATTTTTTTATCAAAGGCGCATCACTCAAATATTTAGACAACAAAACTCTATGGGGAAATCCTTATAGCTTGAAACTTTAAGGACCCAAAATTCTCATCCCTATTTAAAATCTTGCATCCGATGATTTAAATCGAAATAGCATGTTTTCCTTTAAAATTATGGGAGTAAAACTAAATTAGGCTTCTAGAAAACTTCTCTTTCATAGAGTGCATTACAATAAAATTAATTAACTCTAAATTATTTATAATACATTCAGACATATTTAATAACAAATCTATATTTTTGTGTATTGTCATTCATTAAACTAAAATTCAAATGTTAATAGATATGCATTACTCTTCTTTGTATGGCAATGTTATATATAACCTCCTATCTAATTTTTTAGAGAAATTATATATTTAGCTAGTTAATTTTAATACAATTTTCGTTAAAAATAATGCATTGAAAGGGTAAAGAATAGTTGTGTTATTTGCGTACGAAAATATTATTTCATTTTAAGCTAAGTGTAGACTTGGATGATTCAGCACGATTCAGTTTCCACTTCATAGAATTTTTTAAAGTATCCAATAGCTGGATACAAAATTGCCAATAAATCGTTGAAAAAGCTTCATTTTCCTTTAGTCAGTTACCTTTTAAATAAAGTATACAGTATGCGTTACGCAATCTTGCTATAAAAACTTTTAATAAAATATTTAGTTCTGAAGAGGCTAGAAAGTCGAGCTTATCTATTCGCTTACATTTATGCAGGAATAAATCAATAGTAAGTCACCTTCCTCGCGATTCAGTGTCCCTCACAAAAGCTCTGAAGAAGTCTGCATGAAATGATAAGAAATATCCATAAATTCTCCAAAGCGGGGAATCTTCCCCAGATAAACAGAAAGTTAAATCATCATGTATGATGACATCCAAGTACAACTTGCCATGGCAACCTATATGATGATTCTACGTAATTCATCAGGAAATGTGGGGGGTGAAAGATAAAATTTGGCTAAGAAATGCATTTATGTGCATTTTTTTTCTTTTATTGCTAATATTGCAGCAATAAAGAATATCTGAATGGCCAACTTGCGATTTTTAAGTGACAGACCATTGAGACGTATCGTGAAGTATCTTTATTACCTTTTTCGTTTCGGTTTTAAGTAACGTATTGCAATGAAAAGATGATTTTGAAAGGAAGAAGCAGATGCCATTTCGGAATTTAAAAGAAATTAATGATTAAGTTTAAGGTTCAAATCATGTAAAAAAGTGTTGTAGGATTTATTTTTCATGATGCATCAGAAAATTTCAGTATGAAATGGGGCATAGTTGTAAATTTTTACATGCCATTTTTCTTTGAATATCTTTACTTTTTGATATACAAAGTATAGAAAGGGAAAAATATTATAAACGTCAAAACATTTGACTGCGAGATTTTAAAGAATCTCTACATCTTAGATCACCCATAGTCAGAATAAAACCTTTTTTGTAATTATGTCCGTCTGTTTGTGAAAAAATAAAAAACGGAACTAGCCAGATAAGTGAAATTTAGTATGGTGTCTTTACCCCTAAATTTTAGATCAAATTTTGGATGGAATCTGTCGACGGTAAGTCTGTTTGTCGGTGTGCATGTGAACACGATAAATCAAAAACGCAACAAGATAGATAAATGAAATTTTGAATTTGTTTTGTCACCAGAATTGTAAACGAGTATCATTTGATCTGGTTAGAATGACAGTGGTGTATGTCACTTTAACTTTGTTTTGAGTAATTGAAGGTTTTCTAAAACTATCTGCAAAAATTCATAATTCTGCATATATTTTAACTTCAAGTGGTGGATTTGTGTTTAAACATAGACTCTATTTTTATTAGGCATTAACCTTTATCAAAAACTACCTGTAGGTTGTTTTAGAGTAATTTTAAATGACTTACACCACTGTCATTCTATACTAACAATGGATTCACTGAAAGAAATTCTAGAGTGATATTGCAAATATATTTTTATTTTTCAAAAATTATGTTGTGATTTTTGACAAATTAAACGTTAAAATTTACACTTGATATTTTCACTGGACCTCTTCAGATTGCTCTTCATTAGGTACCTCTCCATGATATGGTAAGAGGCCTAAATTGTCTTCAACATTGGTAGTGTTTAAATTATTGAAAAACCAATGATTATACCGGTGATATGAATGGTAATAGATACATTATGTATAAAAAATTTATTAATATTGATCTTACGTTAGGATACAACATTTCCTTTCGTAGATTTTTGGAAAAGCGATGGTCTTCCTTTTCTGCCTGTAGGAATAAGGTCTATTGTTTCAAAGTGTATAAAGTCTTGAAGAGTTTCTTTGTACTTGTTGCTGTAAGGATCATATTTTTCAAGTCTTATCCACTGTATTTTCAGCCAGTTTACTTCCATTTTTCTTGAGTTCTTTTGTTTCCTACTAATATTTCTTTATAAATTACTTGTAGAGTAAAATTCTTCACGATTCATTAGACAGACAATAAACTTCTTGGTGCGAAGGCATGACTTCATAATACTATACCAATTCTCAGGCAGATACACAGTTTTGCCTTTCGCAAATAATATCAAGGACCCTAACATCCAATCGCTTGGAAGAAAAGAATGTCCCAGTACAAGAAACTTTTGGTTAATGAATTCAATGTTCAATTCTTCGCTTTGAAGGAATTTGTTGTTGTTAAGGGGAAAAAAGAGTTGTGTTTTTATTATTATGGTTTTGCCCCGTACCTGTGTAACTGTAGATAGTTACTTTTTCACTAAGCGAGCATTTAATTTTAAATGTTTTATTACACATGAATCTAAATCTTGATATCCTGTAGATGCTACTGTTTCATCCGGAAACATAAAAGTAGCTGAGTTATTTTTTCCAAGCCATAAACAACGAAAGTATAGCAATAATAATTCCTCTTTTATAATATGCATCACTTACAGTTAATATTGAACACGGTAGAGATTTTTATAGGTCCATTGAACAAACATAAGTGCCTAGATTACTTTTTCAAATATTGTATCATTTTTCATAATTAGATTTCAAATCAGCCTTGCCAGTATCACTCAACTCAGGATTACTATATTTAAGCTTAAAAATACCACACTTTCTGCATGTGTCTTTTTTACGTACTTGGAAGTATAAATTCCATTTTTATATTGATTAGAGGCTTTTAATATTTCGAACATAACCTAAAAAATAAAAAGTGCACAATCAACAGTACAATACGTACTCAACTTTTCCACTCAAATTTAAAAAAGTGAAACTAGTATTTGTAGGTATAATAATGCCAATAAAAGGGGTATAGTGAATCAAAACACATAAAAAAGCTTTAAACAACGATTGCAATAACTACAGTCACTTGTAAATAACCATCAGTGGCCTAGCAACTGACTTACACCACTGTCATTCTCACCTTAACAGCAGTTCAGGTAAGTAGACAAATTTAGTGCTGCTCCTAGTGGTCAATCATTGTACTATTGATTTATGTCACTATCTATTAAACAGAGGAAGAATTCAAATCCAGGGTTAACACAAATTTAAATTTTTTGACTTACACCACTATCATTCTAACCAGCTCATATATTGAACGAAATCGGTCATCGGCTTGACTGTCTGCCGTTATGCTTATTCGTGTTTATGTGAACGCAAGCTGAATGCATAAATTTTAACATCTGGTCTTTGAACTTAAATAGTAGTTCAGTGTCAAATTTTGGACAAAATTAGTCAAAAGGAAAAGATACTGTTCAAAAATGCATACTCGATTCTCTTTTTTATGCGATGATGCTAAACAAAAAAACAAACAATATTATGGTAGTATGCGAGAAAGTCGAGGGGAGAACACTCCCGCTGATTTTATCAGTAAATATGCAGTTTAATCCTTTGCGGACTGGTGACTTTTTAGAACACTCAGGTCAGGTTGGGGCACTTTATCCGCCTTCCGTTTTTTTTCCCAATTCTACGCTTTTTTAACTATACTTAACCTTATTTTTTGTAGTAAAATAAGATTAGAGGTTGAACGGATGAACGATACAAGCATTTGTATTCGAGTTTGAGTCGCTATATTCTTCTTGAACTAGATTGTCCTCCACGTCAGTCATACAATCAGTTTCTTGGTTGCTGTAATCAGTCCTTCTCCATTGAGATATAATGCATCATATTTGTCCTCATCTGGTATTTTCTTGCTTAATTCTTCTAAAACAGCCGAGTATTGCTCTGTAGGGATAATTTCCCGCCGTTTCGTGATAGCCAGGCTGGGTTATGGAGAGCGTTTCACGCACTTTCAAGCGCAATCAGACCCAACTGACGTATTCATTGTCAGTGGAAACTATCGTAGCAAGTAGGAGGAATTAATAAGGTTAGAGGAGTGGTGAGCTCTTCATCCTCGATAATTTTTTCAGCTTATGCTATATACACACTGCCGCATTGTATACGCCGTACCTGTCCGCAAAGGGTTAAATTTGGTTTGAGCCATCATTCATTTTCCGTTTTGAAACTATTAAGCAGGTAGTAGGGGACTTTAATTACTGGCTGGCAATCCTATTTTAGCAAATAATTCATCCTGGAATGAAATATTGAGAGGAATTGTTTTCAAATTTGTGACCTTCTTGCATGAAAATGACTCCCGTTTAATTCAATCTCTTTAATCATTTTCTTTACTTTTTTGGAGGAAAGAGTAAAAATTGCACGCAATTTCATTCAGCAGTCGAAAACCCTCACGAATGTAGCCGTGTCTGTGTCATCGGAAACAAAGAGTAATTAAAATTTAATTTTTAAAAGATTTCATTAAATATGAGGATTGGTAGAAAACTTAAAACAGCATTCAGAAAATACACATTACAATTAAATATTTGTAACTAACCACTAATTCAAAACTTCAATCAATACATTTTAGGTACGTGCGGTATACGTGGAAAATTGATTAAGCGTTTTAATGAAAATAACAGGGGTAAGAGACGGGGTTCTGTTCTGTACACAACAACGAAACGAAAGTGATAGGAACTGTAGCCAAAATTGAATATGAGGACACAGAAGTTTTGGAAACGAGAACCATTTATCATGTACGCCCAATCATATTCAGACAAGAAACATTGTTATATTACATAGGATAGTAAATGTCAGATCATGCATATGAACATTGTTTTCATGAAACATAATAAAAACATTGTTCAACTGAACAGGAATACAAAAATAGTACTATTTTATTCAAACTCCTTCACGTTTTCCCTTTTATCGAACCTTGGGTCTTCTTAATGGAACAAAATGCAAATACAAAAAAAATGTTCTTTTTCATATGATGGCTCCGATTATTGCAAAATAAATGGGATTCTATCATTATCATTATAGAATATATCGTTTATTATATCTAAGTGGATCAATCCTTATCGTATTTATGATGAAAATAGTTTAGGCTTAGTGTTTTTAAAGATCTATCCAGTCTTTGGATCCTTCTTTGATTTGAAACATTTCGTTGTTATTAAGATGGTTGATCTATTGGTTAATATTTGAAATTTATCATGATGGCTTAACGTTGTAAAATGTTAACGAAATGTTATGGAATGCTTTTGATTATACTTATTAATTTTTGGTTAATAGGTTAACTTCTTTAGTTAATAGGTTATAAGTTATGCAAATATAACTTAATAAGCTTCCGTACAACAAATTAATATATAAATATTCCTATCGTTAGAGTTTTCTTCGACAGCATATTGGATGATATAGTGTCGAAGAAATCTCTAACGAAAGGATAAAAAAAATAATTGGAGATGGAATGCATTCTTAACTTTTCAAGGAAAAAGGGCATTTGACTTATTGAACTTTTGATACCTTGTCCAATTCAATAGTGGTAGGATTTTTATGCGTTAAACAAAGCATAAAAAATAACCCAATTTGAAGAACATTCCATTATTTCCTTAAATTCCGTTCAAGTCGCGTCGCAAACAATATTCCAACTTATTCTATAAGTTAAAATGTTCCTATTTTACTAAGAATTATCGGAAGTGTCGGTTTTCTACAAACTTAGAAACCCGAAAAATGAATTGCAAATTTTTTTAATATAAAACTTCATAAATATATGAAAACTTTTGTATCATAAATTTATGAAAATGTTTTTATTCATTCAAAAATGAACTTTATGATTCGGAGCTATTTAAAAGAATTGCAATTCCTTCGATCTCACCAGTGTAATAGAATCATTAGTCCATTGTGATGGAAACTGGGAAATTAGTTAGGAAACTGACACAAACTAGCTGGAGAGATTTTCTTTTATTGTTAATGTCTTAACTCGTAAAGGTGATAAAACTACTGTCCATTAAAGTCAATTCCTGTATTGTCATTTTTAGTATTTGATTAGTAAATGTACTGCTTCTAAGAACTAAACATTTACCATTCTTATTTTTCACTTGTATAGTGGAAAGACTATTATCGGATAAAGGCAAAGGGAAGTTGAAGTTTAGGATCAGTTTGGCCGTTGTTCGTAGACAATAATCAGTTTAGAAAGACGTGCTTCGCCAAAATCGATTAAACTGAGTTGTGATAAATCTCTAATCAACTTTCAAAGTGATGTCAGTTAGTATCTAGGGGCACATTTAGTAAATTAAAATATTTAAAATTTTACAAAATGTATTCTTGTAGTATAAACTGTAAATGTCCATCAATGCGAACATGAATTTTTTAGATATATTCAGATGCTGGCTCATTATTAGTCATTAAAAAGACTTAAAATAAAATTACAAATTCTCACAAAATAGGATGTTTAAAAAATATAATTTAAAATCGTAAAACGCAACTATAAGCAAAATTTTGTTTTATAAAATGTATCTACTGATTTTAACCAGATGCATGTCCCTTTTTGAAGCTAAAATCTCAGGGTTGATTTGCCTCCCTTGGGTGATGTAGATGAACATTTCGTTTCGAAGCAACACTAAGACTATTTTAGGACTGACCTCGTACTTTTCAACCGAAGTCAGATGACGAGGACGACTATAAGTTGGCCTCTCCATTTTCAGTTTCCACTCCACACCAATAGGTAGGCGTTTCCATCAGCTACGTGTACACAATAAATCTCCTGTCGAATCGAGTCTCGAAATCACAAACTCTACTACAGCGCACTGTAACCTGAATATGTCTATAATATTACAGTTACAGTGCATGTATTGCTGTAAGTTCATAATAATTTGAAAAGTGCATGTATTGTTGTAAGTTCATAATAATTTGATTAGTACATGTATAAGTTCATAATAATTAAAAATGATTTGATTATCAAATCCTTTTTAATTTTCGCATTTAATGAACCATTTAATAAGAATTTTGGAATGGAAATAACTTGGACATTTAATGAGAATATTTAAGTGAAAAATCTTTTTCCACGCTTCTTTAAGAATTTCGAGATGAACAAAAACAGCGAAATTGAATTTTCAATCACTCTGATCGAACTAAATTTGCTATTTCATAATAAATTCAATTACCGTAATTAATTCTAAACATTTCCTCAAATGTCATCACAAAACACAATAATCTAAATCTCCTTTACTCTAGAAAAAACCTATCAATAATGCAGTCAGACATAAAATATTTGAGATGCTATTGGCGAATTTTAGTTTCGCCTGAGAACTACTATTACTTCAAATACCAAAGCTAAGTAATGATGAAAAAGACTTTATTTGCATTCTACCTGATTAAGACATTTATTATTTATGAAGATTGCCGTTTGTATATGCAAAAAAAGGATTAAAGGAATCAAATCTTTACAGACGTAGTGCTACTGAATATTTTATACTTCAATACAAACACAAATGCAACTTGCACTCACTAAAACGATAGAAGTCGCATTTGATGGTTTATTTTAATCAAATCCAAACAACATTGCTATTTGATGTCCAAAGTAAAATTACTCTCAGCATATAACACAATCTTATAATGAAGCAAAGGAGTTTTCATTCCGCTCCTTATTATTCGCCTTCTTCATTTTCAGTGCATTCATTATCAAATGTCGTATGCTCCATTTGATGTTTTCGATTCACATAATATTTCTGGCGATGAAGAAATGATAGTTTTGCATCTGGTGGCAAGATTTAAAATACAATTTAATGACAATATAAAAAGGAAAATTCAAAAAAATATCAAAAAGATTTGTAATTGTGAGAAGAAAATAATTTCTAAAGTTGCAACAACACAAGACATTTCCATTTTCGAATAATGTCATATGTTTTTCGATCATGAAATCGCCTATTGTCCCTAAGGATACTTGACCCTAGATGCAAAGCGTATTTAAATTTTTTTGATAATTTGTATGTACGCGAAATTCAGATATTATGTTAATACTACTGAATTACAAAAGGTGTTTATTATCGAAAAACATTAATGAAACTAATAAAAAAATAATATGGAATCTATGAAACGCAGTTGTTATTACTAAACTCCAGTTAATAAATTAAATTAGTTCAAAATTTACTAAGGAAGTAAAATATTTATTTAATTAAATGATAAAAATTACAGCAATGAAACTGAGAACCTAGCAGCGTCGTTAGAGCGTTAAAGAAATGTCGGTTTTGGAAAATTGGAGAAAAAAAGAATAGCATCAAAATGAAAAAAGGGATCTAAAAAATGTTGTACAAAGATAAAGATAGAGAAGCGTAATAGACTTACTTGGTTCTTCTAATATTTAAAGAAAATTAAAAGCAAAAGAATAAAAATATATTTTAAGAGAAAATTAAATCAAGAAAGAAAGACAAAGTGGCGAAATGTTAAATAAAACCAAATGATGACAAATAGTTCGAGCAAAAGACTTTTATTCAAATAATAAATAAATAAAACTTTCTTTCAGGCGAGGAAAATATAGATTGATTAAATTTCACCTTTTTTTTAATTCTTACTAAAATAATTATTTGCATTATTTGAAATTATCACATTAAAAATAAATTTTATTCAGTAAATAATTACTAGCAAACAATTTTTAAGTAATTATTCTCTACATTTGAGTTGCCATTTTGCCAACAAATTCCACGCACCAGAAAATTGATCCCAACCTCAAAATGTGCTTCATTCGGCTAAGACATCGGAGCTGCAATAGCTTTTGGCAGGGTCAAGTAGCCCTAACTTGACTTTTTCTAAATTATCTAAAAATTAAACCACTTAGAATTAAGATTCTGCATAACATAGTACATCAAATTAAAGTTAGAAGTATGGTTAAAACTCATAAATATTTTAATTCATCATATATTCAATAGTAAACTTCCTATCCACTGAGGAATGAAGAAGTGAAAATTTACTTTTGTACCCCCAAAATACTATATTTACCTACACGCCGTTACAATGGCTTTTCAGCTTAGAATGAAAACTCCCTCATATAGACCATACGACCAAAGGTTAAATAAAAATGGCACACAAAAATTACTAATTATCTCACAGGCTGACAAAATCACGTAGGGTCAAGTATCCCTAGGGGTCAAGTCTCCCTAATTTCCCCTACAGTTCTATATTTCTGATTGGAAAAAACCATGTACTAAATTTCATCTCTCTAGTTCGTTGCGTTTTAGAGTTAACGTCTTCACATGAGAAAATAAAAGAATTTTGGATCTTTCACTTAGAGCAACTAGTTGGGGCCGCGGTGACCTAAGGGTAAGATATTGGATTTTGGACCGGAGGGTTCCAGGTTCGAAACCCGACTCATCAGAAGATCCGCCGTGCTCTGGGGCACGCTGAATCTGACGTCGGTGGCCAAACGTCCCTCCGCTGGTATGGTGTGAAGCCCATAGAGGGGCTTCCAGCTCAGGTAAGGTATCATCCTCGTTTAAAAATTTCGAAGTCCGTCCCAAAATATCCCTCGTGTTGCTTCAAAAAATGACGTTTCAGAACGCGATGTGACACAAAAGTTGACCGAATGGTTCCAAAATTTAACATAAATCTACAATTTCGGTGTCGAAACCACATAACCAAATTTCATTTATCTTGCTTGTTGTGTTTTTGAGCTATCATATTCACAAGCACACAATTAGATAGTCCCCGCTGATGGATTTAATCCAAATTAGAGGCAGATCAACTGTTTTCGGTGTTAAGATTACAGGGTAAAATCCACCGATCTTAAATGGTTCGTTTTTGAGTTATAGTTTCACTTTACTTAAAATAACGTCCCGTTCGCAAGTAACACGAGAGATATTTTGAGACAAACCTAGTAATTCTGAACCGCGATATGAGCTGGCACCTCTCTACAAGCTTCCGCACCACACCAGCGGGAGGACGTTTGACCCACGACGTCAGATTTAGCATGCACCAGCCCCACACACCTGGTGGATCTTCAGAGGAATCGGATTTCTAATTTGGAACCCTTCGGCCCCGTAGCCGTGACCTTACCACTAGGCCACCGAGGCCTGTATCGCACTCACATACGCGCGAATAGGCAGACAGTCAACTCTTTAACGACTTTCGTCCAAAATCTGATGCATATCAACAATTCTAGTTAAAAAAGTTACCAAATTTCATTCATTCTTTCGTTTGTGAGTTATCGCGTTCACATGTATTAGGACGGACAGACAGAACGCCGCCTCATGACGCCTGATTCCATTACGGCAACCGAACCGGTTGAATGGGCATGGAACAGACAGACTTTCCATAGATGAACTTCGTGCAGAATTTGACAGAAATCTAAAACTGATGCTGCGTTTTGGAATTATGACGTTCATATATATATTTCAAATTCTTAGAGTTCTAATTCAAGGTATTCATCCATCCTGAAGTCCAATTTTTATGGCCACAATACTTTCTCTTTATATACTTAGTATACAAGAAAATAAAAAGGATATATATATATGTAGTTTCAGAACTGAAAATTCTTTCGTACTTTCTGTTTTATGCAATAAAATATTATTATTTCACAGCAAATCATTTTTTCAAAAGTTTTAGACCTGAAATAAGATTTCCATTCTTAGGAGCTCACGTAGTAATATTCCATTCGAAATTCTGAATGAATTGCAGCTCAAATGACATTTATAAATGGGCAATGAATATTTATTGCAAAAAATTCATGGAAATAGGTCTGGGATGTTTTTTGACAGATGATTTGCCTAACAATCCATTTTCCTGACAGATCATTTGCGCAACGAACCATTTGCTTGACAAGATGGTGCATTCGATAATTCCAGACCAGGTTTTTTAAAGAGTGGTGAGCGACCCCAAGAACAGTTGCGTAAAAAAATAGTGGAGTCGCAAAGGCTTTCACAGATCTGTAAACAAAAGTATTTAAAATAATCCAAACTACAAACGTTTCATGAAAATTAACAGAATGACTGTTTGAAATTCAAACTATTTTAGCTTTAACGCTTCATATTTTTTCCCCCTTTTTCTCCGGAGGGAGCCAGGATAAAATTTTTCAGTCGAAGACGAAGTTCTTACTGGAAAAGATTATGACAAAATCTTCAAGAGAACTTATAATTGTCTTAATTATTTCAGAATTTTTAATACAATACTGAATTAAAAATCACTACAACATCATAGCTAAAATTTATTATTAGTTTAAAACTATCAACACTTACAGATAATGATTATTATTGCGACATGGCAGCACCAAAATTTTAATCTAATAATAAATATTTTAGTTATAACAAAATTATCAGTTGATATAGATAAATTGTTTAGAGAATGTGTCAAATCGTCGCTTAACAAGCAACATAACCTATCTCAATTTTTGAAATTTCAAAGAGGAAGATTCAAGTGAATTTTTCGCAACCAATAACAAATATATCTGAATTATTTAATATCTTCTATGAACATGAAACCGCATGTTCCAACCAGACGTGAAAAAAATTAGAAATATTCGTTATTGATTGCGAAAAATTCACTTGAATCTTCCTCTTCGAAATTTCAAAAAATTGAGATAGGTGGTGTTTGTTAAGCGACGAAATATTGAAAAATAAACGCAGCAATATTAACGGCGAGATTCAATCATCGAAACTTCGGTTTTTTTTCTAGTTTGTTATCAAACGGAACCTCCTTCGTCACTAGAACAAAATACTAATGAAATCTGCAAGCAAGTTTCTTTTCTAAAGTACCCTTATAAATCAAATCATTCAAGCCTTTACAAGTTACAACCATGTCGAAAAATAAAGTTTTACACTTTTAATAATTAAAAACGTATGGTTGTTTCTGAATCAATCTCTATTTAACAGAGCTGAGTTAGCACACAGAAGCATTATGTGTATTAAATGTAGCGTAAAACTCTTTCCGTTTGACGTCATAATTGCAGCAGCTTACGTAATTATAGATAATGAAAGGCGTATGCCCGTCACACATGGATTCAGCAGCGCTTGTTAAGATCAATTAAGTACTAGAAAGCCCATGCAAAGGCCTATTCGATTTCATTTTAGGTGGTGGAATTTCCGGAAAACCTAAATTTCCATGAAAAACGTATTCACGCCCAACGCAAATTAGTGTTTCCTTTTATTATTCATTTCTACTTAAAACATATAACTAGTCTGATGAATGTGGCATACGAGGATTGGATTTTAATTTCTGGTAATCAGTGTTTTGATAGAACTATCAGAGAAAACTCAGTAAAATGGAAATTGTGGTTACTTAAACACTAATATTTATCAAAAATGTAGAAAACAGTGTTTTAATACTTTAGAACTAACAGAGGAAGCTTTTTATAACTTCACTTGTTTCATGTTTGAATTTTGTAATCTGTTTTCACACACTTCCTGATACGCTAGATTAAATGAAATTCCGTGCACCGTGCAGGTGTGTGTTTCTGATGGCAATGCAAGATTTTTATATTTTCAGCATTTTAATATCAGTTAATTGATGAATTTTAGTTAAATTATGATTCCATATAAGATGAACTATCTAAAAGTGAATAAAATAATGTTTTATAGTAAGAAAAATTAAAGATTCAAAAATACGAGATTTCATAATATTTATAATAAATTATGAAATATATTAAAGGCTAAAAAAATAATAATAGAAGTAAAAATAGTTTTTTTAAATCCCGATTTTTTTAAAGTACTAAAAAGTAGAAAATATTTTTTTATCAAAAATGTGAAGATCAAAACAAAATAGTAAAAAAAGCACGAACTGCTGAAAACTATACTATAAGGAAATCAAGCCACAATGAATATCATAACATATGATATTCCTGAATATTCATTAAAAATTAAAATATATTAGGAATATGATTAAAAGACAAGCTCCTTAGAGTATTTATATCAAAGCCTCGTGTTGCTTCAAAACGGGACGTTAATATTACGAGTACTAAACTAAACTATAACAACGCCTCACACTTTCCTGAATTTTGAATTTGACCTCCAGATTTTTGATAAAAAATTATTGCTACTTTTTAGTACATTAATAAAAGTGTTTATGTAATTCTTTTATTGTCTTAATATTTTTCTTTTTCTCTCTTTCTTACCCTCTCTTAGCAATTGTTTCTATTCAAATTTGTGTTTGCTTTTCAATAATTTCAAACGAAGACGAAAATGGTGCAAATTTTCTTGTTTTGATATTGATAAATCACTTAGAAGTTTGCTCAAATCAATTTTTAAATTGTTGTGTATTTCTCCCATTGTGCGAATGCTAGCATCAAGCAAACGGAAAAAATAAAAAGAAAATGAATAGTTAAATTTGGGCGCATGTGTGCTTTGCGCTATTGCTAATTTTTGGAAAGCAGATAATATAAAGAAATAAATTAAGTTCAGATAGTAGCATGTGGAAAAGCGAAGTTATCAACAGCAATTAATGAAAACAAAATCTAATTTAGAGCGCAGAATTGAATTAAGTATTCATTATCATCATTGCTTTCGGGGTTCATAAAGCTTACGAACACAGCTTATTCGTTTTCATTCGTGCATTTCGTGTTAATTCACTAAAATTTTGTGAGTGTTATCACAAAGCTTTAGTGAGGTAATCTCTTTTTTTCTTCCTTCCCTATGCTCTAGAATGAACACACATTTCTCAATAAAATATTAGGTATTTTCACTGAAAAGTACTCATTTTTTCTAAACTCTTCCTACTATTCTTATTTTAAATTTAGATGCAATCAAATAGATAAACGTTTGTAATCATAAATGAAGTTTGTTTTTCGTAAATTTAAAATTCTGTGCACTTCTCTGGGAGACGCTGTTTGCAGTATAAATTTTTTTATTGAAATTTCCTTGAATCTTATCTTGTAAGCAAGAATTCTTGTATAAGATATTGTCTAGAGCACTTCCTTCTGGAAATCAAGCCCAAACACAAGACTTTTTCACAGGCACAGAAGTTTATCCATGAAAGTATGATGACTAATTCTTAATTATACTGTTACAAGGATGACTGTCATCTATAATGTTACAATGTAACGCTCGCAAGGTAAGAAATTTTTATCTTTAACTCGAGTCGTTCATGACGGTGTTATGCTAGAGAACAAATAAATGAACTATAGAAGAAACATATAGACTTAAAATTGTCAGAGTAATAACGTACAGTATTAATAAGCTCCAAAACAGGATTTCGACTTCTATTTTGAAAACACAAACTCTTAGATAAATTTTGACATTCACCTAACTACTATACTACCAACATATGTATGTGATATTTTAATTTTTTAACTTTCTTGAATCATTTATAACGACACCTCATTTTAACTACTTCTACTTCCAACGTAATAAGCACACTAAAACTTTCTTTTCGAGTCGCGAGTCTTTTCCGGGAAATTCCCTTCTCTGGGTACTTAAACTTTCTGCGCATTCCTATCTGCCCTTTTTGACTCCAACATGTAAACGAATAACAACCAACGCGCAGCTTCGAGCGTTAACTTTTTTAGCCTGGTCATGGATACTCGTATAATACGATTATTTTAACTATTGAAAAGTAACCTATACTATTGTCTACAATGAAAAAAAAGAAGTTTGAAACAACGGCTGTCTCTTCTTTAACAACATGAATTACTTCACCTTTAAAACCTGATCTTTCATGTATATAGATCATTTTTTTCCATTCGTGACGCCTTTGCGTCGCAATGTCTATGTGTATTTTCTGTAATGTAATGAATGTAATAAGTCGACGGAAGACTTATCACTGCTTATAAATTTACTTATAAACGTAAACAAGTTATAAATGTAAGTATATGAATTTTAAAAAAGCAGTTTTTAAATATACACTTTTATTCGTATAATAAAAGGTAGAAATTTTTATTCCAATTATTTTCTACTTTTCAATCTTCAATATATAATTCATTATTATATATAATTCTCAAATTCACTGTTAGATGGCGCCACTGGTATGAAATCAAAATTTAAATAAATTGATCCAGTAACTGAAAATTAAGTTCTAAAAACTATTAAAATATATATTATCATCAAGAACTCACAGCTGAGCAAAATTTCATAATCTAACACATCAGGAAGGGAGGGAAAAGTCGATTGCAATATTTCAACTTTACAAAAATGAAACCCTTCAAGTTAAATAAAAGTGTGTAATTAAAAAAGAAAATCGATGTTAAGAAATGAAACATATAAAGAAAATCCGCTTAGCAAGGCATGTTACAAACTTTAATGAGATTATTCGAATTAGGGACATCTTTATAAGATTTTTACAAACTTTTATTTAACTTCACTTGTTTCATGTTTGTAAAGATGTAACTTTGTAATCGATTTTTTTCTCACTTCCTGATGTGCTAAATAAAGGTTTGAAATTTTGTACACTTGTGTGTTCTCGATGACAAGATAGTATTTTAACATATTTATAACTTAGTTATCAGTTAATTGATTTAATTAAATTCACACCCCATTCCAAAGGCGCCATCTGGTAGTGAATTTGAGAAAAAAAATCGATTCGATGATTCAACTATACTTATAATGATTAATTATAATTAAAGATTAAAAAGGAGGAAATTATTCAACTAAAAATAAATTTCGACTTTTTAGGTCACTAATAAAAGCGTGTTTTTAAAAACTGTTTTTATTAAATTTATTCTTAGACAATTTCGAATAATCAGACGAGAGTAAGCATTATCAAAATTTTCTAAAAAAATGTTGCGCGACCTTATTTAGGGTCTCTTCTGATACTTTTAATATCTGCCTAAGTGCGGGAACGAATTTTTGAAAAAGCGCTTTGATGTGCAATTTCAGTTCATTTTCTGACTCAGTATGATTCAAAACGATCATTAATACCAGTCAGGAAATTTTATGTCACTTGAGATTTAGTAAAATGGGATAATTAAGGTAAAAAATGGGTAAAATTAGAGCAAAAAGCAAAACACTGTAGCAGAAATTCTGATCCATGTACTCAAATTATTTCTCTACACAGCACATGTACAGCCATGGGGAAGGCAATGAACTAGGCTCTAAGAAATACTTGTATTTACAGGAAAGTTATGGCCAGTCGAATATTCTCTCATTCAAAATTTCACAAAATGCATAGGTATAATCAACATTAAGCAGCTCTAAATCAAAAATTATTGATCTCAAAACTGTATCTCTAGTCCATAGCCTTTACTACACTTAAGACAATATATATATAAAATTTATAAAATATATAACTAATGTTTTGAGATATCGTGTTTTGCGTAAGTAACTTTTGACAAAATATAAGTTTTCCAAAAAAACACATTTAAAGTTTTAATTTGCTTTTCATTAAAAATATATTTATTTAACTTCTTTTGAAATTTGTCACATTTGTAAGATATACCTTCTTTAATCAGAATCTTATCACATTTTTTCATTCTGAGAGCCCGTAATTTTTTTCTAGCGTTTTTAGTTCCTGTCAAAAACTGTCTCTTAGAAGTGACGATTCTATGGTTATTGAGATTAGGATTTCAATGTATATATTGGCCAGGAACTATTCCCAGTTCATAAAATACTCTTTTAAGACCATAAAATCAATCATTAAACAACAATTAAGCTATCGATGTCCCAAAACGTGAATTTTGTAACTCCACAAATGTGCATTTTGGCAAAAATGTTCATAGAAGCTTTTCGAAACTCAAATTCTTATTCAAATTGACATGACTTGCAGATAGAGTGTACAATTACCGGTTTCCGGTTTCGTTTTTAGCTACCGTGTTTTATAAAAATTCTATATCTCCATTTCTATTCATCGTAAAAGAAAAATAAACCCAGATTTACAAAGCCAAATAAATGGGCTTTAAAGTAAAATCATAAAAAAAATTTGTGAATTTCGACCCAAAACCGTCTTTTAGACGTGGCCAGATACCTTGAAGCTCTGATTTAGAAAAATAGAAGAAAAAATATATATAAGGCTATTTTTCTCTTATTATTTTCTACTTGATTTATATTTTTCTGTCATAAAAAGGGCTCACTTCTTTCAATTTTTCTTTCACCTCTTGCGTATGAGGCGGAAATAGAAATCTGTGCATTGCAGCAGTTTTCGGTTTGCGTGAGACCCTCGGCATGAAACAAAATGATTAGCCTAAGTGCTGATTCGAAGAACAACGTGGGCGTTTAGTAAAAAGCAGACAGCACACACGCGAAGGATGGGGGATTGCCTTAATAAGCTTACATTTTTATTCAAACCTAACTGATGTAGCCAACTTTTCATGAGAAAAGCAAAAACCTAATATCTCCACCTACTTCTTCAAGGGTACTTGTAAAAAAAGGAAATAATTTAGGTATATTAACACATCCTGATTTTTCCGTCCTTGAAAGATAAGTTGTAATAAAAGTACTGATTCAAAAAATTAAAAAATATTGATATTTAAGGCAAATATGTCTAATGAATTCCTTACCAATAAAGAATTTTCTGTTCTGTTACCGTTAAAAAAACACAAAAAAATACTCATTATATTCTAATCTAAGATTAATTTATTGACTCAAACTTTTAAAAAATAACTAAATCTGTAAATCGAAGCTTAATTAACTTTTGCTAATTAAACCCCGCTTAATTTTATTTAAATTGAGTTTAAATAAAATTACATTTGTTCGTATTCTGAATTTTCAGAAATGCATGTTTTTTGTCTGATGACTTACTCTTTGGAAGAAAATCTAAAGTGAGGTTCAGACGCTTACATACGACATAAAATATATTTACAAATTCAAAAATTAATATAGTAAGCCCGATAAATTCATGATTTTTAACTCTCGCTTTGGCGACATGTTAAATGACGGAAAAGTACCATCTCAAAGAATATTTGTAGATAAAAAAAATCAATATTTTTTCAAGTAATTACTTATTAAAGCAGTGATTCCAAACATAATTTACATTCGCATTCGGTGTATAAAGCTGTTGATTTCTATCTGCAATGGTATGAGATGAGAATAAGTTATTCTTTTTATTTAACCCCTTAAGAGTAACATTTTCTTTGCTATCTAATAAGACGACCCCTCCTGTTTTGGAAGGGGGCTGACGTTTTCATTCATCTAGGAAGGCATAGAATACTTGAGATGCTTATGGATTCTACGTAATTTTTGTGTCAAATTATAAAGCTAATTAGTGATTAAATTTTAGTTTATAAGCTTAAAACTGCGATAATTCCATACACGTCAATATGACGGGCGCGACGGTTAAGGGGCTAAGCAAATAAACAAAAAAAAACATGAAAAGTTTAGAATCAATATTTTAACTATCATTATATATTTTTACGCAGTTTTGTGAAAGAAAATTGTTCGATAAAGAGTGTCGAATCGATCATAAGATGTTTATTGCTTCATCAACTTTCAAGAATAAATCACAGCATATTCAAAGACAATAAAAATAAAAACAATGCTCTGAATCTAGACGAGTGTGTAACAAATTTCAAATGATTATTATGCAACTATCAAGAATTCAGAGCTATTTTTAAGACTCATTTTGTTCAAAAATATATGCAACTCATTTAATTCATCTCGTAATTGTTTTTGATTTTTCATAGCTATCATGTGCTGTTCCCAAATTCATTCATGAAGATAACTATAAAACTAGAATTCAAGACTTATATTCCGTGAATTAATGCAGATCCAGAACACACAATATTATATTACATAAAGTACAAGAGCGACACATGTGTTAGATATTTATATCACATGCATTCATAAAAAGGCTCTTGAATGATGAATAAGAGGTCAGCCTCTAGATTTATAAATTTAAAAAACTAAAATAAATTTAATGAAAGCGGGTTTTAAAAACGCACTAGTTCCAAAAGTTGGAATTTTTAAATATAGGTTGAGTTGGGGTAGATTGATACGCGGGAACATTGATACAGTCCATAAATTTTGATGATTGAAATAACTCAAGATGTTCACATCCCCTCATATATATGCCACTGCAACCCTTCTCACAGGGTATATTTTTTGGCCATGTCTAGACAAAAGATTATTCATAAATGAATCAAACCGCTAATCTTCTCGTCTAAATTAATTTTTCTCTAAGTATGTACTGTGTGATTTCTTTAACTAATTACGTTTTCCTGCCAGGGAATCTACTTCAAAGGTAGGAAAAAACATTTATTTTTCTGAACAATATTAAGTTTTGAGGTTTTTCAGCGTTGATTTTGCGTGTCCCCTTGTTTTAAGTAAAAAAGTCTCTTGGGGCAGATTGATGCAGTTGACTCCGGGGCACATTGATACGCATCTTCTGTGTATCAATGCTCCTTAACAGCAACTACTTTGCAAAATCATCTTCAGAAGTAGAAAAAACGTAAAAATGAACTATCTAAGAGAAACACGCAATTAACCCTTTCCAGCACGGTGGTCGCAAAAGAGTACACCAACTTTAATATCCCTTTCCACTTTGAAACCCGGAAAATTTCAGGAAAAGGCAACAGATAGTTCTCATTTTAGAATGTAGGTGGCAGCACAATGAAATTTCCCTTTTATTTTGGAAAAATTATAGATTTAAAATACATAAATTTCTTGACTCAGAGATGGGAATTTTTTTGAGTTTTTGCATGTTTTACAAGTTTAGGAAATTCACTCGACCATTTTCCTCCAACATTCATGAAGTTTTAATTTATGTATAAGATTCAACATTATTTTTTGAGCGTATCGAGATGGCTGTCCCCATAGGGGTCATCTTATGAGGGGATGTCCCCAAAGAGGGACGACCCTCCCCCTCGGAATGAGGTAAGTTTATTTATTTATTGTAAATTCTATGTTTAGACAATAAACTAAACCCATTCATTATGGTTTTTCATCATATTTCAAAAAATTTAATGCCTTGCACCGGAAAGGGTTGAGTTAGTACTAACACATACACAGTATAGAAACAATTAAATTTTAAAATTCAACATTTATGATATACGAGGCGTGTCCGGAAAGTAAGTACCGTTTTGGAAAAACTCGCATAAAAAATGTTTTTCAAAACAAAATTTATTTTTATATGAAAGAGTATTTCGTAAACTATTTTTCTACATAGTTACTACCATTGTTCAGACATTTGTCATAGCGAGAAACCAATTTGTCTATACCCTCTTCAAAGAAAGATGCCGCCAGTGAAGACAGCCACTGCTGAACACCGTTTTTTGCTTCGTTATCACTGTCAAAGCGCCTACCTCTAAAATCGCGCTTCAAGTTCAAGAACAAACCCAAGTTTCATCACCGGTCACAATTTTGTTTAGGAATTCATTGCCCTCTTCACTGCATCGGGTACGAAATTTCAAAGCACTGCCAAGTCACTTCGTTGGACACCGTAAGCATTTTCAGAACCCAACGGAAACACAATTTGCGATAATTTAAGCGATTTGTGACAATCTCATGCAAAACAGTTTTTGAAATTTGTGGAAACTCATCAAAAAGCATTCTTATTGTGAACCGTCTGTTTTCACGAATTTTCTCATTCATTTTTGCAACGAAACCATCATTGACAAGAGAAGGTCGTCCACTCCGTGCTTCGTCATGAACATTGGTGCAACCATCATTAAGCATTTGTTTAAACTATGAAAACAGTTTGAATTTCATTGCAAAAATAAAAAGAATTGTTGTAAATTAAGTTTACAATATTTTTTACGAATTTATTAAAATTGAAGAGAAAAATTGTACGGAAATCTAATTAACATCATCAAAAAGATAATTGTTTGCATTTTTAAATGGTATGGAAATTATTTTTGTGCTAATTTTTTTTTCGTAAGTCATCAAGGAAGAAAGCGAAAATTTCCCTTAATTTCTAATTCATTAAAATTTCCAAAAACGCCTTCGAGGCACATACTCCCTCCCTCCAAAGTATTTTACACACACATATTCTCCTTTATTATTTATAGAGATAAATTATTTTCTGAAGCATTATTGTTTCATTTTTCCAGTCTCATTAAGAATATTGAATTTTGATTGAAATAAAAGTTTGTTACTTTGTTAAACTTTTAAATCTTTCTTTGTAATACAGAGTTTATTGATAAAACAAATTTTGTTTTAATCCCACACCTATTAATCATCATTATTTTCAATATTTTCGTGTGTATCAATGCACCCCTATAGGAGGCAGATTGATACAAATCCGTTTTTAGGAAAAAAGTGTAATAATTATTTTAGTATGTCATTTATGACCAAAACTCGACTGAAATCCTATATTAGATTAACAAATGTATAAATATAATGTATTAGTTCTAATTATTACCGTTGGTAAAATCTTTTTATGGCTTCCCAAAAAAAAGTGTATCAATGTCTCCGCATTCCCTCTAATTATTCCCTACTTTTTAGTCTTTCCTTTATTATTATAAGTGTTAGGAATCATGAAATAATTTTTTCTCAAATTCCCTACCAAGTGATGCAACTGATATGAAATCAATATTTCATAAAAAATAATTGATAATTAAGTTCTGAAAATATTAAAATAGTGTTTTATCAACAAATGTAAAAAGTGTAAAAAGTTTCAAAGCTCTAGGACATCAGGAAGCGAGTGAAAAATCAATTACAAAATTCAATCGATTTCAAATTCTAATATTATATATTTTAAAGTCTTAATGTATTCCAAAATCACTTTTCTTAAACTCCAGTTTCGTTCTATTTCCCGCGCTAGAGGTATATTAAATCTCTCGTTTTGGCATATTTATTACTAAAAGAATATTTTAATCGCTTTCACGTGCCCATCGAAAATCATGACGCGTCTCCTTGGCGCTAGACTTTTTCCCTAAAACACTTACGTAATTTATTAAAAATACCCAATATTCCCTTCACTTTGATCACGTGTTATATTGTTATTCCCTTATCTGAGAGAATCGGGGATTCTCTGTGCACTTTTACTTAAAATAATATATATATATATGAAACAGAAAATACATGTGTCTGTCGGTCACAAGAACTCCTAAACGGTGAAAGGTAGCACCATGAAATTTGCACATGACATTCTAGGGCACATTTCTAGGTTAACTGCGCTATTTTCAACTTTCAGAACTAGTTAGTTCTTAAGACATTTCATTAAATAACGAAAATTAAGCTATTTTTAGACGTTTTCGCTAATAACTTCTGAAATACTTATGCTACGAAAATTATTTCTACATCATCTTAAAGAGCAAAAAAATATTTTTTAATGATACAAATTTAATTGCTATACAATTGTTTCTCTAACTGTAATTAAGGTTTCAAAATTTATTTTAAACTCAAATTCTAACAATGCTTTTATTGTTATAAAATCAATTGTATTGTTTCATCAAATCATTTATTCACGTGTTTTTACCACTGTTAAAGCTAAGAAAATATTGCTTTTTTGTCAAGGTAGACTTCTTACTTCCGCTGTTATTTTGTAGCATGCACTTTTTATTTCGTAGCTTTTAACATGCGTTGAAACATCCAACTACGTTAGTTTATCTTAAAAGTTTAAAATAAACATTCCTTTTCGAATTTTCTCGCATTTTCATTCAAACCATACTGTTATAAGGTGATAAAAAGGCTATATTTTAAAGTTTTTATTCAACAAGAAAGGGTTCAAAGAAGATTTACGTTTACTGGAGAAAGATAGTGACAATATTTGTAGGAGAAAAAAAAAGAAAAAACAGGTGGCCGGTATATGAAAAAATATGGACCCCGAGCAACGCCGGATTTTCAGCTAGTTATTTAACAATAATTAGAAAATAATTATTTAATAAAATATTTTATAAAAAATTCAGTATATAAGATTTATATATATATATATATAGCTTTCAGAGTCTTTCCTGTTTTAGAAAGTTTTTATAAACGAGGAAAAGAAGATATTCGAAAAAGAAATTTTATCAAGAGAATCTAATTCCTTAGAATCAAATAACAGTATCAAGTAAAACCACAGCACGATAATATTCAGAAAAAATTAATTGAAATTCTGATGAAAATCTATCCTTAAGAGCAGTGATTTGCTATTAAAGAATCTCTATTTTTAATATAAATGAATTGCTTCTATATAGTTTCTTTACGCTTTTCATACTCAAGTATAATTTCACATTCGAATTAAAGCCGAAGCTGAAGAAAAGCAAGAAAATAATTATTTTCTGATTCGTTAATAAGATAAAATGATTTTATCTCATTTTGGGTTAATGAATTTACTACTTTTCCACATAGGGTTACTTTTCTCTTTTTTACTCAAAAAAATCATTTTAAGTTTACAAAAAGAAGATAGCGTTATTTCTTTTATTTTGAAATTTAAATTAACATTCTTGCAATCATAAGCTTTGTGAGTGCTCTTGAGTCTTATGCCTAGACTGTTATTCATTAAATAATTTGTTGATGCATTTGAATTAAATCTAAAAGCTGGAGACAATACATTTATAAATCTACAATCATTAATCATTTCAATTTCATATGTTTGTGACCTAATTTTATTTAGATCAAATGCAATAATGAAATTAGAATTTCTACGTTAACCGGAAACAGTTTCTATAAGAATTTTAGTAAATCCGATTGGTTGATATTGCCATATAAGTCATACTCGCAACAACACATGATCCAAGTCCCTTTGACCTTTTCCTATCCAAACTAAGACTTTCTATCAAATGTTCTTGCGATGTTATGACATCGGAAACTATAGATCACTATAGAACCTCCTGCTCTGTAACAACTTCTTGGAATTTCAATAAACCGTCAGTAGTCAATGATGACATTTGGTCAAAGAGAATTTTTAACTACTCAAGGACAATGCTACAGAACAATGGAACATAGACAATACCACATGGACACTGCTACATGACAATGGAACATGGACAATACTATATGGACATTGCTACAAGACAATGGAACATGGACAATGCTACAGAATCTGCTACATTAATACATAGAAGTGACGATATTCTCTTCAGTCTCTAAAGATACTCAGTCTTAATAACCCATTAGAAATACAAATGGCATTTGTATTTCTCATGGGCTATTATTTAATAGCAGTCTTTTAATTGCAAATTATTAATTAAGATTTATAATTTTATTATTAGTCTTTTAATTACAAATTATTTATACATTTGAATTAATTTGTTATTTCACTACATTCCCATTCATTCATTTTTGACAGTTATTTGAATTTTTCATCTTGATTTCACCATTAAGTGAACATCGTAATAAATTATCTTCATACTTTATACCAGATTAATGTAATTCAAGATATTTGTATCCTAATTAACGGTTATCACGGTTACAGAAATCACACTTTAATACGCGGTTCAGAAGGTAAACAAATGCCCTCAAAGGAGTTATATGTTTCTACAGACAGTCTATAACTGGAAGAGAGCCATTAGGCCTGGAAACAGGAGAGTTGATAGTGTACAATACAGCATTATCAAATAGTTTAAACTCTGTGACAATAAAATAAATGCGAATGATTTCAGTGGCATTTTTTAATCGGTGTATGTGTCAGCTAAATGCATTGAATGATTAAATAATATTTAATCGAATTATAAGTTTACAGCTGCAAGAGTCTTCGACATTTTGGATTCGATTGCAGTGGGTGGAACATTGGACTATAGTTCAGCAACGGATTCCGAGGCTACCACTTTTGGACAATTTTACACTGGGAAGGGGTATCAGGTAATGAGTCATATGAGCGCATTTCCGGAGTTCTTTGTTAGATCACGCTCAGTAAAATGCAAACATCGCCCTTCCATTCAACACTTTCCCCCTATTTTGACGAAAATAACTCCGCCCGGCGCATGAGCAAAAGCGTGGAGGGTTTACGAATCCGTTGCTATACAATACATATAAATGACGGATTCTCTAGATACTCAATAGAATAATGCATAACCCTGAAACTTCTGAATGTGCTGTCCTGCTGAAGGATCCTCTAGCAGCTGGAAAGAATAATGCATAATCCTAACTTTTTCTTTCTAAAGTAAAGTAAAAAAAGTAACCATTTCTTCTTTATTTACCACCATCTATTTTTTATATATAAAAGCTAGCATCCTTATATTTTTAATATTGTTTCGTTCTTATGAAGTTAAAAGTTCAATTTTGAATTAGATTTAACAGAATGATTTTAGTTTCTTTTTCTATGCAAATGTAAACAGTTCAACCGGTTATATGGATGTTTTGTTGACATTGCAAAAAGTTTTGAATACACAAAATACTTGGACAATGAAATCATCTGCAATGAGCAAAATAGAGTTTCACCAAATAGATGCCCACTGTGTATTTCTGTAGAAAAAGGCATCGTTTACTTAGAACTTAAACAAGTCTATTAACCACTTAACTGAATAGTTTTCTTTGCTATCTAATAAGATGACCCCTCCTGTTTTGGAAAGGGGCTGTCGTTTTCATTCATCTAAGAAGGCATAGGATACTTAAGATGTTTATGGATCCTACATATTTTTTGTGTCAAATTATAAAGCTAATTAATGATTCAATTTTAGTTTATAAGACTAAAATTTCGATAACTCGATGCACGAGTATTCTCGGGCTGTTAAGTTAAGCGGTTAAGGATGACGAGATATGTACAGTCATTGCAATCTCAACTATTCGTCTTTTTAAAAAATAGTTTTTAAAATCATGTTTGTTTCTACTGAGCCAAGAATAACTTTTAGGTAAGCGGGCGTACAGTGACTCAAAAAAGTATTGGGGCACAAGAAACGCTCAAGCGTTCATTTCGTAAATTTCTATTATTACATAAAAACAAAAGAAAATTTTAATAGTTTTTGTATCTAAACACTCTGAGAAATCTATTACAATCATTACAATTAAATACAACTATTATAGAAATGAGCTATTTGAAATGGTTCGTCTGTAACTACGAAATTATGGTAAAAAAAGTATTGGGGCATTCAGGAAAACCAGCTGGATAAGAAGCCAATTCTGGCAGAATGTCTGATACAACTGCAAATAATATTGCAAACCTAGAAAACACTAGTTAAGAAGCAAAATGCAGGAGATACTACGTTAGTCCATCATTTGCATGGTAGCATGGGTCGAAAAAAATCAGAGATATCCAATGGCATCGGAGAACTTACCATTTATCATTGGAAACGTGGAAGCTCCGAGAGAAAAATTGGTGAAATTGTAAATGTAAGTAAATCTACTGTACATAATATAATTTCGAAATACAAGAAGACAAAATCAGTTAAAAACAGACCAAGAACAGGTCGCCCAAGGTGTTTCACTGAGTGTGAAGAAAGGTGGATTGTTAGAAAAATTATTTGCAACCATAAAACCAGTGCAGTCAAATTAACTTCAAAAGCCCAACAAAGTTTTAACGAGTCTGCTAAACCAGAAACGGTCCGGAATATCTTGAGAAAATACAACTTTCATGGCTGAGTAGCTAGAAGAAAACCATTCCTCAGCAAAGCACATCGAAGAGCTCGTTTAGAATTTGCTAAATCCTATATTAAAAAGCCTTAGGAGTTTTGGAATTCAGTTTTATTTGTAGATGAAAGTAAATACAATGTTAATGGAAGCGATGGGAAGCAAATGGTATGGCGAAAACCCAATAGTGAACTAGAAATGAAGAATCTGACTCCTTCTGTAAAACATGGTGGTGGTAGCCAGATGGTCTGGGGCTGTATGAGTGCCGTGGGTGTGGGGAATTTACATTTTATTGATGGAATGGTGGACAAATATATGTATTTAGGCATTTTAAAACAAAATTTGAAACAGAGTGCTGAGAAAATGGGCATATTGCCACATTACAAACTCTATCAGGATAATGACCCAAAGCACAATGCTCATATCTGCAGACTCTGGGCTTTATATCACTGTCTCCAAGTAATTAGAACTCCAACACAGAGTCCGAACCTCAATCCCATTGAGAATATTTGGGGCCATTTGAATAACAGAATTCGTAAATTTAAAATTTCCAGCAAAAATGAACTTAGAGAAAAACTCATGTCTGAATAGGATAAAATAGAAGGAAATGTTTGTGCAAATCTTGTGAAATCCATGCCTGAACTGAATGAAATCATAAAATGTAAAGGAGGACCAACACATTATTAAGAAATAATGTTTGAGTGATATAGAACAATTTTGCTTGCGTGCCCCAAAACTTCTTTGACCATTAATTTCAGTTATGCAACAAGAAATGTTCATTCTAGTATTACTGTAACAATACTGTAAATTAATTTTCATGTTTTTGGATTTTATTTAGTCTACAGATATGACATGTACAAAAAGCATTTGATTGAAATAAAAAAAATGATTTATTCTTTCACAAAATATTTGATAGCTTATTCTGCCCCAATACTTTTTTGAGTCACTGTATGTTCATGAGAATTATTTAATTTTTCAACATCTTTGAAAATTTGTTAGCAAACAGATATATTTATCCACGCCTTAGAATTTTTAGTTAACGCTAAATTAAGAAATTTGTTATTGAAAAGAAATGTATTGAAATATGCATGGTTGTAAATGCATTTGTTTGAATTAATTTCCCTATAGTCAGTCGAAAACTTAATTCATTACCAATTCAAACTTAACAATAAAACTTATGCCTCAACGAAATTAATAAACTTGCATTAATAAAACTCTACTATTGATCCCAGAAGAAAAAGTTAAAAAATCTTAGAATTCTTTTTATTTTTGCAATAATTCTGTTTCATAGTTAAAGCCTTCAATCGATTAATCTATTTACGCCATTTCCGGAAGTTTTTATTTACACTAAACAAATAAATAATCTTCGATTAAGACGAACTTTAGATGAGCTAAATATGCAAATTACGTCCCAAATTAACTTTAATTCTTTCCCAAAATTGCATTTTCCAAAAATCATAATTTAATTATCCCGAGCGCCTTCGTCTTGTGCTCTGGATTCCACGCCACCCATCTAAAGGTTAAAGGTTTCAAGTCTCCTTTATAGAGCAGAGAAAAAAGAAATTGAAATGCAATTATCGAGTTTTTACTTCTGACGAAATCCCTCCGCCTTTAAATGCATTTGTATTCAAATCATGCCATGAAAAAGCCCTTTTCGCCTAAAATATGAGCTTTTGAGTGAGTTGGGAGGAGGTCGGAAATTGACGGGTCCTTAGAGCATTCTCTGCGCATGTCAAATCTGTCCAGCGATCCCGACCTTGAGGCCTTATTTACGGCACAAGTAATTCATCATATCCTGTTTAATATGAAATAACCTGGCATATTCTTTTTATTTTTTATGACATGGCAAGCTTCAGTAAACGTTTTTGTCTCTCTAAATTATGATCCTGCATCCAAATATCTGGCTTTTCTACATAGCATATATATTGTTTGTAATTGTAATCGTGTTT
>BGPR01000016.1:2157630-2179854 GCA_013235015.1 Araneus ventricosus
ACACATAACTTATTTTGGAAAGAAACCCTTCCGTATTCTCCATAACCATAATTTAAGACTTGCTGGATTAGCATCTCACAGAAACCTCAACCATTAAATGTGTCCCGATTTCTCTGCATAATATAGCAGCAGAGAACGCATAGATTATCAAAATGTATCAAAACGATTTTATTTCCAGGTAATAATGTGTCTTGAATGGTGCTTTATGGGTCTGACATGATGGGAAATTATGCCAAGGCTTTCATTGTTCCTCTAAACTAAATTAAAAGCTGCCTTCGCCAGCTGTTGTCATCAAAGTCACGCAATCCACAGCCTTCGAACGTTACTTGAATGGAGATCAAATAATTGTGTCTTTAACTGGAAATATTTCACTCATATTTAATTAAGAAAGCTAGAATTTTCCTTGAATGCGGCAAAATTCCAGATACAATGTTGACGTATGACGTGTGTACAGGCTCGTCATTCAGAAAAAGGAAAACAAGAGATAGGTTATTTTTCGAGGTTTGCGACACAGATGTCTTTTATCGTTATTCAATAATAGTTTTAAAAAACAATAACCAATTGCATGTAGAACACGTGGAAAGTCATCAATATGTGTTGGTCGAGCTTTGTGATATTCAAATGAGAAAAGCCTTTGCTGAAAGGGTTCGAAGTAATATTCGTATTAACACGCAGCTGTTTTACTTTATTTAACTGTTATTTCTGCAACTACGGGGTTATAATTTAAATGTCTTTTTCGTTCTCGAAATTTGTTGTTATTGACAGATGACTGACCTTGTTTTGCCCATTAAGCTTTGCGACGACAAGGATAAACATGAAGCAACAAGGGATAAACATGAAGATCCTTTATAAGGAATCCTTCAGCTCTTGCGTTTGACATGTCAATTTCAAACACTTTTCTGAGAGGGAAATATGATGGAAACTAAAACTATGTTTCTCAGCACAAAATGAAGAATAAACTGCGATGAAATAATAGTTTCTTTACAAGAAAATGAAATATATAAAAATTCAGTGGAATTATTCTAATCCCCTTGACGTACGAATCTATTTACCACACAAATAGATGGCGCATCCCATTTATGTCGTTTATTGCTATTTTAATCCATATAAGAAGGTAAGTGACGCCTGAGATAATAAAGCATTATTCAAGTGATTTTTGTCGATTCAAGTAATGGCTAATTTTATTTAATTACAGAGTTAAAAATCAAAAATTCTATAATTCAGTGCACAAGTCAGAAATGCCAGTGTAGGCGAGGAGATTAAAAGCTGCATAATTTAATATATTTATTTAACTTTATTTAATTTAACAAATTGAGAAAATTTACGTCAGGATCAAGTTTGTGTGTCTTTATTTCAAGTTAGAGACATAAAAAAAGATACAGTACTATACATAATTTGACTTTTTTTAGCTAATCAATATACAAGGTGACCATAAAATAACATGGTATTGGAGCTCGATTTTTAACGCACTCACTTCCACCGACGCGCTGGCGTGTCCAGGACCTATTATCTAATTAGATGCCCTTTCTCTTCAGTAGTAATAACTTCAGACTAACTGGTTTCTATAAATAAATAACCAGTTAGTCTGAAGAATTACAGAAATCACAATTTCCACTACAAATTGTATTTTGCCATCGTTGATACTTGTAGTTCAATCAGTTGACCTCTCCAAAAAATGTATTCCATGAATAGCTTTGATGGATTGCATGTTCTGCAACAGAAGGTAGAATTAAAACATTGATTTGTCAGATTAGAGGAGTTATGTGATCCTTCAAAGTGGCTAGATTATCAGCTTCCCCTCTTTCAACCACACTTTTCATATGCACACTCAAAAGGGAGTAAGATCCGGGGAAAGAGGTGGCCACCTACAAGGAAATGCAGGGGTAATTATCCGTTCGTCTGCAAAATGTTGCCAAAGAATTTGCACAAAATATAATCCAATGTGAGAAGATGCTCCATCTTGAATGAAACGGTAAATTGCAGGCAGATTTTGCAATTGTAGCACAACAAAATTTTAAAACATTGTCCATTACTGCACAGAGATATCGGAAATAAAATATCACATACCAAATTTCATCCCTCTATCTAGTTTTGTTTTTGATTTATCACGTTCACAGACAGACAATCCCGAAAATGGGGGGTGGGTGGTTCAGTGAGGTCGGAAAAGTACAGATTCACCAACATCTCGAGATCAAGTTTTTTTTTGATGATTACAATATGTTCTATATTCATACTTTGTATACGGAAAAGTAAAAATGGATTAAAACACATAAGTATAATAAGCTGTATTTTAATATTAATTATTTCAAATTCCAAAATTCACTGGGAAGGATGTGGGATTAAAAATGGGAAGGAATGTTTAGAACCGTTGATTCTGGGACATAGCTGGGACATCCCAGTGATATTTTACATCTTGATGAGAATGCGGTTGAGCTTTTCAGATACATAGAAAACTTTTAATTGTACCCTGAATATGAAAGAAAAACATACATTTGTCATACATTTTGAAATTAATTTATAATTCCTTCCTTCCTTGAAATTAATTTATGATTCCTTGATTTCTGAAAATCGGTCTTCTAATTTTGAACAAGAAAAAAATGACAAATTCTATAACTAAAATTGGACGGATGGAGTAATTGTTTTTGTAGAATTTTAAGAGAGAAATTAAAAGCATCGATCACCATATCTAATATTTTAAAATTCTTGACTGAACTATATCATGTCTGAAATACACGTAAACATCTTATTCGCAGACAGGCAAATTGGTGATAAGTGGTAAATGTAATTAACTGGCATGAATGGTAAATTATCACATGCAGTGCTATTAAATAATTTCTGAGCTAAAAAAACTGCTATAAATGACAATATTACAATTAATTACAAATAAATAACAATCTTCTTATAATATATAATAACAATCTTAGGATTTTGAATTTTTAAAGCTCTACTACAGTAATTATACCCAGAAGAGAACAGCTTTACTTCTCAGTTCATCTCAGCTTTGAATATTCGTTTTGTGCAATGGACTTCCAATGAATTATTGCTTTCGCAATTTTGAATAAATGCTTCTTCAAGTACATTTGGCATGGAATATGTCAAGTAAAACTGGAAACAGAGAATACCCATTTAAAGTGCACTTTAAATGTTTTTCAGGAAGAACGCAATTTCTGTAATGCGGTTTCTGCATTTTTAAAATCATTTATATATTTATTCCTATGCCTTTCTTTTCATTCTTTTATTCAAGTATATGAAACGGGCCAGAAATGCAGTAGAATGAAATCTGAATATCTATAAATATTGGAGAGCAAAGCTGTATATCAAACGAAATCAAAGCAAATATTCTTTTCCAGAGTACATCTATATCAGAAATGATTCCAAATAAGCTTCCTGAAGAAAGTTCTAGAACAGTACGAAAAAGTACCTCAAATAAAAATAGAGGTATTAGTAGCCCGAAGATTTGAATTTAATATCTATATATTAATACGGGAAGAAAAAACTTTGTACCCCTTTTTAAGCAAATTGCGCGCCCGGAGGAGTGTGAGATTTGGCATAGTTAAAGTTCATATGGAGAAGGAGTGCAGAAAGATAAAATTTATGTATAATATGTGTTACAAATACATTAAATTAAATAAAATAAAACATTCATTGTTTACGTTCACACACTGTAAAACATTAGCGGAGTGAATTTGGAGTGAATGATTTGTAATTGATTTAATCCCCCCCCCCGCAGTGAAATCCACTCCAAGAGGGAGTTTATTTAGAAAAACTCTTCGGAGTGAAATACAAAATGCGGATGATTTAAATCTGTCAATGTCAAACACATATTAGTCTGTGGTCAAACAGTCACACAGAGTAGAGATTATCGCTAAAGAATTTATATACAATACACTGTAAAAAATATCCGTTTTTTTCCCGGACTTTTTCCGTATATTTGACGGTTTAAAGCTGTTTTGTTAACAAAACGGTTTTTCACCGTTTTATGCTCCAGCCATAAACGGTTAAAAACCGTCAGTTCAAATTCTATTTTTCGTCATACGGTATTGCTTTCCGTACAATAACTTTCCCTTTTCTTAAATGTAATTTTATTGCATTCATTTCATGTTTTTAATAGGGTTCCATCTCCGCTGTTGTTTACACATGTTGCAGTAACCTGTTGTCACTCATGAAAGCTAACCTTAAAACACGTGTTCTGGCAATAGTTGATTTTTACACCACTAGGTGGCGCCACTAGAGCTATAGTGACTTTAAAACTCAAATAGATTATTTTTACTTCATCTTATGAAGTCTCCGGTGGTCTAGTGGTTAGAGCGACTGCCTTTTATTTCTAAGAACGCGGTTTCGATCCCGGGCTTAGAAGCTTTGTCACCATCTTGCATCGAAATCGTCCAAGTAAGTTCAATTAAAAATTATATTAATTAAACTAATTGAAATTAATAATTAAGTCTTGATTAATTAATATTCCTAATTGATAATACACATCAGCACATTTTAACTCAACTCGAACAGAAGGAGAAAAACAACTCAACTCAGTCGATGACGTCACTTACTTCGATGACTTAATTTTTACAGAGAAGAGTTGATTTCATACGGTAAAAAACCGTTTTGACTACGGATTTACTTCCTAACTTTTACGGGAAAAACTTGTTCCTGTATGGTAAAAAACCGTTGTGCCTACGGATTTACTTCGTAACTTTTACGGTTTTGCACAACCAACCCAGCTACCAGTTTAAAACCGTAAATTTTACGGGATTTTTTTTTACAGTGTATGTATTACGAATACATTAAACTGAATGAAATAAAACATGCATTGTTTACTTTGTATATACATTGTATAAACATTGTATATTTTGTCTAATAGATATCAATACATAGATTGCTCAATATACATCTGTTGTAAAAAGAAAATTGTGTAGCAGCAATAGAATAAAATTCAAAAAAATTCTATGCAATGATTATAGAGGTATACTTTTTGACAAAAGAACCTCAATGACGTTCAAATTTAAACATTTAATGAATTGCGGTCGAATTTCGACAGCTAGTCGACCTCTAGTTTTCATAAAACTTTCATTCATAGCAACACAAAGTGATTATGAAAAGTGAGTATATTATACTAACAAATTAAAATCGGAGAGTAATATATAAATTTGAAACAGTATATCTGAAAAATAGCTTTTACTCTTAAATGCTGTTGAGGTTAATGAAATTTAAATCATCATTTATGTGTTGCTCTTTAAGATCAAATAAGTTACCGTCGTTTTTAAAAGATATCTCAAATACTAGAGAAAGATATGAAACCATTATTGATATAAATTTATTTTTTTCCGTATCAGAATAAAAATTCAAAACGCTTAATAATCTTGAAAATAATTTGTTTCTTCAACCCATAGTTCAAATCTATAAATTTAATAAAAACAGATTTTTGAAAAGGCGCTTTTATTAGTACGCTTAAAAGTAGAATTTTTTATCATTATTTTCTTTCTTATATCACTTATCACTCATTATTATAAATATTACAGAATTTTACAATCATTGTTTATCAAATTCACTATCAGGTAGTACCACACATATGGGATCAACATTTTATTAAGTTTGTCGATTAACTGATTATTAAGTTCTGAAAATATTTAAATAGTGTACCCTCATCAAGAAAACAAAAAATGTACAACATTTCAAAACTCTAGAACATCCGTAAGTGAGTGGAAAATCGATTACAAAACCCCATCCTTGCAAACATGAAACAAGTCAAGTTAAATTAAAGTGTAGAAAAAAGAAAGTTGCAAAAAATGCCTAAATAAATCAACTATTTAATAAATAAAGTGTTCATGTTAAATAGTTGCAGAAGTTTGAATAGTTTAGTGATATGCTTTTGAAAAATGCCATTTTTTAGAAGAAGCGAAGATTAATAGAGTGCTGGTTGGAAAGAAGAATAAAAGCATTTAGGAGTTCGCATAAAAGCTTAGTGGAGCTTCGCTTAGTAAACAGAGTTATTTTCAAAAGTTTTTTAATAATTTTCGCTGCCGAATAAGTATTAAACTCTTGAACATGATTTTTAACTTCAATTTATATAATGTTTCCTATGGAATTATTTGTCCCTTTAAAGAAGCTACTATTTTGGCAGATAGCTTTCCAATGGCATGTGGTTAATTATTATTTTACATGAAAATGTATAGTTCGATGTTTTAAAAAGTATTTTGCTCTGGTGCTATTTTTTGGTAAATCGAAGTTAACACATTATTGACCGGAGACGTCATTTGACGTCTTTCGATAACCGAACATAATTGACTGAGTATAACTTGAATTAAAAGAGTTATGGGATTTGAAGCAACAAAGGCTGTTATCCCCTTGACTGAGTATTATACATTTAATTCTGGTTGTCTTTCATTTATCGTTCGTTTTCGTTATATTTTCAATTGTTTACGAAATGGTGTACTCATACACTTTTTACAACAATTTTGACGATAAATATACAATTGAGAAACTCTCAGTTTGTGGAAAGATGCCGTAAGGTCAAGTTGCCTATATTCCATCATATGCGGATTCTTTCTTATTTACTTTTAGGAAAAGTCCTCGATCATGCGCGTCAGTTTCTACAAAAAAAAACAGTCAACAATGTGTTAAGACAATTAAATAAAAGGTTAATGAAAGAAGATTTTTTAAAGACTAAATAAACAAAAGTTTCGTTAATGTACATTGAAGCTTCAGATCTAATGCATTATAACAAGTTGCGTGGAAAAAGGCATAACAAAATAAAAGTTTCGTCTAATGGGAATTGCAACTTTTTTTCCTTGCGAAAGATTATTAATTATTAGGAAGAGAAAAGCATGTCAATATGAATAAAACACGTGTAATATGAAAACTAAAATCACGATTTTAAAAGTAAGCTTTGTTTCTATAGAATAATCTGCTCACTTCAACATTTTGGCATTTGGACAACAATGCAAATTCCGGTCCTTATCTCATTTTAAAGTAAATTGTTTTAATTATTTTTATCCCTGCTTTCGGTCATCTTATTTACATAAATAAACATTTAGTTCATTCATGGAGTCATTTCAGTTCTTATTTTAATAAAATATTTTTCCTAACTTCAATTAATTCTGATAGTTCCAATCAAATTACAATGATCGATATAACAACTATCTGTAGTAAAAAATCCTTTGGAGAATTCCTTCAGATCTAGAGAAATCTCGAAGCAACATGCCAAGGAGGTAGGTAGGTACGAAAATTGGAGTTTAGTGCCCCAAGAGCCAATTCTGGCCATTATGAGCCAAAACTTATGTTTAATAATGTTATTCGCAATAAAATAAAATAAAACTGAAGAAATGATTTCCGCAAAAATTAAAGGCTAAAAGGATTACAGCTTTGGAAAGGGATAAAATATAATCATGATCGGTATTAAATAGAATGGAGAAAACCAATGGCCCGTAAAACTTCAAAATATTTGTAAGCAAATTTTCACCTACAGACTTTATCATTATTAAAGTTGATGAATTAAATAAAGGCTATCAGATAAGATTGAAATTCAGGACACTCAATTAAAATATGAAAAACCGTAAAAGTCACTTTATAAACTAGTGTCTTCTCACCAAACAAAAGTTGTTTGTAAGTGAAGTGAGTGTGGCCGATGTGAAGTAGGAAAACACATGAAGAATCCATCATGAGAGATTTTAAATGCAAAAAATCTCTCATTTAACATAAGATTTTCTGCTGTTGATTATCCACCTATTTTTCTGAAATGGGTCAATTTGATTCACATATAAAAGGAGATTTTATGAAAAAACAATTATTTTAAACTAGTTTAAATTAATCACTTATTATAAAAAACTTTATTAAAAACATTTTTAACAGATAAATTCTGTTTTTGAAATATATTTTCGCCGGGCATTTTTATTGCTTTTAGCACAAATGTTCTTACATCTTACAAAAACATTCGGTAGATCATCAAAATGATAAATTTTGTATGTAACTAACTAAATTCACATGTTTGAACATGGAGTTGTTTTTAGGATTTTTATAAGACATTTCTTTATGCAAGATACAAATTTCATGGTTTAAAACAACTAACTATAAAATCATTTAATGAGTCAACTTGACATATAACAGTTAAAATAGGCATGCCACATTCAAAAATATGAAATTAAAAAGTGGGGGGCGAGGTGAATTTATATTTGCATATATTTCATTATATAATTAAAAATCATTATATTTTTAAAAAATATTTTTTCACGTTTTCTCTAAATATAGAAATTATATCTTGAGTGAGTCAAATTGACTCTCTCCATAAACCTAGTGTCAAAGTTGATAAATTAAAAAAGGTCATTAGATATGATTGAAGTGAAGAGTACAAAACTTAAAGGTGAAAACTGTAAAAGTCGCTTTACATGCTAGTGTCTTCTCAGTAAACATGTTTGTAAGTGAAGCGAGAGTGGCTGATGCGAGGGCAGGAACAACATGGAGCATTATAAGAGCTTTTAAGTACAAAAAACATCTCATTTAAATTAAGGGAAATCCCCTCATAACAGATAAAGTAATAAGAAGTTTTAGGTTCAGAAGATATCTCATTCTATGGCAGGGAGATATTAAAATAGAAAGATTTAGCACTTTATTTGTTAAATGGAAGTCCTTCCACTGAAAGAAGCAGAAAATTCACGCAGAGTTTTAGTATTTAGCATCGCAAAGAATTTTATGAAGATTTCTCAAATAAATACAAGCAATATAAAATAACTGAATCCTTATAAAAAAATTACAAAAGAAATGCGAGAATAAGCTGAAGGAAGCTCAGAGGATGAAGAAATCGTCTCAAAAAGCAAACACTATTGATTGATTGTGCTTAATAGTGATGAAGAAGAAAACATTATTTAATGAATAGCATTATGTCAAACGTTTGGAGAATGTTGCTTCAACCCTCTTAACTCTTGTGCCCATGCGTCAAACGTGCATGCGAATTATCGCATTTTTAAATGTTTTCGCTAAAAAAATCATTCATAGACGTCATAGTACGATACGAAAATCACGTGGAATTCATAAACATCTCAAGTGTTCTATGGCCTCCAGGTTGAATTTATACCACAATACATTCCCACAACAGAAGATGCCATCTAATTATATTGTAAAAAAAGTTAAGGGGTTGAAAAGGTATTTCTCTTAAATATAAAATTACAATGTTTTTTTTTTAATTTTGTGCATCTTCCTTGTATTAGTTTATTGTGTCGTATTTCAGCCACTTTTGATTTGCTGGGAATCAAACAATCGTTTATACGGGGATTACCTGCATATATTACATAAAAGAATTCGGCATGTACGTGTTGCGCAGAAATGAATATTTTGGTAATGCAGAAATGCGTAAGACTTCAGTGACCCAAGGTAAAAATCTGGAATTGTGAGGAAATGAAAATTTGCCACACCCAACATTCCAGTCTAGACTTAGCTTCACCTGATGGCAATTCTTCTCCTCTGTGGGTGGATTGTCTAAAAATCTTTTCAAATGTCACAATGCATAAAATATGTAATCTAACAATGTGAAAGACTTCAGGAAGTCGAAAATTCTATTGTGTGTCTTTTCGCCACTAAATTCAAAAACATAACTTTCAAGTAAATTGAAATCCTAGAAGAAATCATATCGGACAAATTTGGTGCTCCGCAATATTTTGGGCAATAAATAATAATGCAGATGTAGCTACGATCTGGGACACAAAAACGTATAAAAATCTGCAAAATAATAATAAATAAATAAGGATTTAGAAAATGTTATCGTTAATGTATTGAATTAACAACCCGTTTTGAAGTTAAACTATAGACTATTGTTTACGGAGCTCGTGATTATGAGATGTATTCCCACGAGGAGGATGACATCTCGGTGCCTTGGTTTGACAAGGTTCTAACTGCATTCAAGAGAGTTTTGAGAAAAACGAGTTCAAAGTTTTCACATATTACAACTTTTTTATTTGTGATCTAATTTGATTTATTTTATAATAATTACATTAAAAGGCTTTTATTTAAAGGTTCAACAGTTTATTTGAAAAAATTATCTTTTATTCCTCTGTTTTTAAACATAGCAAAATGCAGTTAGAACCTTGTTCAAAATAGAAATAGCTTTCGCGAAAGAGACATAGTTCTAACTGCACATAGAACTTTATCAAAGTAACACTTTTATTATATAAATGATAATGGTGTGGTATAAATTTCTAACTCAATTCAAAATTTAATGGAAAAATAAAATAACATTTTGTATCATGGTAAATGAAATAGCTCCATTAGTTGGATTATTATAAATGTAATATAGCATTATAATATTCGCTATCCTGCAAAGACATGAAGGGAAATGCTGTCTTTATATCTTTCTCTATTTGATCACTTATTTCTTTTGTAAACTATTGAAACTTAGGTGTTATTTGTAACACACTCAAACTGCAGTTTTATGAGTTCTTTTTCCGTTTGCTATGTGTTTTCGAGTCCTATATAGGTGTCTCAGCAAACTTGATATTTGCGGAATTTTCTGGTTCAAATTTGTCGTGCAATGTCTTGAAATTCACCGTGCTTAGGGTTCTGGTAAATTTCAAAACGGCCAAACTAGTGAATGGCACAGACTTATAATTTAGAAGTGTGGCTGTTCCTTTAAAATCTTTAAAGTTATCAGACCGCATTTGTATGACACACTGTAGGTTTCCTGAATTGATTTGTTTTAAAATTCTAATAATTCCAATTGAAGAATAGAAATGAGTTTTGTTCATGGTTTTTTCAATGTTGCTGCGAACGCTATGAACTTCTTAGACGCTTGCATGTCCTGGTGAGGAGTTCTTCATTGTAACTGATTTTACTTGAGGATTTTCTTGGAGAAGATGGAGAACTGGGTTTGAAATGATTGAATTTTGATTTTGGAGAACTCATGAATCCTACCACGTTATCAACTCGGTTATTCCTTTTCCTGAGCTAGTACGGTCAGCATTTTGTGAAAAGTACTATCAGTGTTATTACCAGCGAGGCCAGATAACTTTTCACTCCACAAGACATAATTTACTTGTTTAGTTGGAGTCAAGTTGTAGACGTTTAATTTTCTCAGGTAAAAGAAAGAGTTAATATTGCCATTTTATAAGTCAAATAGTATTACAGGCAAATACAGGTGCAGGCAATACAGGTTTTTCTTTTCCTCGTGTGTACATCAGACTCATATTTAATGTCATCTGTCAGTGTTTTCCTTTGTTTTGCCACTTTGAATTTCTAGCAAAGATCACATCTATCGCTTTTTGGGGAGTGAAATTCAAGGTTAAACTCCGTGATAAAAATTCTGTAGCACATTGATTTTCTAATCGCAGTTATTTTCTCAGTACAACACTGTTGAAGGTATAATTTTCCTAATAATGAGGTGAGAACCCAAATATTCTCTTTTGGTATGTGCCCTGCAGTAATGGAATTCTACTACGGGGAAGGATTTTATGTGTTCTCTTACTAAAACTGGGTGTCCTTTGGGTATTTTTCTACTATGTCCATTTTTTCCTCTTTGGTTCTGGGTTGGTGTGTTGATTTCCACAATTTTAGCTAAATGTGCAGGGCACCTGGCTTTCACGATATAGATAAGTAGAAAGATTTGCTTGCCTGTATTTTTTCTCCCTTTACAAAAAAAAGTACTTAAAGGAAAACTTCCTTCTTGACGACGTAATTTGTTTCTATTCTTCTCGTTATTTGCATGGTATTCATCTTTCATATAATCATCTTCTTCCACTTCGACTCGTTATTCGGTTTTCCTTTTCTTTGGTATTACAGTTAAAAGTTGTCACGTTTTTTAATAAGAAAATGCCTTTTTTTCTGTAGCTATGCCTAAGTAATAAAATAAATGATGAATGTCTGAGCACTCTGTATCTGAAATGTTTTGACCGCACTTATATTTATATTCCAATTATTAGTTTGAATCGACTTATTTGGCCTGAGTGATGGCACTTCTTTTAGTGTTAAACGCCTTTTCTTCCTCCTCCACTTACCAAAAAAGAAAAAAAGGTTAGACTGGTAATAATGGAGTTGGTTAGAAAATACTAGGCATACATCTTGTAGGTGTAGCTTTATAATAAAGTATACGCAAAATAATATGGGCAAATATTATACTCTTTATAAATGCAGTACTAATATTGCAACATAAGATGCTTACTTCAAACTCTGAATTATACTGTCATTGCTGCTCTCGCTTGATGTGAAATGGACGAAATCAATTTCATTGTCTGTGTCGTTGAATAAATCAGACAAAATTTCTAGCTCGCTCAAGTCATTTTCCATGTAGCTATGCTAAAGAATTTAACTTTATTCAATTGCAAAACAGTACACAAAACATTTATAATGAGCACAAATCCCAGGTAACGCCCAAACAAACAACCACAGACTGCTTGAATAATGATACAGCTCATCAGTGGTCATAATAAAGGCAGATAGAACCTTGTCAAACTGAAAAGTATAAATATCTTCTGCAGTGATAGAACCTTGTCACATTAGTAGTTTTTTATTTACCACTAAAATGCTGGCAGAGTCAGTTCGTCGTGTAGATGTAACTTAGTATAAACTCATAATCTCATTTTTGATAAAAAAAATATCAGTTAGAGCCTTGTCAAACCAACGGAGCAATCTGAGCCAGAGTCTCTGTCTTCAAACTTCTTTACCACATCAACGTCACGGGCTTCCACAGGTATTTGTGAACCAACCTATGTACACAATCGCAGAAGAAGTTGAGACTCAAATCCTCGATATTCCTCCCAAGAAATCAAAATTTAATCAATCTATCAAGTCAACCTTCAAATTTCTATACAACATAAACGTCACGGCTTCCACATTTATGAATGAACCTATGCACACAATCTCAGAAGGAGTTGTGACTGGAAGTCTCGATACTCCTGTTAGAAAATGAATTCTACCATCAAAAAACAGCGGCATCATTAAAAGCTAAAATTTTCTTGGAAATGAGCACAATGATAACAGACAAAAATGCTAAGTTCTCAATTCCTTTTTACTTAAAACCTTCTTATTTTCAAGAATTGATTCATTTATTTATGGAAACAGTTTGCATAGTAAGTAAAATAGTTAATAGATTTACTACTTAATTATAAACGAAAAAAAAGACAGTCGATCAGCAGAAAAGTTTTCTGACACTTCAGATGAATTTTAAAATCAAACGAAATGCATCACTCGATTTCGAAAACTTTCGTCTCATTTAGCATATAATTAGCATTATGCAAACGCTAACTGACTTTATACTTGTTCTGACGTTATCTTCGGGATTTATAGTGACAACCTCGCTTTTTCCATTTTTTAAACTATTTTACATTTTTCCAAACTCTCAGAAATAAATTATTATGCAATTCTAATGGCAAAGACTTAAGAAAAAAATGTTTGGAAGCCGTAGCACAGTATATATATTTGTAAATTATAGTTGTGCGCGGAACTGAATAATGTCTACATATCGTAAAATACCAATGATTTTTGCCTTTCTATTACTATGTCTTATTCTTTTTACATGACAACAAAACAAACCAAATATCTATACAATGGAAATGAATAAAAAAATATCAGGAAAAAGCAATAACTTCTGATAAAAAAGTAGTTAATTAGTGGTAATATTGTTAGGACAAAACAACTTCTTTACGCAAAAATAGCGTCATGAGACCATTTCACAATGATAGTTTCTTCGAAAATATCAGTTTTCATAGCAATCTTAATAAAGGTAAATTAAATTTGTATGAGAAATATAGCAATCTAAACTTTTAATTGGATCTTTTCGCATTGTTAAATAATTGATTTGATTTTTTTAGAAGCTACTAAGTTCATGGAAATTTTATTTATTTTTTTCTCCATATTGCGTATTTATGATATTTCAAATGAAAAGCATCTTAATAATGTCTTACTATTTTACTTCATGCAACAATCAAAAGCATTAATTTTCTTTCATTTCATGCGGGAGCTTCCATTTTCAGGGTTGATTCTTAAAAATTTTAAAATGGGCTTTAATCTGACGAAGCACAGTTTTTTATTTTTCAACTGTAGTTGTGCAGAACGACTTAAATAGGTGTAAAGAGCTTAGGAAAAAAATTTAAAAAATAAATTTTAGCTTAATTTTTTTAATTAAAATAATTTCATTATCATAACTAAAAACATTTAGAAAAAAAAATTACAAAAATTCGTTTCTACCACAAGTCAAAAATTTAATACGTGAATTTTTTTTAAATCTATTGTATTATTAAATCATTCAAAATAAATTTTTATAGGACTAAAATGAGAGAGATTCAAATATCATCACTTTTATATCAAAATGCCTTATGTCAAATTTGCCAAAAAAATTGTATATATATAAAATAGTGTATGTGATCAATAATAAAACACAAATTACAGATAAAAATAAAATGCCATTTGTCGTTTGTGGTTCCAGCTGTTACATCAGAAAGTCGTAGTGTGATTTTTATACGACATTTTGATATAACAGCTGTAATAAGTTAGGGTTAAAACATAGATATAATTTGTTCAATAACTTAGGTTTTTTTAAATACGATCACATTGTTAGAAATGGCCTATGTAAATTTGAACTTTTACCAGGCCCTCTCCTAACTTACGCGACGCACTAAACATATTTAACCGAAGATATATTTGATACGCACGGCAAATCTTCGGTGGAACTAGATCTCAGATGGCAGGTGCGAGACTCTATCACCAGGTCATCAATGCTAATATCAACGAAGAAAACACAAGATGAAAATCTACATTTAATTTTGCAGTATATCACAAAACTAAAGAAACCGGAGAAAACGGAAATGCTACATCAAGGGTTTTGGATAGTTCCTACATCAGTTCATAACAAAATTTAAACTTAAGTCTATTCTAAAATATTTAAGGAACGTATGATTCATAATAATTATAAGATAATTAATAATTGTTATAATACATTACTGTTGGTTTCAACAGTATTTGGATTCTTCAAGAGATGTTTAGCGTTCTAATATGTAAGAATTATGACCAATCAATTGAAATATCTTAGGCTTGGATAAACTGATATTCATTTTAGATTTTAGAGAGCAGAAATTCAGACAGTTTTTAACTCATCAATGATTCGCTCTAATGAATTATTTTTTTACATTACAGAGATAACTTGTGACCTGGGAAATCAAAATTTAGCTATGAAAATAGATTTTATCACTAGAAACAATTTGAGTTGGTGCAAATTTTCGGTGTCTTAGAGACAAATGAGAATAATTTGTAACCATACAAATCATTATTTTGGGTTTTGTTACAAGGAATTTAAATATGTCAATAATTCATGAATTGCCTACTATCGGATATACTTCTGGAGGACTATGCATGCATTCTCTACTAAAACAATTTAGCCTGATATTATTGTGTATATGGTTCTAAATAACATTTTTATATACTGATTGACCGACTCCGAAATTCAGCAAACTGGTGAAAACATAATTTCGATTTATGAATTTTAACGCATTTCTGTGATAATGCAACATAAAAAGATACCTTATTTTTCAACTGACCGAGTCTATTGACCTTAGCCTTTCACAACATCCCTGCAAAGAGAAAACCGGCAAATGGCCGTATCTCTCGCGGGAGATCCCTGTGATTAGGCCGTCGTCGTTCCTGTTAGTATGGGGAAGAAGCACATTCCCAAAAGAATTTTGGGGGGAAAACAAACAGTTCAACGGACTAGTATTTGACAAAAATACCAAGTAAGACTAAGAAAATCTCTGTACACCTATTCGTAATCAATACTTTGATTTTTGATAACAGTCCCATCGGGTTACCCCTTATCTTCAAGACACTATTTAAGAAAGCAACGTGACTAAGTCCACAGAATTCTGCTTCATGCTGGTCAGGTTTCGGTCTAATTTACCGTGAATTTCAAAAACCACCGTTGCAACAGGTCTTTTTCTTCGTGTAAAGACGAAACTTTCAAACACGAAGATTTAATTTGGTTGATTAATGCTCTGTTTTGGATTAATGCTTCCTATAAACTATAAACTCTGTTTTGGAAATGTCCTATAAATTCTGTTTGGTGTTTAAGAAATCAAGACTCAAATCGATGCCTTTTTCCTTCATGCCCATCTGGTTTCCGTCTGACCTTAACTTGTGAAAACACCGATTCAAAGAATTCATGAAGATTTAATTTGTTTGATTACTACTCTGTTTTGGCGCTAATTAGGGGAAGACAATTAGGTATAGATCCGCAATTCTGAATCGGGGTTAGATCCTTCTTGACCAAGTACTCCTTTCCAAATGTCTTCATCATCACACCTATAGGAGGACGGTTGTTTCGTGTCTGACACCAGACTCGCATGCATGTCGAATCTTTAGTGAAAATGGAACTCCAACCGCTGTCTTCTAATTACAAGACCGTGAACCATCAAGCTACCACGGAGTCCATAAGACTCGGAGATCAAAATCTCTGTTGTTTACTGAGATTGCTGCCCACTAAAGTATATTAAATTCTTTTATCGTTTATATTTTTTAAGTTTATATACTTCATTATTTGTTATTATCAGAATTACTTATATGTCTTAAATTTTTTAAGTAATGATAAATTTATTTTTAGACGAAACTTTGATTTAGAGAACAATCTTAGTTCTTGCTAAGTTTAATTCGACGGTGGCATATTTGAAATTGTCTTGAAACTTTACTGGACTAAAAAATTCGAATAACTGAAATCAATAAAATTGCTCAGATGAAAGAAATCGGATTTTTTGAAACGACTTCCATCATAAAAGCATCTTTATATCAAAAAGTTTTTGGAATACTTGGGTGATATTTTTGTCTTACTGGATAAAAGACCGGTTTGTCATGTTACAAAGGAAGTACCAGAAATTTATTTCCAATTGCGAACGAGACTGGTAGAAATGTTCAACCAGTAACTCATTAGGATCCTTTTCCCCGCGGATCTAATCTGTGGGATACTCTAATCACCTTGTATATCGTTTTATTCCCCTGTCCTATTCTATCACTGGGAGCCGTGGTGACCTTGTGGTAGAGTCTCAGTTACGGGCTTGGAAGCCGATTCCACCGAAAGCTCGCCGTATGCAGCTGCCTGGTTCACGTTAAATCAGTCAAAAGTCAAACGTCCTCCCGCTAGTGAGACGTGGAAGTTTGAAAAGAGGGGCCTACTCAGATGCCGTTCTCACCATCAAACCAAGGTTCAAATTCATGAGGCCTGTCTCAATGTATCTCTCGAGATAATTAAAAAACAATGCGTTAATATCACTAAACTAAACCGATTTATCACGGTGAGGGCCAAATTGCTAATGAAGAAAGATAGGAATAAGTAACTCCAAGGGTGGTTGACAAATATTACAGGCCTCTTCTTTCAAAAACTTGAAAATAGGTAATGCATTCTCCTGTATCTCCACCAGAATCCTTATCTTAAGAGATATCTTCGCGATTTTTTCCACCCATAATATAGAAGTTAAAAGAAGTAATTAGCTTAAAAATATGGGAATATTGTGAAGAACAGCAATTTTTGCTAATTATTTTAAAGGATGTGTTTAATTTCTTATCTTTATAATTGCGGCAAAACATCGTGTAGCTAATGTAAAATTAACGTAAATCCGAAAAATTAGAACTTTTGTATCCACGCACGGAGTTGAAATGCCGTCATCTTTATTGGCTAAGTTAACATTGGTGAATATTTCCTTTTACTGAAATAAATAAACAAAAATTGGCATATTATTTTAATAGGATCTTCTCCGGGATAATATTCGTCGACTTTCAAATCTTATGATGAAAACAGAATATTTTTAATAATTTTCTCATGTAGTACTTAACTTTACAATCCAAAACTGAACAGTAATAAGATCGTGATATATCAACAGGTAATTTTGTTATTCAAAAATTATTGTATTTGCTCAACAAGTTAACTATACACAATATTCAGGGTGACACACATTTTTCCTACAGTGAAAAGTTTAATTACTTATCTTATCTCTCCCGATTCTTTTATTGACTCTTGAAGGAATAATCTCAATCTTTTTTTTTTGTAATGAGAAAGTAAAATAAATTCAATATTTTAAAAGGCCGCAGATTGTTCAAGAACTAATTTTATAAATTTTAGGATTATAAAGTATTTTGCTGATTAAAAATGAGCATAATCTCGCTCGGAATAAAATCTAATAAGATAATCGCAGTTGTTGATTTTGAATTCTTTATCACCAAAATATCATTATGCAATATATAAAGACACAGTATCCTGAAATAATATCTCAAGATGTTCTTCATTGGAAATATGAAAAGTAAACAAGCTATAATAACAAAATTAATCATTTCTTGATGCAAATGAAGATATTCAGTATCTTGAAAGAAACATTGAAACCAGTCAGGAACTGAAAAAGTCAACTAAATTTCTTTTTTAAAACGTGTTCTGTCATTAAAATTTGCTTTGCAATTTTCAAAATCAAATAAAAAATATGATAAATGAAAGTTATTTCGAGGGAAAAAGTTTTTTCGAGTAAATTTTGAATAAGAAAAAAAACAATCATTGTTTCTAAGAGATATTTGCACTTTATGGAACAATTTTGTGATGTTTACTTTTGAAGATAAATGTTTCAATATGTGAGGCACATGAATAGTTAAATTACTTATTATAAAAAGTACAAACTACGTGTAATAAGGCTTAGAGAATAGTAGTGACATCTTTTCGCCTCTGATATTTCTGCCGGTGAGACTACTTTTTTGATTTTCCATGTTTTTCCAATTAAATTTGGTATTAAAATTTTGTAAACGAATTATTAAAACACCCACATAGCATGAATATATACATTCTTTGCTTGCTAAGAACTTCTTTCCTAGGAAATTATTTCTTAAAAATTAATTCCTTGAAAATTATTAAAACCGATTGCTATGTTTATTGGTAAACTTCAATAATTTTGCTTCCTAAATTGACAACTAAAATATTGCATTGTGCCAATTAAATTTTCGTATCAACTGTTGAATATCTTTTTAATGAGATAGATGGTGAGTTGGCATTGATTAAATTTTAACAGAGATTTTAAATTTCTCATTTTATTTATTTTTGTACTTTAAAGCGTTTTATGAATCACGAACAATAATGAAGTCTTCTTTGGGTTTGCGTGGATATAGAAATAAAGATAGACAGATATTCTGCAACAAAAATTACTGTCCACTAAAATTAAGTAGTTTAAGAATCGCTTTTATTCAGTTTTTCCGCTGCAACAATTTCTAAGCAAAACTAAGGAAATGAATCTCCATTAAAATTAAGCATTTCAAGACATTTGTGCAACAAAAATTAATCTCCGTTAAAATTAAGTGTTTCAAGAAACGCTTTAATTCAGTTTTGCCTTAATAATATTTTCTAAGAAAAATTAAGGAAATGTGTATCATTAAAGAATAAACTTTCTTCTCCCTCAGTAACATATCATATGAGGGAAAAGAAATAATTAACTTTTATCCTCTAAATATTTTATGATTATCTTTACTTTTAATATAAATATGCTCATTCCGCTTTTTGATGAAAAATAAAATCAAAACACCATTGCATAATACTGTTTCAGTTTAATTGAAAATAGAAAAACCCAAATACATTACGAAACGGTTAAATCCAAATGAATTAAATGTTTTCATACATCTCAATTTTACATGTTTATTAGTTTTTTTATGTCATTATTTAAAGGTAAATGCCTTTAAAAATACATACAACTATTAAAATGTTTTAATTGCAAAATTTTACTTCAAATAAGCACAGAAGACCAATAGATTCGAATGCAAAAGATTTCTTTCTTCACAGAATTCTAAATTCATAGTTTCAAACTAAATTCAGAGTTTTAACACATGCATGTTTTCAGTAAATACAGTTTTCGGTTTAAATAAATTTTTTCAGAGAATGTATGCGTTCCTAATATAGCTATTTCAATAAACTAAATGAGCCTAATTCAGTATTTTTATCAGTAATAAGTAATAAAGTAACCTTATGATATGAATAAGTATTAAATATAAGTAAGTATACGATTATATACATATAAGAAAATAAATAACATTTGAAAATAACCTTAAGAAATTCAAATTCATTTGTTTTCCACATTTTCCCCTTAGTTTTGTTAATATTGAAATGAAAGCCAGTTCCAAAAAAACTCGCAGAATCATACTCCCATTCCTTTCAAACTGACAACAAAATAATTTTGCCTTATTAGTCTATCGTCTATTTATTTGACTTCACTACTTTTTCGTTTTCAATGTCAGTCAATATAAATTCTTCAAATTTAAAAATTATGTAATCAAAGAGCATAAAAATATAATTTTTCGAATAATTTAACAATAGTGAAAACATTGAAATTTTATCTTAACATCTAGCAATAATATGCGCAAAGCCCTTGAACATTTTAATTTTTCTGATTACTAATGATAGAAATATAATTTTCATCATATTAAATCTAAATATATTGTATAAGTTATTTGTGCATTTTTCTAACTACAAATTTTCTTCCGCATTTCTCGTGAAATATCCCTTTATTGATATCGTATCAGTTATTTAAAAAAACAAACATGGATAAATAGCATTGCAAAGAGTATTTTAACAGGTAATTATAAATATTTTTGAAAATAGAAATTAACTTCCGCATTTCTCATGCAATATCCCTTTATTGATTACCGTATCAGCTATTAAAAAAAGCAAACATGGATAAATAACATTGCGAAGAGTAATTTAACAGGTAATTATAAATATTTCTTAAAACAGAAATTAACTTCCGTATTTCTCTTGCAGTATCCCTTGACTGCTACAGAACCAGTTATACAAGAAAGTAAACACGAGTACATAGTAATACTAATATTATTTTGAGTAAATATTTATTAACACTACATTATATAATATGTATAGAATACGTTGCATGACTGCAGAAAGAGTAAGTCTTATTTTTTCTCTAATTTCGCTTCGATAAATTTCTTCAAAAAAGCATCAAATTAAATCTTATCAGCTGAAGAATACTTTTTCTAATAAACCTTCCTACATATAACGAACATTATCTCAATCACGAAAATTCAATTCCTCGGTTGTATACAAACTTGTTGAGCATCCTAACTCAGCATCTCAATCTTATAAGCATACCCAAGCATTCAACGTACGGCGGAAAAACACGACAATTCCTTCTAGAGAAACGTGTGTTTTTCCTCGAGACTTTTTACATCGTAGAGAAGAAACGCAGAGAAATACGGAAGTTGTTTCTACCCAATCTGAAGACAGGGCTTTAATCTATGTAAGGAGATGATGGCACGTCTAAGTTTTCTTACCTTGCGAATCGGACGGCGAGAAAAAGAATAGTTCGCAGCTAGCCCATAATGGCAAGTTTGTGTTCGCTCGGCGCGAACTCTCCTGTTCACATCACTCATCAAATAATAGAGACTCGGGCTGGGACCACTCAACTTACCACTCCCAGTTTCTATAGCAACTCCAACACAAACTGCTACATGTGCTTGGCTACTTTTCATTTCCTGTACCTCCACGTGGTCTGAGGTGATCTCTTCCACACACCCGCCCCCACTGGATCACAACAGGTTTGTTTGCTCTTTAAAGATTCAGGTGGTAAAAAAGAGAGAGTGGGAAAAAAGAGTTATGAGATTGTGAGACATGTAGTGCCCGGTAAATACCCCTTCGAAATCATGAAACCGCATTGTTGTTAGTCCATCAGAATTTACTATTCGTCCATTTGGAATCATTATAAGAATTAATTTCATAATTCGAAAATAAATAAAAATAAAAGCGCTAAAGAAAAAAAGTGAAACTAATTGTGACCTCTGAGTATTAAAATGGGAAGAGAGGAGAAAAAGAGTTACGGAATTTATCGTTTCCAGGTGAATATCTCGTCAAGTTTATAGAGCCATTATGTGGTCAGTCCATTAGAATTTTCAATTCGTGTCTTTAAATTCATTATAAGAATTAATTTCATAATTTAAAAAAATAAAAACAAAAATGCTGCAGAAAGAAGAAAGTTAGATAAAATTTTTGGCCTTTGGATCACAACTGGTTTGCTTTCTCTTTAAGCTTTCAACTGGGAAGAGAGGAGAAAAAAAGTTATGGGACTTATCGTGTCTAGGTAAATATCTCGTCAAGTGCATAGAGTCATGCTATTGTCATTCCATCAGAATTTTCGATTCGTACTTTTGAAATCATTACGAGAATTAATTTCGTAATTTGAAAATGACTCAAAACAATGCTGAAGAATAACATGAGATCAATGTTGACCTCTCGATCACAAC
>BGPR01000016.1:2179864-2193290 GCA_013235015.1 Araneus ventricosus
TTGCCAAGTATCCAAGAACAAAAGAAGGAAATTTAATCCTAATGCTAAGAGCAGAATCCCAACACGCCAGGAGACGTCCGGACGCTATGTCTGCATCTGTAATCATTGGCCAACCCAGAATCAGTGCCTATCCGCCTTAAATACTAGGCAAAATGCTTATCAACAAGGGAAAGACACGCTTCCTCCAGCCACACAAAGCGCATTTATTTCAGCAAATTGGTCCATTCACTCTCTGTCGATATAGGTTGTGACATTCTCATCGAAATTTTCAATAGAATTACATATGTTAAGCTAAACTATCGCCTCTGGTTTTATCCGCCATTGCAACATATTTCTCCTTGAGTACTCCAAATATATATACTCTAGATTATCAAGACCTGGCAAAACTCTTTGAATGTTACTTATTTCAAAAAAAATTCTGCCAATGGCAAAATTTGCGCGTGTGTTGAGAGTAACTGCTCGCAAAGGAAACTGTGGTAAAATCAAACTCATCACATATCCTATTGATAACAACATCTTTACAATTTCTAATACAAAAGTCTGAAAAGTAAATAATGAGATTACGCCAGATAAAAAATGAATAAGAGGTCATTTAGATACGTTTAAATAAAAATTTTCCAGCAAATCATTTGCAAAGAACATCCAAATACCCTTGATGCTCCAGAAAATGCGTCCTGTTTCGAAAATGCTTTAATATTTCAATACCCAACTGCATAAAATAAGTAATTAGAATGTTTAAAACGAAAATTAAATCATTTTTAAAAATAAGAAGTGAAATGTTCCAAAAAATTGAACAGGGACAGACTCATGGAATAATGAACGGTGACAGGCTCATGGCAACTACTGTAAAGAGAATTTTTACAAAAAAAATTTAAAATTTTTATTTTATACGAAAACATAGTTATACATGAAATTTAAACCAATGGCACAATTCCAGTACTCCATGACCTATACTTTTGCTCAAATTGATGTAAATATAATTAATCTGATTTCAACCGATAAGATCTTTAATAATTTTTTGTTTAATTGAATCGAGTTAGTACCTGTAAAATTCAATTATTCAGTATAAAAGTTTCCAATATTTTTAAAAAATAAATTAATGAAAGTATTCGCCTAAAATAAAAGTTAAAACAATCCTTCTTATAAATTGGAATAATTTAAGCATTTTTTTCGAAGTGATGGAGCTTTGACTTAACAGTAGAAACAGAAAATTCTTATCAACCTTTATAGAACAATATTTGAGCATGTGAATCACGTTTTAAAGAATTAGACTATATGCATTTTCGTAATATTATCAACGTAAACAGCAGATATTTAACAAATATCAAGTTTCGATGCTGAAAGGAAAGTGGAATATATTTCCACAAAAATAATTCAACGATTATCTATTTAACATTAGAGGAAATATTTTGTCCTAAATCCATGTTTTTGCGATTGAAAAAAACGACTTAGAATGGTACAAAAAGTCTTGAAATTTTTTACATAATTTTTTCATATTACATAATTAATATTGCATAATTTTTCTTTGTGCTTTTCAAGATTTCCTCAATTTGGTTTTCGAATTTCTAAAACAAATTTTATTACCTTCAATTACCTGTTAATAGCTTTAATAAATCGTATGAAGTTATTGAATAATAAACCTAAATTTACCGGTAATTGATTTAATAACGATGGATATAAGCAAGCTATAAAGTTTCTTCTACAAATCAATCACTGAATTGTAAGCATTTTAAAAAGAATGAAAATTATTCTAATCGTATTTTCCAACATAATCTCCAAATCTTTAAATTTTTATTATTGAAATAGAAAAAATTAAAGGCTGATAAGGAATTTTTGTTACTGTTTTTAAGAACAATCCAAGTACAAAAACATTGAAAGATTGTAATCTTCGCCAACAACCAGAGTCAAACAAAGTTAAACATTAGAAAGTATATTAAAGGAAGCACGATATAAAGCAAAAATAAGGGAATCTCGATTATTGTTGTAGTGATTTTTTTCAGATTCGAAGATAACATGAATTATACAAAAGAAATGAAAATTTGAAATCTACTCATAATAGAAACATAACTTAGAATTCATAACAACTTATTTAGATATTTTAAAACCATAATTAGTAATAATGTTCTGCATACAGTAAACGCTGCATATTTTTTGAAACTTTTTACTGGTATGACTTGTTTTTTATATTTCTTTCGCTGATATATATTCTGTTTAGGAAACAAATAATCCAATAGATTAAATAAAAAAAATTATTCACTTTTGATAGTACACTAAAAAGTATTAACTTTACTTTAACTATTTTCTACTCTTTAGCCTTTAATTTCTAATTCATTATTACAAATAATATGGAATTTTGTAATCAATTATTTCTCAAATTTAGTACCAGATGGCACCTCTCGTATGGAATAATAAATTAATTAAATTAATCGATTAATTAATAATTCAGTTTTGAAAATATTAAAATATGGTATTGTCATCAACAACACACGATTACACAAAATTTCAGAACTCTAGCACATGCAGTGAGAGAAAAATCGAATACAAAATTCCATCTTTACAAATATGAAACAAGTCAAATTAAATAAAAGTGTGTAATAAAATGGCTTATTTTTAATGCACCTTAACGCAACGCAATGGCTTATTTGCTTGAAGACGATTGAAATCTGACTAAAATACATAATCGGAATTATTGGTACCATGGACCGAAAATAACCATCAATAACTTTCTCGGTTTTGAGATACTCAAACAAATGAGAATCTGAGTCCGCTAAACATATTTTTAACTTTTCCCTTATGGGCGGTACAGATATTTCACCAGAAAAGATTTTTCCTCTTCATGCTTCCTGGTACAACAGTCCTGCAACTAATTCATTAGAGTTTCAATCCTCTCGCGTAGCTAAGCTTTGGGGTCTCTAACAAACCTGTAGATAGTTTAAACCTGCCCTCTCACTATCTGACCGAAATTGCCATTACTAGGTTCATTGTTGTTGAAGGAAAACAAAAAGAGGTAGGCCCACGGGTGGTCGAACAGGACAACATATATTATCTTCGAATTAAAACGTTTGTTTAAAAGCGAAGAAAAGAACCTTCAGTTCTTCATGAAAATTGCCTTTTTAAATGGATTTTCAAGATCCACTTAAAACAATGTTTCTCAACCTTTCAGTATTTGCGACCCAATTTTCAATCATAATTTTCATCGCCCCCCTCAAACAATAACCATATATATAATAATAATGCATCGTGAAGTACTGATACAATCCTATTTATAAGTGTATTATATCAGTGTAAATATGTATTTTATTTTTTACTATGTCAGAGTGTATTTTGTTTTACTTTTCTATGTAAATTAATCAATTTTTTAATAATATTTTCTTTTAGATATGCCTGCACCCCCATTTAGTGTTATCATGCTCCCCAGGAGGCGCGCCCCACAGGTTGAGAATCGCTGACTTAAGGTTTGTAGCCTGTTATCAAAAAGATAATGGATGCAATTTAGTTGCATTGGAAGCGATCATGAAGATTCAGTACATCAGAAGATTAAGTTTGATTCAGTTGCATTCAAAGTGCCCAGGAATTTTAATATATCAGAAGATTCAAGTTTGATTACTTAATGTGAATTTTTAGTCTGTCATAATTCATTTTCAGAAATTTAATCCTCTGTATTTTCTCTGAAATTAATAAAGAAAAGGGCTGTTTTTAAACCCTACGAGATTAGTATCTCTCTGTAGAATAATTTATATGTTAAAAATGCGAAAGCATTTATCCAGTTCATCGTAACAGTGAACTACCTAAGTTAGAACTCTACAATTTAAAACAGAAACATTTTGAATGAAAAAAACTGAGCCGAACGCGAACAGAATTAATTTTTGCATTTGATGGTCTAGGTCATGCAGCCTTCGTAGTATTTCTTCTTTCTGACAGTAGTATTTTAGGGTAATAAGACAACCACCTCTCGAGAAAATTTTACGAAGATATATGACAACGTTTAGTAGAATGCCGTTATGCATTTTTCATGATGCAGCAGTTTACCACCTTCACGGAATACAACAATTTAAACTTCATTAACGCAAGCTGCGATGCCACAGTAAAATTACCCTAAAACGTCTATTTTCTTTTGAAGATTCACTCGCTTTCCCGGCGTCAAGAATTATCTAGCAAGCGTATAAAGCTTTCCTCAAATTACTGTATATCAGAAGGTTAATTCATCTTAACATTTTTCTATTAAGGTATTTGTAATTATAAGAAATATAACGGTTTTATCGTTGTAAAATTTTTGCTGAACAGCTGATCCACTGCACTCATAATAATTAACAGACTCGCAAATTTTCAACTAAGATCTAATACTCTCCTATAAGTTATGGTTAATATTGTCTAATATTTTATAGAACTATACAAAACAGATGAAATCTGCATTTTTTTAAACTTCGCTTCTTTTAAGTTTCCCAGGTCAGAATTTGGTATTGAATTTTCCCTCACACTTCCTGATGCTGTAAAAATTTCATATTTCGTACACTTATATATTCTGGATGACAATATATTACTTTAATATTTTCAGAACCTAATTGTCAGTTAATCATTAATTAAATTTTTATTCAGTACCAGGGGTACCAATAGAGATAGTATTGGTACCCCAATACAGATCGTGAGATCTATTGTTAATGAGTTATGGAAACAATAGGTCTCACGATAAAACAGTAGAAAATATATTTTGAGAAATAGAAATTCTTCATCTTTATAGGGTTCCCGTGGATAAAAATTTCCATTGAATAAAATGTTCTCTTAACGATAAGTGATGTGCGAAATTTCAGCATTGTGCCTAAAAAAGTCCCAGAGGTGTGTTTAATCAAAGATGTTGAAAAATTAAACATTTTTGAGAAGAAATAAAAATGACACAGTGCACAAACGCATCCACGTGCAAATAATATATCTGCCTCTGCTCTTCAGTTTAGTTTTTATTAACGTCCCTTTTTGAAGCAATACAAGGGTTAATTCGGGATGGATCTCGTAAGTTTGAACCACGGCCGGATGACTAGGACGACACCTGGGTTGCCTGCCCCTCTCCAAATTTCCGCGCCACATCAGCAGGAGGACGTTTGGCTCCCTACGTATTATTTAACATGCAATAGGCCCAATACACGATGTATCTTTAGTGGAATCGGGTTTCGAGCCTGGAACCCTCCGGCTCCTTGGCTGACACCTTACCACTAGGCCATCGCAGCCCAGCTAGTTTTCAGATATATGCTTCTAGAAAAGCATCTTTTACAGGCTTTTAAATATTTTACAAATTGTCTATGAAATAGAATGTGGAAATTGTAGATCAAAATGTAAGTTTTAACCTCGCCAAAATTAATACATTTTAAAGTAATATCTTGCTCCGATTGATGCGCTACACAATCGTTTTTTGAAATAAATTTCGTCTATATCTAAACAATAACCAAACACGGGCTTTATCAAGTGCATAGAAATATTATAAGACAAGTTATTTGCATTGGCATAAATGGTAAACATTTTGAAAAAACGTTGCAAATTCTGCGTGTAGGTATTATTTCTACAGTTAACAAACTACCAGCTGCATTATTTCTTTACACATCCATTATTTCCCTTTGTAATTAGCGTATGATACCTGAAATATGCATGAGCGACATAAATTTCACGCTTGGAGACGTATCGAAAAGTGGTTTGTGCCAGTATTTTTGTCTTTTCATATCTCTCCGACTAATTTGATGCAATGCTGACATTTTAGACAAATCCTTATTAATCTATGAAGAAAATTTTACTCACTAGAAAAATTAGGAAGCTTTTGTGCAATGGTGCTGTATAAATAATAAAATTTTGTATTTCTTTATATAAAATACTCTTCAAACTTTAGTCGATTTCATAAAATTCTGTACCTTTCTTTTATGCAACTATGCAACTTAAAATGCATGTTTAGGATCAATATTTAACCCTTTCGACCCGATTTTTGCATGATTAAAATTTAACTATGAAAAGTAATTTAAATTAACGTTGACATACTAAAAGAAGTATACTATGAGTTTAAAGTTTTCACTTTTCCCGTTTCCTGGAAATCTCCTATGTCAATATGTCTCAAACGTATAGTCGATTGAGATTATTCCAGTAAAACTTCTGTAAAACTCTCTTTCCTACCATAAGATAAGCATGTCAGTGAAACAACTGAACAGCTTCGTAACAATAATCTTGTTACAAAGACAACAAAATCACAAGTCTGACATTTGCAATCTGAGTGGGTTTCCAAGTTTTTTAATCATAATTTTATTTCCTAATTCCTTAAGAACACTGAAAACATAAAATCCCATACAAAAGTGGGATTTATTTACCAATAGGGAATGACGTCCAATCTCCGGGAGGTATATGCCCATTATGGCCGAAAGGGTAAAGCAGTTAAGTCCGAGGTCAGCGTTATTTTGAACACTGAATACTCTCTTCTTAAAAATATCCAATTAGTAAACTTTTTCTCTGCTATCATTTTGTCAAATCAAACAAATTCTTTGTGTCATGGTAGGCAATAAGTTGAGATAAGAAACTTTGATTTAAACATTGAATCGCCGATGTGTTGTTACACATCAATTACAAATCAACTCATAGCTGCTAATGTACTATTAATATTGCTGCTGTGTTGAAGTGATCAGAGGTTAAATTTATAAATTATTCTTCTGAAAGGAATACTTGTATGTGGCGACTTTTGAATTCTATCAAGCTCTATTATTTAGTAAAAAACAGTTTTTAAAAACATACATTTATTGGAGTACTAAAATGTAATTTTTTTTATTTTAATCATTTTTAACCTTTTATTTTTTAATTTATAATTCATAGTCATAAATATTATGAAATCATATAGAACTTTAAAGGAATATAAAGTCGTATATATAATTTCATCCTACACGTTACCGCATCTAAGCCGAGTACATTTACCGATCATACGCCTCATCGCAAATATTAGGTAGATTTGCATATCCTTTCCTTTCTCTGCCGGCATCTGTAAGGTTTTAAGATACTTTACATATTTTATCTAAATGATTAATTTTAATAAAAAAAAGTTTTTTAAGAATACACTTTTATAAGTGTAGACATACATTCTTTATTTTAATTATTTTCTACTTTTTAGTTCTTAATCTGTAATTCATTAATTTTTTACTCATTTATATTATGAGTTAGATATTTTCAGTGGGCCACAGACACTGAAATTCCTAGTTATGGTTCTGACCGGGCACCAAATTATTCTAGCCCAGGGCGCTCAAATTTGTTAAGACGGCCCTGAGAACACATAAGTGTATAAAACTTCAAAACTCTACAAGATCAGGAAGTTAATGAAAAATTGATCTCCACTTTGAAACATTCTATCTCTACGATTGAAAAATTCTATCTTTACAAACATGAAACAAGTCAAGTTAATAAATGTTTAAAAAGAAATCTTCAAAAAATCTCTCTTTCTGAGCAATACATTGCATATTTTGTGAGATAATCCATAAAATGCATGTGATAAATTAATCTCTCGATTAAAATTTGTTTTATTTTAAAATAACATGTACTTCATTTCTCGGATTTAAAATTTGCAGGAAGTTAGTTGAGCTGGCCCATCTACCTTCAAATACTATTAAACATTATAAGCAATTAAAAAGACGATAAACTATTACATAACATATTTTTCGAGATTAATTCTATAATTTCTCACGTATATAAAAGAACAGAAACGTTTTTTTCCAATTTTGAGACATTATAGATTTGGTTGTTATTTTGTAACAAGTGCGTGGGTTTCTTTCTTTCTGGGGCAAATAATTCCCAGCTATTTGAATTTTTATTCCTTTGGGATAGGCGTATACCCATGAAACATGCACGCATTAATTTGGCTCAAAAAAATACGCCAATTTAACCAAAGGTCAATCATCAAATTAGCATAACTCCATAAAATTCTTATCATAAGAGTAGTGGAACGGAAAATACGGAAGAATTATATCCCTACAAGGAATATTTTGACTCCAGGTGTAAGCAATATGCCAAGAGTTATGTTTTACCAGCATATTTTTTAATGTTTTTTATAGGTTTTAATTTTTGTACCCAGTTTCTGGCGCTTTGTTGCAATTTATTTTTATCTCAAGTATTATTGTATTTACGTCTTTAAACTTTTAAACTCCTGGTGTGTTTATAGAGGATTCGGTGTTTGCTTGTTTTGACTTCTTACCCTTGGCTTTTGGAAATGGTCTTTTAATTTTTTTAAAAAATTCGACTTTTAGAATCATACCTTTTTTTAATGTTTTTGTGATTATGTGTTTTCGTTTTTAATTATATATGCGTTTGCAAAATTTTCATGATTATGTGTATTCTCTGCGTTCAACTTTTTATTTTCTAGCGCATTTTTTTATTTACTCATTGTGGCTTTTGTTCTTTGTGTGTTTGTTGTTTATAGCACTCTGTAAAATGGAGTTTTCTCTGTAGAGTGCTTTTCTTTAAATAAATAAATATATTACGTTAATTTTTGGAAATCGCAACAATATTAAAATGCACTTTTTGCATTCTCATGTACGAAGTATGCAAAGCGTTCCAATCATCCAAAAATGCGACCGAGAGATCTTGATGGAACACGAAGTTTCAGAAATCCCTGAGTACAAACAAAAACATTTTAGAATTAAGTCAGAGTATCTGCCAACACGATAACAAAAAAAGAGCTAGATAGATGAAATTTGATATGTGGTCTTTACACCAAAATTGTAGATCCGCATTAAATTTTAGACAAATTCCATGAATAAGTCTTCTCGTGTGTATCTGAACTCAACAACGCAACAAGTTGTGTAATAGGCATATAATTTTACCAACAAAATTATACGATTAAATTATAAGATTATCTGTATGAAAATTTGGCCCAAATCCGTGAACTGGTTCGATGTCTGTCTACTCGCGTGTATGTAAACACGAAATCCTAAAAACTCAACAAGCTAGATAAATGAAATTCGGTATTTGGTCTTGACCCCAAAATTGTATAGCTGAATCGAATTTGCGACAATTGGGTCAAAGAGAAGAGATCAAAATTGCATACTCGATTCTCTTCACTACACGACGAAAGTTAACACAAAACGCGCCATATTATGGAAGTATACTGTCCTACCGCCATGAGAAAAACCCTGAACAGGGTTGGCGAAAGTAGTCGAAGAAAGGAGAGAAGAGTCGAAGAAAGGAGAGAAGCGAGTATAAAATCAACCGCAATACTTGGCAAACTAAGCGCACTTCGTTAGTGAGGAAATCGTTTTCGATCGAAGTACAAAGCGAAATTAGACTTCCGCCAATTCTATCTGTGCCAAATGCAATAAAAGCCTTTTCTTCACCCCCAAAATGCAGTGGAATATCCCGTTTCCATAACGACCTCCACCGGCATGTCTGGTGTCTGGGCGTTTTCTCGTGGTGGTAGAACAGCAGGATATAGCCGAGGAGAGATCACTCTCGCTGGTTGCATGAAGCTAATGTTACTTTGTTCATTTGTCCATTAGAAATTTCATGTATTTTATATAAATTATGCGTTTTGAAAAGTTTATAATTAAAGTAATTTTACAATAATATTGTTGTTTTCTTTTTTTACATTAATATTTTACACAGATTGCGTTTTTTATTTATTAGAGTATTTTATGAGTACACTCAAATGCTGAAGTCCTTCCGCCATCAATTATTACTTAAGATATGTTTGGATTGATTATCAAAATAACAAAGATTTCTACAAAAACTCAAATATTTGATCATTTTGATATCAACTATCATAAACAATATAAAAAGCTTAAATAAAGTCAAATGTGGAATGTTAGCAAATGTATTAATGCAAATATAAGAGCCTAAAAATTCCATTTTGAGATATTACACAACAGTCAAACCAACCAAATATTTTTAATCTTTTAATAAATATAGATAAGAAAATAACTCAAAGAAGAACAAGAAAAAATTTCTTTTGAGCATTTTTTATAGTAACACAAAAATAGAAATGTATATATAACTGGCGACATGTATCTTAACTTCAACTGCCCTCCAACCCGCTATACTTCGGGGTTCAAATATTTTCTATGTTAGAAATTCTATGTCATATCAATTATTTAAAAATAAATTTAATTTTTAATCTAAGAGAAAATAATTTAAATTTTCAGCAGGTAACATTTCATTAGATTCTCAACATTTCAAACTTACACTGGTGTCCAAAAGTTAAGCACAATTCCTAAGATGCGAAAAATTTGGAGTTAATATGGATACAAATGTTTGCAATCAGTTGCGGAGAATCGTGGGACATATAATTGTCGGAACTCACATTTTACAGTGAAGATTTGGTTAGGAAGGCATTTGAGAGGCGACAAGAAAGTAATGAAGACGAAAAAGGATTTTGGCACATCCCGTTTCACATAAAACTGATATTGAGTTGAAACTTCCATCAATGGTTTTGTTAGATGTGCACAATATTTACATGAAATTTTCGTAAAAATAGCACGAATATTCGGGAAAAGGTGTAAAATCCCAATATTTTCCGCATGTTATTTGCTTATATTATGCAGAGTTTTCAACCAACTTGTACGAAACTTCCAGAATACTCGCCAATATGTTAGAAAAGCATTGTATTAAAATTTAAAGTAAATAATTTGAATATTAGAGGAAATATGAGTATTTGTAGTAAATAATTTTTTACTGAGCATGTGCGAGATTTAGCGTAATTTTTCTTTCATAACTTCAAAGCCAGAGATATAAGGCAACTTATTTTAAAATTCCAGTTGTATACCATTAAGATATAGAAATATATCGACATTGCAGTGAGCAGAATTTCTGCATCTCTCTAAGACAAACTAAATGATACGGGCTTTTAAACAAATTGATATTTTTTACACTTGAATCTTCGAATAGTACTATTGAATTTTATGAAAGTTTAATATCCTGAATACTCATGTATACTTATAAATTAAATACATAATTTAAATCGCATTTCTATTATAACTATTCGAAGATTCAAGTTTTAAAAATTTCAGTTTGTGCAATAAACCCTCATCATTTTGCTTCTCTTAGAATTCAACCGAAATTCACCTCCCTGCAATGGCGATATGTTTCTGAATATTAACGGCATTGAACTGGAATTTTTATATAAGTTTTCCTATATATCTGGCTCTGAAGTTATGAAGGAAAAATAGCTCTACGTTTCGCACATATGCAGTAAAAAATTATTTACTACTAATACTCTTATTTCCTGTAATATTCCAAGTATTTAATCCGAATTTTAATACAATGCTTCTTTTACATATTCTCAAGTATTCTGTAAGTTCCGTATAATTTGTAAAAAAAACTCTGAAAACTCTGCATCGAATAAGCAAAAAACATGCGATCAGCTTTCTGTGAAATGGAATGAGTCGAAATTGTCTTCATCACTTTTTAGTTACTCCCCTAAATGCCCTCGTAACCGAATCTTAACAGTTAAATGTGAGTTCTGACGATTTTATTTGTCATGATTCTTTCAACCAGTTGCAGAGAATGGTGGGAAATACAAACCATATATTAACTCCAAATTGATTGTATTTCCCACGATTATCCATATATTAACTCCATATTTTAACTCCACATTTTTTGCATTTTAAGAATTGTGCTTAACTTTTAGACACCAGTGCACATGACATTGAAAACTGAAAATTTGACTCTAATAAATTTCTACTTTTGTAATAATTATAAAAAAATTAATAAAAAAAACGCTCGTTTTGCATTCTTATTCGTATGTCGAAAATATTTTCAAAGTTTCAGTTCTTCTTTAACATGCTTACCTTAAGGCATAAACTGCCTTACTTTCAACTGCATTTATGTTTAACACAACCGTTCAAAAACTTAAGATAGATACATATCTTACATATTTAAAATCACACAAATTAGTCCAAAATCTCTACACCAGCGACTTCGTTTAAGACCCTTGTATAATCGAAATTCATTATCATGGGTTTGATAACTTTTTTCCTTGCTAAAACTACCACTTTAGAAAGAAATTTAAAGCAGTGCAGAATTTTTACGAATTCACATCGGTTACACTTTCATATCTTCGAAATGCTTACCAATTGCCAATTGAGTTAAAGTAGTGGATGGCATGACTGAGGAACATGAATCGGTGGAAGTATGGGTTATATCCTCTTACCTAGACTTTAACCAAAGTTATTCAAAAACTAGTAGATCTATGTGCGATTTACTAACGAACTGCTTGTTGTTGTCGGGACAGCTGACCTCTGGAAGTTTTCCTCCTAGCGAAACGTAAATCAGGCCCAGTTTCCCCTAAAAGTCATCCAGGAAGAAAGCCTAACCCAATATATTGGAACTAAGTTAGATTGTTTCTTAGGTGTTACAAGGTCGCTTTCCCCAAGAGAAGATGTCGAATTTATCCTTAATCATGATTCCTTAATTCTTGGTTAGAAAAACTAGACCAAGTGGGATTAGACCGACCACATCTTCGAAATTTTTAGAACATTTAATACAAAAATACTAACCAAAAGGAAAGTATTTATTGATGGCATAAGCCGAAACTTCGTGATTTTTGAAAAAAGTTTATAATTCTTGCATAAAATATTTCAAAGATTCCTATCGACCGTTTTGTAATATCAACTTTTTATTGTCTTAATTATTTACTATTTTAGCAATAATGAAACTAACACCAAAACTGGAGATGTGTTTCAAATTTTGGATCAAATTGGTCAAAAACTCATACTCAATTCTCTTCACTATACTAAAAAGCTAAGCATAAAACGCGCCTTATTGTGTATGCATCTGAGAACACTCCTTCAGGTTTTGATAGTTCTCACAAAATACCGTAATAAGTAGAATATTCTTGTTATGCGTAATTCTATCCTCTTATTACTCTTTTGAGAGATCCCCTTCCCGTTTCCTATCATACCTCCACATGCGATGGCTGAATTTGTCGCTTAGTTAGTTTAGACTCGTTTCGAAGCAACATGAGGGCTATTATGAGAATCCTTGTAATTTTGAACCGTGGTCAGATGACAAGTCTGATCCGACAATCTCTTATCCAAACTTCCACTCCACACCAGCGAAGGACGCTTGAATCTTGCTCTCAGATTTAACGTACACCTTGCCCACATGCATGGCAGATCATTTGTAAAATCGGATTTCGAACCAGGCGCCTTCCTATCCCACCACCGAAACCTTACCATCAGGCCATCACGGTCTCTCTCTCTACTTGTTGCTAGTGAGGAAAAACAAGAATAAGTAACCCTGGTGTTCGAAAGAGACTACAGATCTCATCTTGTAGTGACTTGAAAAAAGGGTAAGGAACTGTTCTGTTTCTTCCTATCCCACCACCAGGACCTTACCATCAGGACATCACGGTCTCTCTCTCTACTTGTTGCTACTGAGGAAAAACAACAATAACTAACCCTATTGGTGTTCGAAAGAGACTACAGAT
>BGPR01000016.1:2193300-2273297 GCA_013235015.1 Araneus ventricosus
TGGTGTTCGAAAGAGACTACAGATCTCATCTTGTAGTGACTTGAAAAAAGGGTAAGGAACTGTTCTGTTTCTTCCTATCCCACCACCAGGACCTTACCATCAGGACATCACGGTCTCTCTCTCTACTTGTTGCTACTGAGGAAAAACAACAATAACTAACCCTATTGGTGTTCGAAAGAGACTACAGATTTCATCTTGTAGTGACTTGAAAAAAGGGTAAGGAACTGTTTTGTTTCTTCCTATCCCACCACCAAGACCTTACCATCAGGCCATCACGGTCTCTCTCTCTACTTGTTTCTAGTGAGGAAAAACAAGAATAATTAACACTATTGGTGTTCGAAAGAGACCACAGATCTCATCTTGTAGTGACTTGAAAAAAGGGGAAGGAAATGTTCTGTTTCTTCCGACCCCGTTTTAATAAGTTTTTTTGAGATTTCATCCTCTTGTAAAGGTTGAGCGTAAAACAGAGTTATCTCACTTAAACTCTCGCTTTATTTAGAACTGCGGTAACCTGGTGGCAATGTCTCGTCTTAAGTTTAGGTCAAAAATCCGATTTCGCCATAGATCTGGCCATGTATAAGGGCCTCGTGCGCATTGAATCTGACCTCGAGGCTCAAACGCCTTCCCGTTGTCATGCCACATGAGTTTGGAAAAGAGGACTGCTCATGTCCTGTTCTCGTCATCTGAGCACAGTTCAAAATGAAGTCGTCTGTCCCAAAATATCTCTCATGTTGCTTCATGACGGGACATTAATATAACGAAACTAATTCTGATTTATTTTCAGCTTTTATCTCGTTTTTGTTAACTGTACATTCTTATTTACTCTAAAATCATAAAGGAATTTCCACCTTTTGATATATAGCCCACACTGTACGATAGTACTCTCAAATATACTTTAATGCAATTCTTTTTTTAAATTATTGACGTTCTAAAAAGTTTTTTTTCCTATACAAAACAAATCGTAAATATTTTGCTTGTAAATTATATATACGAACAACACTTTCTAGAAGAATACATGCTAGTTATTCGAGACGGAACAATGTGAGACTGCTATTCCATTGGGAGGCGGCTCTTTCCCACATTTTCTTCAGCGACTTAAACTTGTTTGTGATATCTTTCTTTCATTTCTGTTCCCGATATTTTATGAATGGTAGAACCACCTATTGAGAAGCCTGTTCCTATAAATCATCGAGAGGCGAGCCTTTCTTCCTTAGTTCGGAAGATTTATGTCTGTTGGGTCTTCATTCCCAACAGTCAACAAACGGTACTGTTCATTCATTGCAGCTGACCAGGAGCCTTATTTATGTTCTTCGCTATTGCGTGGTGTTGCGAAACATAGCACTTACCTAAATGAATTATTCTCCGCTAAAAGGAGAGCATTTTGTTATTTACTTGTTTTATCACATAAATATCATTATAAAAATAATTAAAATTTTGCGCCTATAAATAATTTTGAGTTGTGTTAGAGTCTCGTTATCCGACATTCCATTTTAACCTATATCGATTTTGAATTAATTAATAAACCTGATTCGAAAGATGTGTAAATGTAAGTATGCTCTATAGTTAGGTGACTTTTAATTTTTCTCTTTGTATGGCATAAAGGTCAAGCGGATACCTGACACTAAAGCAACCGTATAGTCAATATCGCTGGAGACTCCAAGACGATTAGACTGATGTTAACGAGAATGTTGGTTATTAATCTTTCGTTAATCTTATATCTATGGATAATTTTGTGTTAAAATTGAATATCGTTTTCAGGCATTTTCCATTTTAACCCTTTCAGCCTTAATGGGCAAATTCGTCCCGGATATTAGACTTCATCCCATATTGGTAAATAAATCCCACTTTTATATGGGTTTTTATGTTTTCATTGTTCTTAAAGAATTAAGGAATAAAATTATGATTAAAAAACTTGGAAACACACTCAGATTGTAAATGGCAGACTTGTGTTTTTGTTGTCTTCGTAACAAGATTATTGTTACGAAGCTGTAAAGTTGTTCCACTGACATGATAATCTTATGGCAGGAAAGATAGTTTCACAGATATTTTACTGGAATAATTCCAGTAGACTATACAATTGAGACATATTGTCCCAGAAGATTTCCAGGCAACGGGAAAAGTGAAAAACTTCAAACTCATAGTATACTTCTTTTAGTATGTCAACATCAAATTAAACTACTTTTCATAGTTAAATTTTAATCATGCAAAAGTTGGGTCGAAAGCGTTAATCACAGATTTATTCGGAATTCTGAATTTGCTAAAATTCTTGCGTAAAAAATGTAGTCGATAGTTTTTACTATTATTAAGTGGATATATTTTTATCTAATAATATGACACAAAATTTAGGCGAACACGAGACACTAAGACCGCCGTACAGAAAGTATCGCTGAAGACTTCTAACAGATTGGACTGCTGTTGACCAACATGCTGTGGACCATACAGTACGTTAAACCGGTTGTTTAACGTTTGCTAATTTTTTTTGTGTGTGTATTTTATTAAATTAATTATTATTGTTAAAAATAAATTTATTCGAAACTATAAACTTTCATTATAAAAATAATTAAAATTTTATACCTACCAATAGCTTTGTATTAGAGCAGAGTCTCATAATCTGATTTTAAAATACCCGACATTCCATTTAAAGCGATATCTCTTCTGAATTAATTAAAATTTATAAGTCGAAAAATTTACTCTGTAGTTTTCACCATCTTTAGATGGATTTATGTTTTTCTGTTTGTATGACAAAATTGAGAACGATGTGCGAAACCGTACAGTTAGTATCGCTGGAGACTTGAAGCTGATTAGAATGTTATTGTAAGGAATGTCTGTTGTTAATTTTTTATGCTTGTTTTTGTGTTTAAATCGGTCAGAGATTCATTTGTGTTTTTCATGCATTTCTTTTATTATGGAGACTAAACAGAAGCGCGTTGTAGACGAGCTTGAATAACAAAGAAGTGAGGTCGGTGATGTTAACATGATTCATGAAGAAAGACTAAATGGCACTGCGGCTTTGAAATACATTGAACAGCAAGAGGTATCCTCAAAAACGGACATGAGCCTTTTTCTGGTCATTTTCATGATGTCTTGCTATAGCAGCCAGAAAATATCAATCTGCAAGGAAACAACTTACTATCACAATTTAAAAAAAGTTAAGTGTTGTGTCTTTATAGATTCATCTTAATGCTGCTTTTGCTATCTTTATTAAGATAGGCCTAGATTATTAATTTGTTGGTTATATAACTTCTCTTTTTATCTCGAAGTACGGTATATCATGAAAAGTATTTAGTTTAATACATGGCACAGGGTATTTTACGTAAAAAGTGTTCCCCTTTTTTTTCAGTTCCCATTATCTGTTGTTTTCACTTATTCAACATTGGCCATCTCTTCTTATAGCTGATAACTAAAACTCTGCTGTACATACAATAGAGTTTTATTTGTAAAACTATAAATCCGCGTATTAATTTTGAGAAGTATTAAAGAACACTAAACAAAATATATTCATATGCAAATATATGACTCGAAGATATCTGCCAATGTGGTAGATCTAAACTCTGCTTATAAAATATTTAACAGATGCAGTTTTACAGCAGGTGCTCAAATTTTTAAGGATAATCTGAAAAGGGAGACGTACTGATAAATATTCATTTTCGACATCCAGGCGCTTAGTTTTTTTATTTGATTTGGTAGAATAGCTTTTCATTTGTAAATTAGACGAGAGCCAGATCAAGGCGGACCTTCTTTCATCCGTGGATGAGAAAATGACACTTGAGCAAGTACTCAACAAAACACCAGAGGAAGTATGTTTGACCTCGACGGACTTAGTGCATACCAGGTTGGCATATACAGTGGATTTTTGCTGGATTAGGTTCTCTATTCCACAACCCTACGGTCCTGAAGCAGAGACTCTACTGATCGAAGTTGAGAATCTACCATCAGATTACCTGATACTCTATCTAGAGAAGATAGAGTATCAGGTAATATTTGGTTCTCGATCCAACGACCATCTGTTCCTGATGCTGAGACCCTATAATAGAGTCTTAGAGAGAGACTATCATAGAGATCAGAGAATCAAATTACCTGAGATTTTACCTAGACAAGAGCTATTTTTGATCGGAATTCCGAATTTTGAACATTGGTCAGATGACAAAGATGACACTTGTACCAGTACTCCAGAATTACACACCACACTAGAGGAAGTACGGTTGACCCCGACGGATTCAGTGCATACCAGGTAGACGCGCACATTGGATCTTTATTAAATTTGGGTCTCTGTCTCACGACCCTCCGGTCCCGCAGATGAGAATCTACCGCCAGATTATTAAAGAACTCTACTGACCGAAGCTGAGAAACTATCGTCATATTGCCTGAGACTCTACCTAGAGAAGAGTTTGGTTATAAATCCAGTGATTCCTCCCGGTCCCGAAGCTGCGACTCTACCAGAGACTCTGCGAATCCAATTAAAGTGTGAATTACCATACTAACAAAGAAAATTTCCATTTTCTCCATTCTCAATTTATTTCAAACTTCAATGGGCGTCGTATTTAAGTTTTCGATGGTTCATCACAGAGAATAATAAGCTTTAAATGAATCGTAAGGTCATAATACTCAAATAAAGTTATCAAATTTTCTGAACTTCGATGTGGAATGTTAGCTAGGAGGATTGGAAGCATTAGATGAAATCTAAAAAATAGATAGATAAAATAAAATAAAATAATTCAGGTGAAATAAAAAAATTAATATCCAAAAAATTTTCAAAAAACAGGAAGATGTAAAGCAGAATAAATAATGCATTTTACTATTTTTCCCTTTAGGACCGCATGCATTTTTCATATAAGGGCGACCATATTATATTTACAGTAAAAGTTGGGAAGAAGAAATCTTCAAAAACTATCTTTTATAAAAATTAAACTAAGTTAATCATTTTTAATGTGAGCTGTTATAATGAACTAGCAAAAAACAGGATATTTGTTTCAAATTCAGTACTCATTCAGAATGCAGTTTTAATTCTGGTCAAAGAATCAAAAATCAGAATTATCCGGAACTTCTGGGCTCTTTAAGTAAAATGAATTGGTGAGAAGATATTCGGGCTTAATCCCGTCCTCCTCCGATAATGCATGCACGACAATCACTGTGAGCTTATCAAGAGAAAGAAAAAATAAAATTTTATAAATTAAAAATAAAATGAATAGCGTGGATGTTTTTGTACACCAGAAAAGTAAAAAATTGATAAAATAATTGCCCTATTTCGTAAAACGAGCATATTTTTCGTTGGCATTTGTACCATAAAGCTCAAATCAATAGCTGCATATATTTGTAATCCGACGACTAGTCTGCAATTCATTTTTTAAAAAATGCTCTGTCAGTTGAAAGAATTAGCTTTTTAGACATCCTGCTTCCATTTATACTATCTATGTTGTTTCAATCTCTAACTTTTTTCACACGCTTTTATTTAACATGTTTCATGTTTATAAAGGTTAAATTTCAGAATCAATTTTTCACTCACTGACAATGTACTGTTTTAACATTTTCAGAACTTAATTATGAATTAATTAAATTTTCTATACAAGTGGTGCCACCTGGTAGTGAATTTGTGAAAAAATTGATTGCAGGATTCAATAATATTTAAAATAATGAATGATAAATTAATGACTACAATGAAGACAATAATTTAAAAAATTAAAAAATATGTATTTTAGAATATTAATAAATGTGTATTTTTAAAACTTTTTTTATTAAATTTTCTTTATCGAATAAAAAGATTCAGGTGCATTTTCTCTGGAATCTGAGTAATTATTAGATTTTTGGAAACATTAATTTTCGCTGGATTTCTTACATTTTTCCAAACATGATTACAGTACAGTAGAACCACGGGAATCCGAACAACTTTTTTAAATTTTCTGAAAACGTTTTACTGAAAAATGGAGGGAAAATAAGAATTTCGAATCAGAAACAAAGCTAATGTTTATTAATAACTTAAAAGAAGTATTCGAATTGTTCTTTAAGAATGAATACAGCACCTTTATTAGGAAAAACAAACTCAGATATCTTATTTTTACCCTCAACTTGTTTGCCACTGTACCGTGCGAATCACCGCGTGCTCTTACCGTAAGCCTTCACAGAGCATTCAGAGTCAATACTCTTCTGTATTTGGTATACCAAGAGTATTTTACCGAATTTCTCGGATAATCCGAATTCCCCGGAATCCGAACAAAGGTCAGCCCCAATTAGATCGGATCCCCGGGGCTCTACGGTAATATCTAGTTTATTATTCAAAATAGGTCCTTGTTATTTAAAGCCACGCCCCTTTAATGCTTTGAAATGCAAACAATTGTTTCTTTTCCCTTTCATTTTTGAAAAGGTCATCTTGCTAGGTCTGAATAATTCCTCCTTACTTTTTAACAGCTCTCTGTTTTAGAAAAGTAGAACAGTCTCCAAGCTCTGCAAGAATAAAAAGAATGGCTAAGTAATAAGGAAGCCATTTTTGTTCGAAACTTGTTGCGTAAGTGTAAATAAAGGAGATTTTTCATCATACAGTGCCAACTATTGGTTCATTCACCCTAGTAACTGAGATAAACAACGATATTCAAAACAGTCCCATTTTCACTCTTTTGGGGGTCGTCTCAAGATTACGTATAAATTCACAACAATGAAAAAGTCACTGACTGAAATAAACATTGAATGAGCATTACATAATTTCGTTATTTTGACCTTTTTCTGATATCTTCATTCTCAAAGTGGTTAGGTGCAAAAAACACAGATGACCCTAAAAATTCAAAAAGGATATTTTAGTCTATAGACGAAATAATTTTACTGAAAGGCGCATAGTAAAAATCGAAAGAATTAAGAAAAAGTTTAGCAAAAATTCTAGTTTTTTTCAAGTGAATCTCAATTCGGTAGAGAATGTCCATTTTTCCAATTGAATCAGAAACTGAGGAATTAGTCTGTAGTAATATTCGTTTTTAATTAGAAAAGTGAATTCCCAATGAAGAAAAGATTGAATGTAAATGCATGCTAATAAATTATGATTACTTTTTTAAAGTTATCCTCTCATGAAAATAATGATGAAGCATAAAGCTTCATATGTAGAATAACATCATTGTGTTTTTATTACTGCATTTTTGTGTTTCTGTTTTTCATAAAAAAAATTTATCTATCTGAATCAGATTCGCTATTCCGAAAAGTAATTAAATCGGAAAGTACTCCACTTTAAGTGATTTTTTTTCTTTCTGAACATTAGATTTTTTTTATACAATTTGAAGAGATTTTCAGATGAGTTCAAACATTTGTCAAACAATGAAAAACATTTGTCCTTGCTTTTATGACTTGCAAAATAAATTGCGAATTGAGATCGATATTTTCGGCTTTCTTTACGTGTGTGGAATTAAGTAAGGAGCATATTAGGGTATTAAGTTACGTAATAACAAAAAAAACCCGGCCCTGCCTAAGCCTGGTATCACGGTACTTCTGAAAGATCGGCCGCCGCGAAAAAAAATGCTGGCACTGTGGCTGATGCAAAATAGCCCCCATTACGAGCGGCGCATTGAGGTACGACCAGTCATCGGAGATGGAACCTAAGAGCCACACTACCATCATATTCCAGAAAAAATATAATTTTTTTAATTATTGTTTTATGCTATTTTCTATAGCATGAGTTATTATATTTCTGGCTTTCATCTGCTTTTGTCTTTCTCTTTTTTCATGATTTAAAATTTTGGGGGGAGATGTCAACAATAAGCATGTTATGCATTTCTTATTTAAAAGCACATTTTTTTATTCCTATCTACTCATTGATGAAACATTTTGACAGAATTATTCTCGATAAACACGGCATTTTATAAATATAAGTAAAATATTAGCTTCCATTGTTCAATTTAACATTTTTTTTTTTAGGTTTAGAATTTACATTAAATTTTGGAACTGCTGATTCCACTAGACGGTTAAATGTCAACTGCTGGCCTAAATGCAAGAATATTTAATAAAATTCCAATTTTAATAATTCTTAAATCCTTTCCTCTTTTTGTACATCGATAAATTCAACTTCTTCTATAAGGTCTAAAGAATTTCATAAATGCAAGAGACATTTTTTATTTGAAATGTATTCCAAAGAGTCAATACAGAATCTTTTTCGTCTTTTGCAATGTCAAATTTCCCATCACCCCAGGGGTACATTCACCCCATATATCATTTTATAATTTGTATAGAGGTCTGGGAAATCCATACATATAGTCAGTCGCAAAATTGAGAGTTGACTTTCGGCACTTTTCAATATTTAATCTTCAAGTGGGCGAAAGTACTTTCTTCCGAGCGATTTCTTGTGCAAAATCAAACACGATTTCCAGTGTAAATACGGTTAAAACCAGAGAGAACTACGTTTTTCTTTCCTCAGTATCTGATCGAAATCTTCATGGTGGAAAACGGAAATACAGAAGTCAGCATAGACTAAATAAGTTTAATGAAACAGTTTTTAAAAACAAATTTTATTCGTGCACTAAAGAGCAGAATTTCATTTAGAATTTTAATTATTTCTAATTTCTAGTCTTTCATTTATAATTCATTTTTATTAATAGTATGGAATCTTGAAATAATATTTTTCTAGGACTAAATAATAGGTGCTCGTATGAAATAAAAATATAATTAAATTAATCGATTAACAGATAATTAAGTTCTTAAAGTATTAAAATAGTGTACTGTCATCTAGAACACGCAACTATGCAAAATTTCAAAACTCCAGCACAGAGTTTCCCTACATATGGGCCCCGGCCACCTGTGGTCCGCGGGTAGCTTCTTAGAGGGCCGTAGAATGCTAGTCAGGAGTCGAAGTGTGTGTGTGTGTGTGTGTGTGTGTGTGCATATGTATCACTAGCTGATACCCGCGACTTCGTCCGCATAGTAACACTTATTGGTAGTTTGTTGCTCAGGATAAAATATGTTCATGTCTTTATAGTTTTAATGCGAAAACTCCGCGCATGCTCCAAAAATAGCTGCAGAAGATAACAATAAAATTATTGTTAGAAATAGTGTTTGAAAACACTTTCAAAAATTAATTCAAATTGAACAGAATGTTGCATGGAAATGAAATTGGTATCATTGTAAAGCTAATTTTTTGTTCGTTAAGATGATGTTAAAATGATTTTTGTGTGATAATATGCTCCGCAGTTATTGAGGAAAAGCGATAAAATTTAAGGTAATTTTTAATCAATAGAAATTTCGAAAAATCATGTATTGGTGAGCACCTACTACCCAAAGAAGCAACCACAACCAGATTTCAAGTTTTCAGTCCCAGTAGTTTGTGAGATTCGTTGATGAGCCAGTGAGTGATTTTCTCTTATATATATATATGTAGATATGGGTTTATATATATAAGTATTATATATGTTTGTATTTTTTACTTGCATATTTAGTTAGTGGGCATCAAAATATTTTATACACAACAGGTGGTCCGCACAACCAAAAAGATTGGGTACCATTGCTCTAGCACATAGGAAAGTGAGACAAAAAATCGCTTACAAAATTCCATCTTTACAAGCATGAAACAAATTATCCCACATATCCCATAGATGAAATAATCTTGTTTCCTTTCTGTGGGAAAAAATGGAGCGAAATATTCGGTATAATTCGGAGCATCTCAGAGCTTAAGTGGGAAAGAATAGTAAATTGTTGTGACAAATGGTTTTATTAATTGATCCGAGTCACAGATGCACTCATAAGACCATTAAGAATTACCTAGAGACTAGATACGTGCCGAATAAGGGCGTAAGAATATCTTCAGCAGCATTGCCGAAAAAAATAGAGCGATTATTCATTCTGTTCTTTAAAAAATTCTAAGAGTAATCTTCATATCATTATTGATGAAAAAACATGATTTTTAATAAAAGAAATATCTTGAACTATTTGTAGAATCCTTGAGAAAAAAGTTTCGTAATTAAATATAAATTAATCATCTAGAGTCATTTTTGAAAAGCTGGAATATCAGATACACAAAATGTATGACCGAATGGTTAATAATAATCAAATAATAATGTAAATAGCTAAGAAAATAAATAATGAATTGTTTAAGTATTCTGAAGTAAAATAATTGCATTAATCAATTCCATTTGTTTAATTTCATTAATTAATTAATGGTCTTCTGCTAATCATTATTAAATTAGCAAAACAGGATAAATGGCATTAACCCTTTCGCTTACAATGACGAGTCAGTCACGTGCATCGTATTTAAGTCCGTAATTAAGTCAAAGTAACAATTGATTTTACATACAAAAAACACTTGGACACGCTTAATCGTCTCAAGTATCCTTTACCATATTAAATAGATTGAAATAATAAAAAATATCCCAAATAGGTAGTGTCATCTAATTAGGAGGTTAAATAAATTCGTACGTTAAGGTGTTAATTGCTTTTATTTGTATTCATTATTTATACTTTACTCAAAATTAGAAACGAACGAATGAAAAATTCATTTTCATATCTATTTTAATTAATATATCCAATTTTAATATTTTCGTAAACAGTGCAAAACATCCATTTGTTAGCCAAGAGTTTAAAATTGAATACAAAAGTAATTGTTTCTAATCGGTAGAAAAGTAGTCATAAACTGAATATTCAGAAATTTTTAGAAATTTCAAATGAATAGAAGATTTCTAAATTGGAATTTGCTGAACAAAAACCACTAAATATAGAAATAAAAATCTAGCTGTCATGCATTTATATCCCCATAAATTTTAGCGATGTTTAAGTAAAAACGCTCTTTATTTTCTAAAATAAGGCAAGAAAAGTTTGCAGGTATTAAACAGAATAAATTAGAAGGGTCAGAATGAATCACTTTCTGTTTTTATTAATGAATTCTTTTAGGAAAAGTTTGGAACCGAACAATCAATAAAATGGTGAATTTCAATGTCCAATCTCACAGGATTATTTATGTTTCCACTTCGCTCAGAAAATTTTATCCTTAGTATCTGCTTTCATCCTTTTCGGAAGGGGAAAAACTTTTTTACTCAAAATTTTTTAAAATGTCCCCCGCTCCCTTGCAAAATTCAGCTCTTCGCAGAAAATGGACTGCCAATTAATTGCAGAATGTACATCTTATGCAATGGAAGAAAAAATTAGGGTATTAATCATATTTTCCTGTCAAAATCTACCTGCTAAAATATTTATTACTAGCATTAATCCACCAGAGAGGAACATAAATGATAAAGTTTACGAGTAAACTGCATTGTGATGACACACTCTCGGCGTAAAAGAAAATTTTTAAAAAACGGAAAATATAAATATATAGAATGTAGCAATTATCTACAGTCAGTGCAGTGAGAGCTAATGGACGCGAATAATGGCTTGTCTAGGCTATAACTATGTCGTCGTCTTTCGCTTAGAATGTTCAATATGGCGGTTATTCTTGTCCAAGATCTTCCATTCTTTATAAGATTTATAAATATTATACTAGCCGCTCTCGCCGCCCTCCGGGCGGGTTCGCGATCAACACCCACTTTGCTCAGCACTCCCCTTGCCACCAATCTTATCTGCTTCGAGGCTCTCACCCACTACTTTTTTCAGTTTTAAATACTGCATGAGGATCAGTGGAACAGACCATAAAACCATAGTAGACTTCATATTCTTTGCAGACAACAGATTCTTTTAAAATCGTAAAATCTTTCAATAAACCTCATCTAGTTGTAATGTTTTGTATAACTTTTTCACGAATTTCTGCATGAAAGTCTTCAGATCCATAAATACAGAAAGATATAGCCCTAAATAAACAGTTTCCATCACCTAAAATAGGTATTTTACAATATTTTTGACACGCCATTTGATGGAACTGTTGGGATCTATTATTTAAAATAATATGGTAAAACATTCAGACAGTTCTCCAGCCCCAACCACTCGACGGATTTTGATAATTTTTATTTCATATACTTATACTTATGGCGTCTAGATGTGTCATCAAGGGTCGTCGCCCCCCCCCCATTTTCGAACGAAATCGAAAAAAATTTCTCCCCATACAGCCTCCATATGTTTTTTCGATTTCGTTCGAAAGGGGGGGGGGGCAGACGACACTTGATGACATATCTAGACGTCATGAAATTTCATATGAAATAAAAATTATCGAAATCCGTGGAGAGGTTGGAGCTAGCGAACTGTTTGAAGGTTTTACCATATTATTTTAAATATATAGATATGATGTTTGTCATTACCATTACTCCACCAGTAGGAATCCGAATTGATAAGATTTACTGTTAAAAGTCGTCGTAATTGCACCCTCTCGGCATTAAAGAGAATTTTTTAAAAATCAAAAATATAAATATGTCGAATGTAACAATTATCTACATTGAACGCCAGGAAAGCTAATGGAAGCCAGTAATAGCTTGTCTAGTCAATGACGATATCATGTCTTCTTTCGCACAGAATGTTCAATAGGGCGATTATTCTTGTCAAAGATCTTTTGTTCTTTACAATATTTTCACACCAGGTCGATAGTTGACGAACGCTGCGTTTGGTGATGTGAAAAGTTCTTGTCAAAGAACAATCTAGAACACCTTCGTCTCCGCAAACTCATCGATCGTCAGGACCTGTAAAAAACACGCACAAACTAGTTTTTATCCTCAAAGGAAAATAACTACCGCATATAAAAGGTGCCATTTTGCCGTTTCTGAGTCTGGTCGCACCTTCTGCTAAGGTACCTTCTGAACTCACACTAAAAACGATCCTGTACTCATCAATGAAAGTAATCGATGGAAGAGTCTGTAGCAGAGAACATATAAAAGATTCCATTCAACAGTTCCCTAGTGTTGAGGCACCTTCTGAACATAGAGTAAAAACGTCTCTGTACTCAACAATAAAATGAATCGATGGAAGAGTTTATTTGTCGTATAAGACATTAAATTAAATACCTATAAATTCTGAATTCGGTAGTCAGTAGTGGTTGAAATTCGCATGACAAATATAAATTTTGGAGAGAGTATGGCATTCATCTCGTGCTGAAAAGTTATTCCACGAAGCATGTCAGTAGATCTGTTCTTGATGACGGATATATGGCAGTTTATGTATCATCTTTTTTTTCACTGACAACTTCGAGTATAAAAGGATTATCTGGCATTTTAAGGAAAATTTATGCTGACAGATCTTATCTGAGATCATTTTTCACCTTCCACGAGGAAAAGAATAACTTACACCAACATAACATACAGTTCAAAAGGTAATAGAATATTTGCTGTCCTATCTGAAGAAAATTATACAACTATATGACATATACAATTAAAAGATCCTCAACAAAAAAATATTAATAATATTTTCGTAGAAAGCTACATAACTTTAGTAATCAACCCCAAGATTCTTTACAAATATATTGCAGCAACTGATCAAGCAACTTAAGCAGCATTTTTCAACTATAGTTACATAAGACTACTATATCTGTATTTAAAACTGATCAGTAGATAACGTTAATAATTTAAATTTTAAAATAAAATTCCAGTCTCTAAAGGATCTGGAAAGAGGACTGCTTGATACGCTAAGATTTTACCTATACTTCTATGAAAAGTCTTCTAATCTTCTGATAACAATAATATGAAAATAGCAAAACCTTTTCAAATAAATTATGGTAGCAACAGTTATTGATTGTAGTTTACTACAGTAACACTACCTAAATTTAAGAGCATTAAATCATGTTTAATTCTAGTGTATCATGCGTAAAACAATAAACAAAAACTTCTATATTTTATGATTTGAAGTCTTGACAATAAAATTGCGCATTCATTATGTCAAATTAAAAGTTTCAGCTAATTGTACGTTAAAAAAGCGGCTATACCAATAACTGGTACACATTTTTTTCCAATTGTTTAAGCGCCATGATTAAATAACTCAATTATCCCACTAACCAATAACCCCAATTGTGATTTTTATCTCTATTAGCTAGTATTCTAAAAATATGTATAACCCTATTTTGATTATTTTTATATTTTTTACTCTATTAAGAAATTTATTTTTAAAAATTTGGATCCCATTTGTCCGCGGTGGCCTGGTGGTAAAGTCCCGATCTCAGGGCCGGAGGGATCCAGGCTCGAAACCCGATTCCACCGAAGATGCCATGTGTATTGGGCCTGCCGCCCGCCAACCCCGCAGAGGCCACATGCCCCCTCGCTGGTGTGGTGCGGAAGCCTGGAGGGGCGGCACCAGCCCAAGCGTCGTCCTCGTCATCTGACCGCGGTTCAAAATTGCGAGGCCCGTTGCTTCAAAACGGGACGTAAATATAACTAAACTAAACCTATTTATACGTCCAAGGCGTAGAAATAACTCTATTTAGAATATGTAAATAAATGTCCCACTTTGGATCCACAAAACAGAGAGAAAACTTCGAAATTTTAAACTACAGTTAGGTAAAGCCCCTAACTATGATGACACCATCACAGGGACGTTTTAGTCCCAATCAGACTTAATGTGTGTCTCATGGGAGAAAACCCTGACTTCGCCTCATTATCTGCTCCGATCTCAAGACAGAACAGTCAGAGGAAGCTTATCAATAGTGTTGAATTCTGGAGAAAAGCAAACTTCTGAAAAGGTTATGTGTGGTTACATCTATCTAATTTGCTTTCTCCCGAAGCAATTGGAAATTCTCCAAAACAATTAAACTATACATATATCTTTGTGGTACAGAGGTATTAGAAATATTATTAAATGCTTTTATTTAACTTGACATGTTTCATGTTTGTAATCAATTTTTCACTCACTTTCTAATGTGTTGGAAGGCTGAAATTTTATTATGAATGAGTACAAACTGTAATACACTATTTTAATATTTATAGAACTCAGTTATCTGTTAATAGATAACTTTCAATTCTTTCCGGGTCTGTGATGCCATTTAGCATCACTGGAGAAACGTGCTTTGCCATGCATTTCCGATTTAATTTGGGCTGAAAAGGGTTTTGTGGGTACTAAATGGCAGCATGATCTAAATGCAAATGAATAATGAATGAAAAAAATTAATTAATTCCGAAAATGATTAATATGCAATAAATGAAAAATTTAACTATGAAGTATTTCAAAGTTGGTTTTTGTTTAATTTTTAAATTTTTTGAACTAACAAATAATAATTTTAGCTGGAAAGGTTTAATTAAATTTCCATAATATACAGTTAACGTCATCTGGTAGGGAATATGAAGAAAACTGATTGCCAGGAGTCCATATTATTCATAATAATGAATTATAAATTAAAGACTGAAAAGAAGGAAGTAATAAGAATAAAAAATTTTGTAAAAACACGCTTTTATTACAGCAGTAAAAAGTAGAAAATGAGTTTTATCGAAAATCAAAACTGATGCGGGGAGCTAAAAACAATATGATATGGAAATTAAACAACAATGAATATCATAAAAAGAAAATTTCTAAACATTCATTAAAAATCAAAATATATTATGAATATGATTAAAATCACTGTTTTCTTAGAGTATTTCTAACTGCGCTTCATTTTTTTGTGTTTTTGTTTTTACCCAGATTTTTTATTTAAAAAATTATACTTTTTGGTACACTAATAAACGCTTTTTTTTTAATCTTTAATTTATATTATTTAAAGAGCATCGAAGAGAATATAAGGTCACTTTACAATAAACATTACCTATCTCAATTTTATAAAAGCGAAGATAAAATGATTTTCAAATTTATAATACAGAAACTTTGTGTATTTTGCTAAGAATTTTCTTATCGATCCAGCCCTAATCTTTTGTCTTTCATTTATGAAGCAAAAAAATTATTTATTTATTGTTTTTATAAATATTGAGTGATACGTAAATCTTTCATGACCTAACTTTCATTTCTATGAAAATTGTTTTCGTAAAAATTGAGGATAAATAATTTTTCATTCGCTATAATGCTAACTACCTCGTAATAACGTCCAATCTCATTCTTTAATAATTTTTTATTAGAATCATCATAATAATAGTCTCTATTCTTCAATTAAATATATCTATTTTTTTTAAATTTAATATACCTTCGATTAGTTCTACCTAGTGTTTAGTAAGGCATCATTAAAGCTCAACAACCAGTGCACTTGATAATGCCTAAATATTTCTTTCTGAAAATAAACTATTCTTTCATATTTTCAAATTTCATTCCTTATTTCCCAAGAGTTTGAAAAAAAAATTGAGTTTTTGAGAATTGAGAGTTTGAAATTTTTAATGCCAAGAATAATCTTTTTGTCCGGGACATCGGAGAAAATAAGCGTTTTTCATCGAATGCGTATCTATTATTCGCACATATTTACTTCTCAGTTTTATAACTAGCATTTGTTTTGAGAAAAATATTTACGATACATATTAAGCTGAACATTTCTTGTGTTTTAAGTTATTTTTCAATGCAAATTATATTTTTTAAAGTAGATAAAATTGCATTAAAAACTGTTGTCGCTCTCTTTTGGATAAAGTAAAGCTGGATGGGGGGGGTGCACTTTCAGATATTTTAACGACAAATCGACTCTTTAAAAATATTTTTCTGCTGATTTTTTTTTCTTTTAGAAGAAATTTCCCAAAATAAAATTAGATATGGTCATTCGTGGAATTAACTGCGCATATATTTATATTTTTACTATATTTAAAGACTTTGTAACTGAGTTATTACAGAAAAATAAACCAAAGAGTTCGCATACTTAGAGTCAGTACTATTACTGTACGTGCAGAGAAAATCACACTTGCGATGAACGAGAGAAATTCATAAATACGAACAGTGATAATGCATTAATGCAGTGATAATGCATAAATGCAGTTTTTATCGGAAGTCTGTAAAATATCACTTGATCACCTAAGGCATTCCGTTGCTTAGGTTATACGAAAAAATTCTCTTTTTGGTATTACGACAGTTTAGTCTTTATTTAGAAGAAATTTCTAGAGATAAAATTAGATATGTTCAGCTTTGGATTTGACTACGTCTTTACTATATTTAAAGAACAGTGTTTACAACTCAGTTATTCAGTCTGTTATTGCATATCTTATGGAACGAAAAAATAAGCAAAGATTTCCTACACAGAATCAGAAGTATTACAGTGCGTGCAGAGAAAACCACACTTGTGATGAATGAGAGAAATTCATAAACACGAACAGTGATAATCCATTCCCATAAGTGTAGTTTTTATCGCAAGTCTGTAAATATGTCATTTGATCACACAAGGCGCTTCATTGCTTAGGTGATATGAAAAAATACCCTTTTTGTCTTCTTTATTAATGGTAGTCTTTATTAACGCTTGAGTTTATGTGTATTCACGAATAGGCTATATATTTGTAGAATTGAAATATTCATAAATGTATCATCTCGCAAATAGTCCTAATACCCTAGAGAGTTATGAGAAAAGCTTTTTCCCAACTCAGTGTTTTCTCTTTGCGATTACAATTATGGATTTTTCTAGCAATGAATCAAATAGCTTTGAATAAGTCATATATGCATTATACCTTTGTTTATTATAGAATATGAGATGAAAGCAATGATTCCCTACTTAAAAATACTGAACTTTTCCAGTAACATAAAATGTGGAAGTTAAGTAGCTATCTTTAGTTTAATAGATCTTTAACATTCTAGCATATCATTTCAAATTCCGTCTTCTTTCTTGATAATGCTAAGATACAATATTAATAAAAGCCTTTAAAGTTAAAAGCTGATTAAACATCCTATGTTATTACAGAAATCTAATGTATTGACAAATATTTTATTTTTAAGCCAGTTCTCCTTAAACAATTTGGAATAAAAGCTCCGTTTGGTGATACATGACAAATAGTCGTAGATACAGAATTTTTATTCTACAAATTAGAAAAATACAAAATTATATTACTTTTTAACATAATCATTATTCATATTGAAGTATATATCACAACGTTTCACAAATTTGAAATTCCTTTTCCAAAAGTTGGAATGGAGCTGGAAAAAGCATTGAAATCACCCTGTAACAATATCGCGAGGCTTGTTGTCATCATCGAAGAGGTACGGCGCAAGCCATTGTTTCATGTGCCTGAAGAGGTTTTAGTCACTCGGTACCAAATCTGGGCTCTAGGGGGTCATTAAACACATCCCAGCAGACCTTCTGCAAGCTTTGTTAGGTGTGTCTAGTGGAGTGTGGGTGAACATATTCGTGAACCAAGACCACATCAGAACTCAGCATGTCCCGACTCTTTTTTTTAATAATTCGTCTTAGTCCAAAATTCTGACACAGTTCGCGAAGAATTACAACAGCCGAAACATTTTTTATTGTGCGCAAAAATCATATAACTCCGTGAAGTTTACAATTCGCGATATTTTCCTTTTCAGCGTTTTCTCAATTAATCTAGAGGATGAGTTAACTGTAACACAGCTTTCTACTTTCACTCATTAGTGCCTAATAGACCTATGCGCATAGTGCCATAGGAATGACGATTGTAACCCTGTCTATTTCTTGTACATGTGCAAAAAGAGCTTACTTTCCGAATTTTACTTTATATTTACCAGCAAATGTACAGATATAGCATAATAATTTACAAATATACCAGCTCGAACCTGCAAAAAGCCTCTGGAAACGCACCTGACACCAGTAACCAAGAAGAAAATACATGCACGCTGACCAAAAGTCCATGATTAGATGTAATGAGACAAAACCAATATTCACGGTGGCCTTACATGGAAAATATATCGAGAATGGAATCCATGATTCTGTTATCACAAAAATCCGAAATTCTGTTAAGAGTTCCTAGCTTATAGATTTCAGTATAAATACAAAGATAGCTTTGAAATTAAGTTCCTTTTGCACATGTACGAGGAATACACGAGGATAGCAACATCATTCCTGTGGCTTTGAACACAGGTGCTCATTAGGCACTGATGAGTGGAATTAGATGCAACTCGTCCGCTAGATAAATCCCGCCAAACGTGAATTGCAGCAATACAAATTCTGTGAGCGTAAATCTTTTCGGTTGATGAAATTCATCGAGAACACTGTGAAGCATCCAAAGCAATCTCAGAGGCATTCTACATTCCATTGTGAGTGACTGTGATCTTGTTCCAAGATCATGTTCGCCCACACATCATTATATCCACCCAAGAAATTTTTAGCAGCTCCTTTGAGATGTTTTTGAGTATCTCTCCTGTAGCCCAGATGTGGCACCGAGTGACTATCACCTATTCAGGCACATGAAACAGTGGCTTGTGTCGTACCGATTTTACGAAGGCGATGCACCCCACGATATTCTTACAGGATGGCTTCATTCACTGGTGGAAACATTCCGACAAGTGAATCGATTTGAATGTCGATTATATGGAAAAGTTATGTACTGTTGCAGTTTTTTAACCTGCATAATAAGTGTCTACGAGAGTCTGATATCGATCACTAAACAGAGCTTTTATCGTCTTTCGCCAGAGCTTGAACATTATTAGAATAAACATGATCATTTATTTCTAATCATGTTTAGGTTGCCAATAACACTGCTGTAGCAAGCATTACCCGTAAAATCTTTTCAAAACCAAAGTTCATCTGATTTCTTATACATAAAGAACTTTTCACTTTGTTATCATGAGCCAACGAGGTTGTTAAAATTGACGGAACGAATTAACTCGATTTTTGAGTGAAACATTTTAAAAAATTGTTTATGTAAGTTTATTTAAGCCTTCTTTTATAAAATCCCTGAAAAATTAAGTTCCAAAATTCTACGCCATAAAATCATACATGTTAAATCTGTGAGGTCATGTTCTATGTTACGTAAAATTTCCTTTATTTGTCTCACAATTCTCCGAGCTTAGCATGTCAGGAGGGTTCTATTTTCCCTTCACCACACTGAAAAAAAATTCTGGTCAAAACTACCAGAATATAGTAAAATTTACCGTATTGTCTGACTCGTATTTTTTACCGTAGCAGATTAGTAATAACTTTATGTTAAAATAACCAGAAAAATATTGTTTATTTACCACGCTGTTTGATATGGAATTTGGTATTATTACCGTACACAAAGGTAATACTACCAAATAAGATGGGAATTTAGACCATTATTTTGATAAATTTACCAGAATAACTCTGGTTCTCTTACCAATAAGATGGTAATTTAGACCATTTAATTTGTTAAATTTACCAGAATAACTCTGGTTTTATTACCAATAAGATGGTAATTTAGACCATTTAATTTGATAAATCTACCAGAATAACTCTGGTTCTATTACCAATAAGGTGATAATTTAGACCATTTAATTTGATAAATTACCAGAATAACTCTGGTTCTATTACCAATAAGATGGTAATTTAGACCATTTAATTTGATAAATTTACCAGAATAACTCTGGTTCTATTACAGATTATCTGGTAAAATTTGAGATACGGTATGTCCATTTATAATGCCAATCGCATTAATATTTATTTATTTTTGCTTTTTAACCGGTAAAATTTTACTCAATTCTCAACATCACTACGATTTTTTAAAAAACAGAATGTTTGTAAATATACAGATGCCTGAGGCAGATTGAAAAATAAACTATAAAAATAAATGCCAAAACTCATTGACTCATTTTTTATAAATTGTTAAATTTATTAAGTAATGTTATAATTACTAAAATTTATCATTTCTTGGTAATTTAATTTTCTTTATTAATATACATAATATGAAGTGAATTTATTTTAAGTATTTAAGAAAACAAAAGTACATATTTCAAATCTAACTTCAGTTTATTGGACAGTGTTGAGAGCTTGCTTTTATACTTTCTCAGCAGGAAGTGACTTCATTACGTAGGAAGTGATGTAATCTCCAGAAAGTTCATGAAGCCAGTAGAAATAAGTTGAAGGTTCGAGGTCCTTCTACAAAATTCCTTTTGTCGCCAACTTCGCCGCCAAGTCACCCAAGTGGTCGCAAAATATATCGCCAAGATTGGCAACTTAAGGAAACAACTTTATAGTTTTTGTTGGCCTCCACTTCTGTGATTGCTTTACAATTTATTTGTAGAACAATTCCTACAAATAAGTTGGCGTAGACTGTTGATAAGTCTTCATCTAAAAAATGTAAAACAATTCAATTAATATTTTGAATGATTCTTATAGTAAAGCAAAAGCGGTTCTTAATATGTTAAGATCTCGCAAACTGAATCAAAACTGAAGAGATCGCCTTAAACTTACTTTTTCTTTACAAAATCTAAAACATTGAACAATCCTTTTAGTAAATATAATGTTTTATAATTAAAAATAAAGGATCATAAAAAAATGAATTGGGATTAATTATCGATCACTTAAAGTAGTACTCTCATTTCTTACGTTGATTGCTCTTGACTTCATCATACAAATATTTCAGCAAAGAAATGATAAAACAAAAATGGAAGCATTTTAAGGAAAGCTTAACCTCTACTAAATAGCAAGCTCAAAAAGCACTGCGCGCATGAGCTCTCCCTTTCCTTTACCTCTTGTAAAATAGCTAGATTACTCAATTTATTAAACTTCAATAACGTGACTAATACCTCTATTAAAAAAGTGATGGTATATTTACGTTTAAACTAAGTGGATACTTTTTCTGTTATCTACTAGTTCACTTTCAATAAAAAATAACAAATGAATGATTTCACACACAAATTTTAATTTTTAAATCATTAATGTAACATAGTGAACACTAACAGCTGGCTGCTGCTGCATAAATGCTAATAAGCAAAGTAATTTTGCTACCACCTTGATATTTCAAGCATATTTAAAACGGCACTCATATGTCCCGGTCGGGGCAAAGGGGTTTAATTAAACATTATACAAATTGGAACAAAATTTCAACATAAAATACACAGATTTTTATATTATTAAATTCAGCAGTTTTTTTACCCTTTTCATCAAGATTAATGTTCTTTTCTCGCATTAGACCTCTAAAGGTAGAATCTTGCTTCACTTTTTCTTTTCTTTGAGCTATGTCCATTTTCTTCATACAGTTATCAGCAGCTAAAAATAAATTAACGACCTATTTTTTACTCAAGTCCATGTTTTTGATCACATATCCAAAATTGAAAGCAAATATATGAAATGTTGTACATATTTGGAAAACTAGTTTTTCTTACCGATAACCAAATAATTCTGATTCGGATATATATGTTATGTCCAGAATAAAGGTAGCTAAAATTTCTTACGAGGTTTTAATTTAATGTAATAAGGAAACTATATCCTTATTTTAGAAATTTTATTTAAATTAATTAATCAGTTAAGTAAAAAATAATAACGTCTCCTGGATTAGAAACTTATAATTGTATCAATTTTAAAAATTAGTTCTAAAAAATTTTAACATTATAACATTTTCATAAAAAATAAAAACATTAAGTAAAAGCTAAACGATAAAAAATTATGTACTAATATAACATTATTTTAGCAACCTGAAATATTTTTTAAAATTAATTTAGAACGTTTTATGAGCAAAAAAATTCACTCTTAAGTTCTTTGTGCAAAATAAGGCTATATTTCGAAAATGCACTCCTGGGGGGGGGGGGGGTTTGGACCGACTTCTGCATTATTTATATAAACTAAATTTCTTCCCACTGCAACTTCCCTATTAAATTTTATACATTGAAATTAGCAGTACATTTTGAACGAGCATGATCAGAGCTTTTAGAATTGTGCTATTTGTATAAATACAAATTTTCCACTAACTGTAGTAAACGAAATAAGTTCAACTCGTATTCAACAATTTTCAAAACATTTGTTTTTCTCAAAATTTAATTATTTAATTACAATTCTTTTCTTATGAATAGGTAGACTAAATCCATGTGATAAACGATATGCGCATATTAATACAGAGAAGATTAGTAGCCTCAAAATGAGAACATTTTCAAAATCACTATTATTAAAACTTCAACAAAGCACTTCAGTTATTCTGCTTATTTTGTTTGACAAAAATTTTTTATTGGATAATAACACCATTTCTATAAGTCTTGATCATGAATTGTGAAAATGTGCTAGCGGTTTTGGCACAAAAGGTTTTTCAAGGTAATTGCAGGGGAAGAAAATTCTGTTCTCATAGAAATAAAAAAAATTTCTATTGCCTCAATCTTATAAACTGGCACCTTGAATACATGTGTCTTTCCTAGACCTTTGTGTTTTAGTGGTGTGACAGTGAAAAGTTCGTAGAGGTGGCATAGTTACGAGATCAGGTTTTCTTAAAAAGGATTTATTATTAATCCAAATCATAATACTCTTCACCGGAGTAATCAAAATAATAAAATAAGTTTAAAAGATACTTCTCTAATACGAAAAATATTGCCAGAAAATATAACCCGATCTCATGCACGTATATCATTCTCAAGTTCTCAAGGATGAAGAGTGTGTCTCCGGCGTATGCTCCAGAACTGAGTTCTCCAGTTCTTAGCTTGTACCGGTTCAAAAGTTGTTAGATCAAGAGTATCACAAAATTATGCCTTCGTTTCAAAATGCTTAAAAGGCAAGAAAAAATTGTCATCAAAAGACGGGCTAAAATTATTGCTGATCTGATTCGGTCAAGAGAAGAAAAAAATGGCACCCTCCGAGAAAGGCCTCCATATTCTTTTTGCTCCCGTTCTCATCTCCAACTCACAAAAACATGTCAACAACCCACCACTACAGTTGCGTATAAAAAAACCATTTTATTTCCATTCGAAGTATTACCAACCGCAGATGACTAAACGCGCACCGATCCGGTTCGAATCATTTGAGAGTTCGAATCAACCTAAGATCATGGTATGGAATTAGAAAAATACCGAGGGACTCAACTATCTCCGGATCCGAAAATAAATTTATTGCTAATTTTTTACTAAATGTCTAACAAGACAAAAACAAAAAAGAATTATAAATATTCGACCCATCCATATTCTTCATAAAAAAAATATATAATTTTAGATATGACAGTTTTAAGAAGCACAGTATAAATAATAGAAAGATGTTCAAGTTATGAAGGAAAAAAACGTAATAGGAACATTCTTTCAATTTGTTCTTATGATCACTTGATATTGATAATTTTCATATTATTTATGCAAGAAGTTTCGAAATAAAATACAGGAAATAAAAAATTATTTAATTTTTGCTTTTACCATTATCTGATGTAACAAAAAATTATTGAAAATTGAATAATTTTGACGCATTCCTTCTCACCATACAGATGAAAATAAAATTAAACATATCTTCATATGTCTGTAGTAATTGTTTAATAACCTAGTATTCATAATCTTAATTTTTTAAAAAAGTAAAATTTCGACGTTTCATTTCAGGAAACGGTAGCAAAACGAACTTTAAACGCAATTCACTTATGAGGAAAAGGTATTTAAAAATAAACGGCAATTAAATATTAAATTATTGGCAGAACATCGATGAAGTATACATTAAATGCATTAAGGAAGTGAACAATATATTTTCATTTTTTTCACATTGTAAAAACAAAGTCATGAGTTAAGAAATTTGCTAATTATTTAAAGATTTTTACCTTTAATTTATACATTCAAATGTAATGGGGTCGAAGGCCACCGACTGGGCATAAACAAAAAAAATCGACAAAAATCGTTTAATATGATTGATATGAAAAGAAACTACAAATAAAGTATTCTTGTCAACATATATATGCATATATTTACCTTATTTTTTTCTTCGACATTCAATTTACCCAGCTGTCAAATTTTTAACTTTCAATAAATGAGAAATTTTATTTAAATATATACTCACAAATCATATATACTTAATTCAACATTACCGAAAAATCAATTCAAAATAAAATTTAGTACTTACCAGTAAACTCCTGTTACCAGTTCTTCAAATCTCCACTCTTTAGCTCTTCTTTAATGTCTATTTTCAATGGGTATGTAAATATCCAAATCAGCTCTAATGCGAGAATGTCCCGTCATGCTAAACATGGCCGAGCGAACAGAGAATGATTTTTCGTTTAACGTTCCTTCATTTTCGAACTGAAACTTTCAGAAAATTGCACTACGCACTTAACAGATACAAAAACAGACGCCGCTATGGATTGATTCATCAGGGTATAGAATGTTTTCGCACTTCAACACTTCATTAATGTCCTTCTTTTCTCTGATATATTGGTATACTTGAGGAGGAACGTTATCTACTTCAATCCAACAAAGTGCCGCCATATTTGAGATTTACCATACGGCATGGTAAAAAAAATAAATGCACTGATACCATTGTATTTGGTAGATGTCAGAGAGGTCAGCATAGTCAAATCACCAAACATATCGTAAAATGAACGATACTTTCTGAAGAAAATTCTGGTAATTTTATCGTGATTCTCGTAAAAAAACGAAGTGTATGGTATGAAAACCTTTCATCCTGGTAAATTAACTTTTCAGCGTTGTAATTTTACTAAACAGGTGGGTAAAAAGAGCCATAATTTCGAAAACCAGAAATTCTCGTAAACCGTTACCAGAACGAACAGTAAGATTATTAAACAAATGATTTAAATACCGTAAATTTTGTTAATTATCACCAGAATTCTGGTTTTATTACCAGAAATGCCATTACCATACAAATATGGTTTTTTTGCCAGAATTTTTTTCTCAGTGCAAGTTTACTTCATTGTATAAAATGATCATTAACTATTATAAATGTGATTTATTGGTTGAGGTATTTTTCATAAGCAGAATGATGTCTTTGCTTATAAAGATACAATACTATACAGAAAAAAACAGGATGAAAAAGGCTCCAGGAAAAGAAACAGATATGCCTGAGATTTAGTGTTTTCTTTCATTATTTACATCTTTTAGTGGATCTAATCATACTCATTTTTTAAAATTATCCATTTTCACTTTCTAGTAAATCTCCAAAATTTAGATCTCTCTGAGTCCGACAAACATATTTTTTTGGAATTATGTTTCTCTGTCCGTCTGTGTATATGTGAATACGATAACTCAAAATTGCAACCCTCTGAACGGATAAAATTTGGTATATGGTTTTTACAGTACGGATGTTGTTCTGAATCAAATTTTGGACAACATCTGTCAAAAAGAGAAATGTCTGTCCACGAATATCTGAACACGAGAACCCAGAAATGCAACGATGTGGATAATTGAAATTTTACATGGGCTTTTTTACACTAAAATTGTAGATCTGTACAAAATTTAAGATCAAATCCGTCAAAAGGTAGATTGTCTGTCGTGCGCATGTGAGCTCAATAACTCAGAAATGCAACGAGCTAAATGAATGAAATTCGGCATGCAATCCTTAAATCAAAATTGTAGATCTGCATAAATTTTTAACCAAATCTGTCAACGGGGATATTTGTACTTACTTAACTTTTTCTTTACTATACGACTTAGATAAACATAAAAGGCGCCATATTGTGGATGTATACAAGAAAGTAGAGGAAAAAATATAGCCGACTTTTATTATTGAAGCATACATAGTCAACAAAATAGACCCTCGTTAAATTGATATATATTGTAAAATGTTTCCTTTGTGTTGACTTTAATATTATTTACAAAAACATACTACCCCTTCTAGCAATAGCCTCAAATTCCAAGATAAAAACAAATTTAATGCAATACATTTAACTAAAAACATGAAAAATGACTTTATCTGCAGAAACATAAAGTTTTTCTGACCTATATAATGAAGAATAATTTGTCTTTGGAATTCCTTAAATTACGTCACAATGCATTAACATGAAATTAAGCGTTCGCTTAGATTTAAGAGCAGTTTACAAATGTTTACGTTTCAAGGCAATTGCCGTCCAGACAGTTTATTTATTTAGAATTCTTTTGTTCGTAGTAAGTGTGAACATAAGCAACTAAAATATTTTTTCAAGAAAAGAAGTATCAAAAATGTTGAGAAAAATCAATTAAAGTTTTTGTGGATGTGTTGTATTAACTAACCCAAAGCACCAGTAAATTATAAAACAGGTTTTTATCTTAGTTCAAGCCTCATTAGAATAAATTAAACATTAAAAATGAAAAACGGCGAAGTGCAGAATCTATAGCATCATCACGGGTCTGTTAACAGACTTTTTTAATTAGAAAATTTTGTAAAATAGTCTAGAAATGTTTCTATAAGGTGTCAAAAGGAACTACGGTTGGTTTATAATCAAATTTCATTTTTGATTGAAAAAGGAGCAAAAATATTCATGAGCCGTTTTGGTGACAATTTTGAAGGATTCTTTTTCTCAGGAAGAACAGTCAGGTTTCCTCCATACAAATGAATCTAGAAGTTTTCTTTCCTTTTCATATTTACTGCAGTTGTCAGAATGGGTTTCTTTTGTGTGAGTTTTTGTTCGCTGTATATTCTGTAATAATTTCATATATGTAATATAAAAAACACCAATTTTACTATTTAACATTGTAAAATGTCAACAAAATCTTTTTTGTCTTCTCTTTTATTTTAAATCTCAAATAAAAGTTGCTTTCCCACTATTTAGTAATTTTTCATATTCTCTCGGAGAAAACGAATTTTTTTAGATTTGCATAAAACCTGGATCAACAAAATGTGAAAAAGAATATTTTCAACATACAGTAGAACCCTGGGAAACCGAACTAATTGGGGCTGACCTTTGTTCCGATTCTGAGGAATTTTCGGATTTTCCGGGAAATTCAGTAAAATACTCTTGATACCACATACAGTAGAGAATTGACTCTGGGTACTCTGTAAAGGCGTACGGAAAGATCAGGCGGCGATTCGCACAGTACAGTGGCAAACAAGTCGAGAGTAAAAAGACGATATCTGAGTTTGTTTCTACTAATTCAGGTGATGTATTCATTCTTAAAGACCAATTCGAATACTTCTTTTAAGTTGTTAATAAACATTAGCTTTGATTCTGATTCGCAATTCTTATTTTTCCTTCATTTCCCAGTAAAACTTTTTCAGAAAATTAAGAAAAGTTGTTCGGATTATCCAAAATTTAGGATTCTTGGGTTCGAATTCCCGGGGTTCTACTGTATTTAAATACGCTAGTAGATGGCATTACGAAAAAAGCAAAAGATCATTTTAGTAAATATTAAATAAACATATTTCAAAAATAAATTGAAAAACAGAAACATACTGAAAATTGTACATTTATTATTCAAGTTAAGAAAAGTTAATCCATCCATATTTGTAAACTTTATTTCTTTCTTCAAAGAGAAAAAAGCATAAATAAGCCACAAGATAAGAAGTGTGAGTAATACAATTTGGAATAGGCTGCTACTTTCTTGTACATTGAAAACACAGTTTTTTACTCTGTTGCCCGGCAATTATCGAATTTCGCAAGATATTTCTAATCTATAAAAGTAGTTTAATAGTTTAACCATATTCAGTTACGTAGGGAGGATCTCGAATGTGAGTCCTAATTTTTCCAACGAGGAACAAGAACATGCAAAATACTTTACATCTGATTATTCTCGTGAAATAATAATTTCAGGTGTAGTAGAAAACCGTTTGACAACAAGGCAGTCATTTTGGTGTTTGATCGCGTTTTAAAATTAGGAAATCCATTCCTTATCTTGTGGATTCAAAGCAGACGTTTATTACCCCCTAGAAATCAATTGAAAATAAATCGTTTTTAGTCATGATAATTTTTAATGGAATCAACTTTCCGTGCAAGAAAAGTTGTAAGGAGAGCCCAAGATGTAAGAATTATAAGTGAACACTTTCAGCTGAAAAATTTATATTTGTTTATATTTCAAAGAAATCTCTATTGTTGCTTGACAAGTCAACTGCTTACTTTCCGGTGCTAATGTAACACTTACTTTTCACTCTACTAGAAGTTGAAACTAGATCAGTGACTAACTGAAGTTATTTAAATATATATTATAATGTTTCCCAAAAGCACTTTGAATGGAAATTGCTTTATTAATATAAAAATCTTCTTTTAATATCCAGTATAAATGTGCGTTCTGGTAAAAGTTTGAAGGTAATTTTTATTTCATTTGCGGCGCTATGCTCGAAATACATTTAGATCCTACATCCACAGAAATAAATACATCCACAGAAAAGTAGCAAATTAATTGATTTTTAAAGATTGGATTGATTGATTAAAGGACTTTTATGTGATTTGCAGCTGAAAAGGCTATCCTTCCCTATTCAGTTCAGAATTCTTTTCAATCTGCTTTAAAAAACATAGAAAAATTACCATCAAAAGATGGACTAAACTATTGCAGATCTGATTCGGTCAAGACAAAAAAATGGCGCCCTACTAGAGTAAAGCCTCTATCTTCGTTTCTCTTAAAGACTGGAAATGCTGTTTAAAGGTTGGACGTTTTGTTTATTTTTCTTTAGAAAATGACTAAAAATGTTCAACAACTAATTGTAGCCAACTACATGTAGTATTATATCAGCTTCCTTGAATTAAAAGCTACTGAAAGCAGTTTTTAGGAATGGTAAGTCGAAAAGTCTTATTTTAGTGTAATGGGCACTGGAGGTGTCGATCGTCTTGAAGAGGAGGGTTATAAGCTTTCAGAGTTGAGAAGATCACGACGTTTTCCTTTAGAGTGAAAATTTCTTCAACAATTTCACCTTAGTCTGGAGAAACATTTTTTTGGAAGGGCGTTATAAAAAACGAAAATAAACATTGATTTGAGTTTTTTGGCTGCTTCCATTTTTTCTTTCATTTCTTCACGCTTGTATACAACTAATTAGTGTCGAGAATCCATCATTATATCAGTTCGTTGCTTCCTGTTAGATTTTCATAAAAATTATGAATAATATAATTGCTAGAGTTTACAACTTATTGGGAAATTCAGGAATTGACAACTCACTTTAAGCAGAAAAATCTATTTAAGCGTCACATGATCATTTGAAAGTAATAAACAGCGCCTGTAGGTTAAATTATTAAGACTTCCATAACCTGTTTTTCATTGGACTGACATGTACAGGCAGGAAAGAAAATAGGAATTTTATGCCTTTTTCTTTAGTTCTAATAGCCAGAAAAAGAATAAAGTGGTTAAATATTAAATTCTATCTATTCAAAAATCAAAGATTGGTGCTGAGAGGAATTTTCATTTCCTTTCAATACTAAAGCTGCATTCTATAATTACGGGTTTGATGCAATATGGCTTTATATAGCACATTATTGTTTATTTTTTCAATAGAAAAACTTTATCTATTAACATATCTACAATGCATCTGTATATCTGAACACAGTTTAGAAAATTTTAATAAATCGATTATTCGCATATGTCTACACCTTGTACTTAGGAAATTCATATCAAAATATTCCCCTTAGCTTCAACATTAGCATATTCAAAGTTCAAGCTCAACAAAGTCGGAACTCTTTCTCAGAAATATACAGTCATTAAAATTCTCCAATTTAATACATAGCTTGAAGCTACATTGTGTTTCGAAATGTTATCGAACTCTGGAATAGGGTTAATAAATTCGACAAATAAAGACACTTTCTCTCCTATCACTGCACATAAATTATTTCCAGCGTGGATGATCATCATTTTGAATATTTGAAGTAACAAATAGTATAAAATACTAAAGTAAGTAATTAGTAGCATCCAAAACGCTAAAAAAATGTTATATATTCCTGACTGATTTTTATTTTTATTTGAAAATTTAATTATTGCTCCATGAGAATTCAAAACTTATCTGTTCCGTTCCATTTTACTAACTTAAATAGAGTTGGTTAGAAAGATTAATAATATCCATTTTTGAGCATGTTCAAATCACGAAGCATTTGTAATTCAATGTGAATGAGATTTCTCATAAAATATATCGCTTAATGTGCTTTAATACACAATATTCTGGAGATCCAAACAAAAGATATATTAGGCAAAAATCGATAGAAAATTCTAGAAAACAAGGATAGAAATGATAAAAGATTTACAAGCTGTGTGACGTCAACAAACTTTTAAAGCATGCAATTAAGTACCGGTATTTTTCGTTTAATCTTTTTAAATATTTAAAGGCTGATACCGCAGAGTAGTTGATACTGAGTCACTAAATAAGTAGAGTAAATTAGGCGGCAGAATTATATTGTAACACTTAGATTAATGAGTTACTTTACTTGTTCTGACAGGAAAGGATTTAATTGGCACTATCTTTAATTTGAACCGAAGGGTATTGAACAGAGCACAAGGAAAGGGGGATATTAAATTATTAAGATCTATTATTCAGTTTGAGTTCCAACTAAATTTAATGATCCATCCATTTTTTTTCATTTCAAGTCAATACCTTGTTGAAGGTTATCGAAAGATGCTTACTTATGTGCGTTTATCATGTAGTGAATTTTTTTACGAGCTTTACTGAAATTTCATAGCCGCATAACAAGACACACCACTAATCTCAATTTTTAAAATTTTACAAGAGGAAGAAAAACTGAATTTTTCGAAAACCGTAACGAATATGGAGGGGTTTTTCTTTCACGTCTGGTATGACACGAAACCGTGCATGCTGTATCAATGTAGAAAAAAATCCGTCGTATTTGTCACTGATTGCAAAAAATTCAGTTTTTTTCTTCCTCTTGTATAACGTGGAAAATTGATATAGGCGTTGTTGCTGGCTAATGTAAGAGTTCAATTGGCAGTTTCTGCTAAATAGTGATTTCAGGAACACTGCTGGGACATTCTCACTAAAAGGTGCTTTTTACAGTCCCGGGGTGATAAAAATTAGAAAGTGCAGCAAATGTTCTAACATTTTTGTTCATATGTATAATTTAAGTTTTAAGAAACATATTCAATGCGTTTCTACTAAAATAATTTTACTATTAAACTCTCATTATTCAATGAAAATAAGACAAAAGACTCCTCCGTGGAAGTCCCTACACATGAAATTCAAAATAATATTTACTGACACTCAAGCAATTTTTTTTTAAAAATGCATTTTTTTTCAGTATGAACAAATTTAAAGTCTCTAGTTAAGGTTTAACCTAACATTTTTTAAGTTATTTTTACTTAGTAATTAATTTTTACATTTTGTCCCCAGTCAGATACGTCTCTTTCCGTGTACAAAGAAAATAACTTAAAAAAATATCATAAATGGCGCCTCATGTGAAATGATCATGAAAGAGTTTATAAGAGAGGCAGATAATTTGTTCTTTAAAGAAAAATTTTCGCTCTATTGCGAATTTATTCCAATTTATTAGTTCCATTTAGAGCTAGTAAAGTTCTCAGCGTCCACTCCGTGGACATCATAAAAAAGCTAAGAAAAATCTAATTTATAATTAAAATACAAAATCTTGATAGGTTTAGTATCGAATTTAATAAAAATATGTTTACCACTTTAGCCACGTAAAAACCAAAGCACTTAAAAATTCAAAACTTAGTATTTGTCTCTTCCGTAGACACAGCTTCTCCACAGAGAGGATGACATTGTCAGTGAAAGAGACAAAACCTCAAAAATCATGATGCAGTTAGATAAATTAAAATAATATCAATTAAAATTTCTTTGGTAGATATTTTTTATGAAATTTAGCGTTTTTCTTTTGTATTTTTTTAAAAATGAAAATTGAAATAATAATCTCGAAAAGAATTAAGATAAATAATTCATATAGAATATTTATAATATTAAAGCTTCAATAACGTATAAAAAAATTTGAATAGCTAAATTTATTTTTAGAAAAAAATGGGAATATCAAAAAATAAAAAGACAAAGCAGTCAGATGCTCAAATTCAGAAGAGAAGAGAGTCGAAAAACTTAATGTGAGACTTTCTAGATTGTTTATTAATAAATAAATATATGATATTCCTTAATCTAATATATAATTGATTACTTTCCTGCAAAATGTCGAATTTCATTTATTTGAAATTGTTTGTAAATATTATTTAACTAATACACAGTCAGTGCCATTATTTAAAAAGTGCTATTTATTTTAAAATGTTAAGTTTTCTTGCACTGGTTTTTAATAACTAATTTTATTGTTTAATTATAAGAAATAAACCTGTACCAAATCTTCCCAATAATAATTCAATTATGCTTTCGTTTAAAATGTAAAAGTTCCGTTGACTATCATGTCTCCTTCGTAGACAGGTCAAAAATTTTAGAACTATAAAAAACAGTGAAAAATAAAATAGAAAACTTGACCACTAATATAAGATTATTTATTAAGCTTAAATGGAAACATCCATGCAATTTTTAAGATTTTTTTGAATATTTTTGTAAAATAATATTTTTTTAGCATTTGTACCTTTCTCATGAGAGTGACCCTGCTGAAGTTATCAAAAGACTGTTTACACTTATGAATTTCAATGCCCTGAAGGAGATTCGTTGCTTGCATCATTCATTGATCTTCTATCATTCATAAACCCTCTGACTTCTTGTAATAATGTTGTTATTGTCATAGGTTTATTGTCATTTCATAGTCCAAACAAATCCTGATAGTACATCTGATGTGTAGAAGGCATATTTCATGCATACATTTGACATCCGAATTTCCTGTGAAACATATTGCTTTCGTAGATCTTTTTATAGTCATCTGAACATTGGCATCTGAAAAATCACTAAAGGCCTATGATGGGAGGCAGAAACTCACCTTGGAGTCAAAACCAAATAGGGATTGTGCCATCTTATCTGAACCAAAGTCTTAAAAACTTTTAGAAACTACTGTTTTCATATAAAATTATGCAACATATTGGCAGACAAATGAAGGAACTGTTTCATGCTCACTTTGGAGAAGACTAAATTTTTTATTGAAGTTTTCTGAATGCCTGATCTCGTTCTCCACACTCGAATCGCCGTGTCTTCTGGTTGTGGTTATTCCTCAAAGATTCGGTCTATGGAGGAAGCATTTTGCCTCTGCCTGAATTGAAAGTAAGAATAACACGCCATGTTGTTACAATTTCTCAAATATCTCTTCGTGCTACAGTTGAACAAGATATACCGCGTTTTGAACATATTATTGACACAAATAAAATGCACATTGAACAAAATAAATAAAATACTAATAAAGGGAATTAAAATTGTGGAGGAGTTAAAAATAATAGCAGACAACGATAAGAAGTAAGAATCTGGTGTATGATTTTATCAGAGGCCAAACATCCATGCAGATTCAAAAATGGAATAGATTTTCTGTAGAGGAAAAAGACTTTAAGGTCTGATATTTAATATTCTCTTAAGGCTTGAACCCATTCCGGAATGTATTGGAAATGAAAACATTTATCCACAAAGAAGAAATTAAAAACAGTCTTTTAAGCAAAATATGAAAAGAAGGGCTTAAAATTTTATCTCTTATAACAGTTGTGGAACAAAGAAAGGACGCCGTGCCAAGCGTGCGTTAAAATGTAAACAAAGTAAATAGATGCGTACACCTATCTCCACCTAGTGAGGGAAACACTAACTATAGACTTGAAAATTTTTTTGGATTTTTTTTTTTTTTTTTTTGTTCCAGATATTCATCCTTTTTTGTCTTGTTATATATTCAATACAATGAACAAAGGCTATGATTAAATTAATTTTAATGTCTCCAATTAGTTTTTCTTTTTCTTTATTAACCTCATTTTCACCTGGCGATCTAAACATGAACCATCATTGTTTATTTTTTTATTGCTGTAGTTGTTGCGTATTTCTTTTCCTCAAAGTCCTTATAACAAGTATAACAAGTTTCAATGAAATGCTTCAAACAAAATAGCTCTGAGCAGGGTCACTTTAATTATAACCACACTGTGAGCAAACGGTTTAATAAGATGTGCTAGAAAATAAGCAAAGCTCCATATAATTTAACACTTACGCTCAAGAAATCTAATAAATGAACATTCAAACAGAAATTCCAATAATCAGGAAACAGATTATCGATGCTTATGTCGAAAATAATGAAAATTACAAGAAACTCGGCTAAATTGCTTGCAAGTGTTCTAGAAAATGGACTTCCACAACTTTTGGATCTAAACAAACAGTGATTTTCCACAATTTGACGTCCTCGAGTTTCCACTTCTTATTCTAATGCATGTTTTAATGAGTTAGGCTTGAGGAAAAAAGTAGAGCAACACGTTATTAAGTGAGCGTGCTGTAACAATTTAGATTTCTCGATTTGCACTAACCTCAAATGAGTAATTCTCTTAATGTAAATTAACGTTAATGTTTCAGACGGCCTTGAAGTATATGAATAAAATTAACTCTAATTTCATTTCACACAAACATTCATCGCAGTGAATATTAATTCAGCTCAAAACTTATTATAATTCCTTAATCGTTTTCATGCGCTTATTGCTAACAATTAAAGAAAGAAAAGCGTGCATTTATTGCCCTAAAATGGAAGTATATTTTGAATTCGTACTAAAAGAAAGCCTTTCCTAATTTCATTATTTTACATAATGTCAGCAACATCAGATAATTTGCAAGGTTCATATTTTAGTCTGAAATAAGCCTGAATTACATGGCGTCATTTCAGGAGGCGAAATAAAATATTAATATGTTTCTCCGTTTAGAATGCAATAAAATCGCAACAGAAGGGGTAATAATGAAAGCTGGTAGTATTTTATCTCCTTGAAAAAAGACTCCGTAACCTTTTAAACTTAATACAGCCACATAAGTTTTTTATGGGGCATATTATTTATTGGATTTTCCTGGGTTGAACTGTTTGAAAAACACACTTCGAATTCCAATTTTTATTTCTGGATCCTTTTTCTCGAAGGAAATAAACCATTGTTTTATTGATACATAAAAATATGCTTTAAAATTAGATGTTTGACCACTAATTCTAACAATAACGTCTAAGAAGATCTGCACTAAAATTTGTTCAGAATTCAGGAACTCAATAATGAAACCAGGAAAATTTCTTTGCACCACCAAAGATACCTCCATTCGGTGACACGTGCCTTTTTATAAAAAAAAATTGGTTTTATTTGTTATATTGATATATATCATCACTGTTATATCAAAATGTTGTATATCAAATTTGCCAAAACATTTTATTGATGCAAAAAAACTTGTGTAGGTAGCTACACACGCTTTCAAATACTTGTATGTGATATGTGAATGTTGTATGTTGTCTAAAAAGGCAGTACCTCGCTAGTGGTTCCAGCGGTTGCATAAAAATTTCGTACAGTGCTAAGCATGTTAATTGTCATTTGGGGTATTCTCTTTCAATGGATGCCCTTAACTTATAGATTTAAACTTATCTTGAAACATTAGTGTTATGTTTCAAGTATCCCTACAAAAAGGAGAGAATAGGAGTGAGATCCAATGAGTATCTTTAGAGGGGGAGATCTCAGCAAAGTAGGCTCTCACATCGCTATGGTAATTCGAAGGTAATCCATCCTCCTGGAATTACCAATCTTCATTCTCAATTCTCTTGAATGCATAGCATAACGAAATCCTGTAGTAAATTTAGTTAAACATACCGTTGCTGTTGTATTAACCCCTTAACTGTTTTATTTTCTCTACTGTCTAATTAGATGACACTTTCTGTTTTGGGAATGTGTTGTCGTATTGATTCAATTAAGAGTTCATAGAACACTTGAGATGTTAATGAGTTACTCTTCCTTTTTTGTATCGAATTATAACGTCTACGAATGACGTAATTTCAGACTATACGTGCAAAAATGCCATAATTTGATGCACGAGTAAACTCGGGCTAAACAGTTAAGTGGTTAAAACGCCGTATATGAAAATCCCACCACGACATTTTGATGTAACAGCTGGAACCACTAGCGACGTACGGCATTCTGTTTTTGATATATAACTTGAGTTCTATCAGGTGATCACATACAACAATTTGAGAGCAGATGTTGCATCAGTAAATATTTTTTTGGGAAATTTGACATAGAACATTTTGATATAACAGTAACGATATGGCACAAAGCAGAAAGATCTGATTAATCCACACTTTGTAAAATTATCTTACATAGTTAACACCCGATAAATCTCCATTATATACCAGTATCGAAAAAGAGAAACATCGATTGCCGAGTAGTGACAACTATGACGATTAATTGAGCCATTATTCATGATTTTAATGATTATGGTTTAAAATTGTGGTTTTAATGAGAAAAACTGTAATAATAAAAAATTAATATACTACAATTTGAATCATGCAACTTTCGACTGTTGAAAAGATAGTATTTTTATTTACTTATTTGAGAAATGGATATTTAATTTATATTATCTTTTGGGTCACACTGTATTATAGATACTGTATTTTATAATACCTCGAAACTCTCTTAATCAAACAAAATAAAGTTTTTTTATCATCAAATACTTAATACATATATTCATTACAAAAACTGATAACTTTTTATGTGCAAATAATGGCATCATTAATGCGGTATTGAACTAAATTTCTTCTAGACAGGCGTTTGGCAGATCAAAATCAGGTTCGCATGGCCTATGTTCCCTTGTTACAATTATATAAAGTAGATAACATTTGCAAATGGAAAAAACATTTGACACGCCAAACTGCTCGGAAAATCAATGACATATGAACGATCCATTACAAACTATGACACCAGGTGCGAATTGCAGTCGTTCCATTTCGATTACAACACTTTTTTTTCTCTACCTTTCAGGCCCTTTTCACTTGTCATCAAAAGATCAATAATGAACCGATTTAAGGTCTGCTGATATTGACCGATATCACATACTAACGCAAAAATAGGGCATTCAACGGAAAGAAAAGAATTATAATGATTTATATTTTTACTGAAAGTTTTCAGCACAGTAACAGAATTGCTTGAAAACTAATAAATCAAGCTTGCATAAAAAAAACTTTCGTTTGCTAAATTTATTACATTCGTATCCTTAATGGAATAAAAAATTTCAAATAGTACAGCAGAAAACAAACACTGCGTTGGAATGAGGCTATTGCAGATATTGTACCTGCGAATAACGTGTTGTCTGCAAGTGCTGACACTCGGATCAAATTAACCCTAGAAAGCCCAATTTTTAAAAAATCGATTTTAAAATTTTTTGACTTCCATTTCTTGGATAAAACTTGGGAAAACTACTTTAAAAATTTTATTTTGTTTTAAGTATTGCTTATGGCTAAAAACCAGTTTGTTACCAACTGATAACACTGGGCTTTATTTCAGAAAAAAAATTTCCTTGATAAAATTCTATACTGTCAAACACAGACGAATTTTAATAAATAATAATACCGATAAGGAATTTTCTTCAATTTTATAGAATAAAATATGGTATTCTCAAGCGTACAAACAAAGCTAAAAAGATGCAGCCTCAAGTGAAAAACATCAATTTATTCTTATTTTTTATCAGCACTCAGGTTGCCATCTATATGTTGTAAACTGATTTAATAAAAATTTCTGTGTGTATCCTGTTGGTAACAACGGGCATTAGAGCTTCAGTCTTATTCTCAAGATTTTAGAAGACAAAATTGGGTATGTTGCTTAAAGGCAATACTGGGCCTTTAAGGGTTAATATTTCTTCTATAAAAAAGCTTGAAGGTCCTCAAAACGAATTTTTTTGTTCATCTGCGTTCGTTTTGTTACTTTGGCAGGCATTTCTTCTTTCTCGTATACGAAGTATGGAAAATATTGTCAAAAATTCGACCTCGAGATTTTGATGAATCTCCACGTTTCAGACTTCTCTGCGCCTGAAATACCTGCTTGTTCGTCTGTGAACATGATAAGTCAGAAACGGAACAAGCTAAACTTCTAAAACTTGATGCAATCTTGACATCAAAATTGGAGATATATATCAAATTTGGATGAAATCCGACAAAGGAAGTCTATCTGTCCACTCGCCTGCATGTGAAGACGATAACACAAAAACGCAATGAGCTAGATGGGCGAAATTTGGCACATTGTTTTATCACTATATTCGTAGATCTGTATCAAAATTTGTAACGAATCTGTCAATAGTCCACTGTCTATCGGTCTGCCAATTCGTGACAAGGTAAGGTTGCTTAAGTCGTAACCCTAAGGAGCATACAAATCGCAGGTTTTACTAAATAAAGGATTAAATTTTGCATTATTCACAACTTCTATGAATATTTTACCTATTTATTACAATAAAGTTCAAAATGCACGTACTAAGTCGAATGAAATAAACAAATCTTAGTCCCGGTGCACACTAGCGATTTGTCTCGCGAAAGCAATAAGCCAGTCATTCTCGGTAAAAGCAACAAACGGGACGAAATACATTGAGAAGACCTAGCCGGCCCATATATGCCCGCTGTGAACATAATTGCTTCGGCGATTTTTTTTGCAGTCGCAGGGAAAGTTTATTGCCTAAGTGATTATCACCACAGGAGGAATGTATGGACAGGCTAGGTCTTCTCAATGTATTTTGTCCCGTTTATGGCTTTTACCGAGAATGACTGATTTATTGCTTTCGCGAGACAAATCGCTAGTGTGCACTGGGCCTTAGACGTAGCTTGTCTCCACTTGCCCCCTGTGGATATAATTGCTTCTGCGAGTTTTTTCCCAGTCTCGGGGAAAGTGTATCGCAGGAGCAATTATCTCCACAGGGGGCAAGTGGGGACACGCTACGTCTTCTCAATGTATTTCGTCCCGTTTCAGACAAATCGCTAGTGTGCACCGGGCCTTAAAGTAATAACATCGGTACGCGCTCGCGACTAAGAAAACTGGTTCTTAAGTCGTACCACCTGTGTCCTAAGTCGTACCTTGGAAGCAAATGAAGCAAAAACACCTTGTATTACTATTCTTTGAGTAAACTATTCGGTCTTGAGTTAATCCTTGGTCAACCCTTTCTGTTTTCCAAATTCATAATGTTTATTTAGTTCTAAAAGGTGACGCCGCAGTTTCGGTTTAAGAATATTATACTTTCGTTGAAGCCCATATGACCATTGGGTAATTTTCATAACGCTTCGCCCATCTTCTTGTCTCTAGGTATTATCGGTACGTTTTGCCATGTTTATGGAGCCTGCCTAAAAGTTAGAAAAAGCACATTTAACATTATATATTAAAAAGAACAATATTCTCTTTCTATAAATGATATGTATCTTTAGATGTGCAAGAGATCCTTAAGGCTTACTTGGTACGACGTAAGCAACGCCACGTGTAATATTTTAAATACGCATTATAAAAGAATGAATCAAACCAGAGTGCCATAGTTACATAAAAGCAATTATTCAAATAGCACAGAATGATACCCTAAGAAACAACAACATTTTATTTATGATATTTATTGCTCTACGTCTTGCGAAATATAAACGAAAACTATAAGAAAATTACCGAAGGTTTTTCTTCGAGGTTAGGTTGTAACACATCGAAGCTCTGTTTTAAATAATGTAATTAACATCTTCGATGCTACTAGTCATCGTACTGCCGTCAGTGTTGCTGATTCGACGAAGACAAAGTCAGAATGGAATAGGTAACGACTTAGGCTGTGGTAGGACTTGAGCATCCTTACCCTATATCACAGAGATAACTCAAATATGCCCCAAGCTGGTGAGATTAAGTTCAATATATGTAATTTTGACATCAAAATTGCAAATCTTGGTCGAATTTTGGACCAAATACCTCAAAAAAATATATTGTCTGCTCGTTTGTCTGTCTGTGTAATACGCAAATGATAACTCAAACCAGCGGGAGTGGCCTCCCGAAACTTTCTCGCATACGTTTGACTAACACGGGTGGAGGAAAAAAATTCACCGCGCGCCAGAAAACGTGCGTTATTCCCTAAGGTGGAGAAAACGCTCCAGCGTTAGCAACTTTTTTTTTGCGTCTTAGAATAGGGAAAAAACGAATAAGCAACTTCAACACATTTTTTAACCAATTTAAACTAAAATTGGAGAGGAATCTACAATTAGGGTTTCAAGACTATATACGAAATTTCATTTATCTAAGTCATTTCTTTTAGAAGATATCGCCTTCAGAAGTATGCGATTATACAGACAGAAAGACAGTCAACCCTTTGACGGATTTGGCCCAAAATTTGATATGGACCTACATTCCTGATGTGTACCAAATTTTATCCATCTAGCTATTCAAGTTTTTGGTTTATAGTGTTCTCATGAACGCGAACAGACAGTCAGACTTCCCGTAGACGGATTTTGTCCAAAATTTGATAGAAACCTACAACTTATGTGTCAAGATCATATACCAAATTTCATCCCTGTAGCTCTAATAGCTTTCGAGTTATCGTGTTCACAGACAGACATAATTCCAAAATTTTGTATTTCGGACTCAGAGAGGTCTAAAACGTGGAGATTCGTCAAAATCTCAAGTTCGAATTTTTTTGACGATTAAAATACTTTCTCTTTGTTTATTTCGTATACGAGAAAGTTAAACACAACGAGCTAGATAAATGAAACTTAGCATATGGGCTTGACTTCAAAATAGTAGATCTGTATCCAAATTCATTTACCGATCGGGCCAAATCGGTAAAATAGAAGACGTCCAAAACGTATATTTCACTCTTTCCAATACGAAACTAAGCAAAAAAAAGAGCCATATTGTTAAAGTATATGAAAAAATTGAGAGGAGAACACTCCGATTTAGAAGAAGTGAGTCGATATATGTCGCGGTAGTTTCAAATGGATAATTATTTGCATATGATTGCCAAGATGCATTTTTGCTGTTATCGTCATGAATTAAGTGATATTGAAGTATTTGCAAATGTTTCATAAGAATGGAAGGAAAGAAAGTCCCGTAAAACTTTTGAACATTTTGTGTATATTTATTAAAATCTGTGAAGAAAATTATTTTACGTTCATTAGTGCCATTAATTAATCATAAACGGCAAAATACTATAATTGAGGTAATGAGCGGCCTTCAGTAAATATTGATTCACAAAGGAAAGTACTTTGGCCTTTTTTTCACGGAAATTTGAATGCACTTAAAAATTTTGCTCTCCAAACTTCTGACAATACACTTAACAATTATAGATTTTCTTAAAAGTTATTGAAAAAACGATAGATGAGCATTTCAATAAATCTTATTTTGCAATAAATTGTTCAGCTCTTCACGTTATGTAAATAGCTTTAAAACATATCGTCAAACAATTGAGAAGGTAGACACGTCAATCCATTTTAGTACTGATCGTTTCAATATCCCGAGACTAGCACTTTCGAGCGATTTTACTCCGGAAAGGGGTGACAGCCAATGAGTAAGATGAGCGCATTTCCGGAGTTCTTTGTTACATCCCACTAAGTAAAATAAACATCTTCCCCTCCATTTCTAATATTTCCCCTATTTTGGCGAAAATAACTCCCCCCCCCGGCGCATGCGCACAAACGTGGTTTCGGAATCCGAGAACATACAATATATCCAAATCTTATCAATGCGGATTTGGTTACCTATACCTAATGAGAAATATAAAAGAATCACTGCACTAGTATTTGTTTCTCAAAAGACGGGCCACAACGTATAAATTTTTCAAGGAAACTTGAAACCAAGCTTCCCCAGTTTTTATTATCGACAAATACTTCAATAATCGGTTGTTTATTTGGAAAAACTGACTTGTTTCGAAGATACACAGATCAATTTTTAGGACATCGTAATTTAAACTGTAGTCAAATGAAGATGGAACATAAGCCCCCCCCTCCAATTTTCATGCCACGTCACCTTTAGAAATGACTTCATTGAAATTTTAATTCACAAAATAAAGACTAATAAAATCTTAATTTTTATGAGAGAGATGAAAAATCTAGAATTTCCCATTGCAATTCTCCAATTATCAAATATAAATTATTCATTTCTACCCCTCTATTTGCAGTTAGCCCTTTCTAAGGTGGTGAGAAGAATACTTCCCTCCAAATTCATCATTTTTTAAATTCAATTTTAAGGTTGGCGTAGAGTTTTCGCCAACTTTTTTGAGGAAACAAAAACTTAGAAGTTCCAATTTCTTATCTCAAATCATAACGAAGTGTCTTGACGTTGTAATTAATTATTAATTAATAAAACTAATTAACAAAAATTAAATGTCATCCAATAAGCTAAATGAATTTCTTTCTTTGAACTAATCGCAAACCCAAATTTATTTTATTATACCACTAATAAAAAATGGCCTTTTAAAGGTTTAAAATAAAAAATGGTACCATTTAGGTATTTTGAAAGAAGTTATCATGCTGGAGAATGCATATCTAAGAAAAACATAAAATAATTTTGGAGACCAATCTTAAGGCGAATTAATAAACTCTTTCGGTTAGAATTTAAATTCATGACACTTGTAAGAACTCCAGAGGGATTTTGATAACCTTTCATAGAAAAAAGGTTCCAACTTTAGAAGATCTTACAAATAATAAAACTGGAAATCACATTTAGACTTTCAGACCTTACCTCTGCTAACTTGTCTACGTTTATTTTTACTGAACCCTTGTCCATACTATTTCTCTCTCTAACTAGAAAATCACGCAAGGTGTATCAGGCTTAATTTTAAAATAACTGGAAACAATTGGCAAAGACTCTGAAAATTAATGCTCAGAATGCTAGTAAAATTTAATGTTGTCCATGGTTCTAAATTAGCAGTAGACTTTCTTTAAATCTCCGAAACAAACATTTCTTGCTTCCTTGCTTCAATGGTATAAAAAGAAATAAACCATAGTATAGAATCAGCTTCCTTGAGGCGTAACGATGGAAGGAAGGGACAAGGGATGTATAGATGCCCCAGGCACCAGTCTTAGAGGGCCCCATGGAGAAAGAAACCTTAATGCGTATGTTCCATTTTTTGAAGCAAAATTTGAGGAGGGGGAGAAAAGAAAATACCGTGTCTCTCCACCGTTTACACTTCCTACGTCGCTGATGATGTTTTGGGGAGAAAAAATTAATTATGCCCTTGGCGCCCTTTACCTTCACCGCGCCACTGCTGCTTTGTATTATTTGAGCAACTATATTCAATTACAACTATATGTATTAAATCGGAAACTTTACTTGATGCAATTTCCCCACTGAACACTTATCGGTAAATATATTATTTCCAGAAAATGCAATCAAATTAAATTAAAACCAACCTAAATGGAAAACAAACGCATCGAATGTCCACGATTGAGTACAGAAAATTTCGCATAGAAATATTAAATATTATAATCCTAAGCACAAAGACAGATGAGGGGTAAAATTAAAACAGTTAAAGAGTTTGAATCTAAAAATTTAATTCAAAATTAGATAAAAAGTATTATTCTCCCAAATTTCATCAATCTCATTAATTCCTCTCTCGCTCTCTCTCATTTTTTTACTACTTTTATCCTTTTATTTTTATTACTATTGTTATTAAACATTATAACTTACAACTAATTTTTAAGTAAAATACAAAATATTCGACTCCGGCTTTCCTTAGAAAAATGTACAGCATTCTATAGACGAACTTCTGACTTCTAACTCTTACGATCCTCCCTAATTTAGTAGTGTATTTTCAATTTAAAATAAAAAATCTTATTTGATTCTTATTATCTTATTAATACATTTTTCCTGAACTAAGTATAAATTCTTGGAAAATCTTGATATTTCATCATCTTTTGTTTTAAAAAACATTGTTACACGTAAAAACATTGTAGGTTTTTATGTTACCGCTAAAGCTCGAAAGCCGTTAATGTGCACATTACCTAGCTAATCTTCAGATTAACTGATTTGCTCCGTTAACGTGCGGAATCAAGAGTTTTCCGCATTTTACCTAGGTAATGTACACATTAACGGCTTCCGTATCGTTAAAGTTCAAAAGTTTGTACAGGAACGTGCAACGTACAGTAACGTTGCTGTTGTTCCAGCAAAGATATTATTTTCACTTTGACGAGTACCTAGCAGGTAATGTGCAGATTATCTAGGTAATTTGATAAATGAAACAATTTTCGGCACTTTAACGGATCACCCTAGTTAATCTGCACATTATCTAGATAATCTGTAGAATAACTGATTTCTGCACTTTAGCGGTAATATATACAATGAGACTGCTCAACAGAGAAACTGCGATGCCTGATACTGCGATACCTGAAACATTCTGATAAATTATGGTACGTAAAAGATGTTTTCCGTCTATCCGCTTTTATATTGCAAGAAAGTAGCACAACCTGAACAACGAAACGAAAAATAATCTCCAAACAATGAAAAGACAGGTTATAAGTTTAAATCAGAAATATAGTTAAATAACATTAAATGTCAATAAAATGAGACTGATAAATATCTATATAAAAGTGCTTAATAATACTGTGATCTACTTCTAACATTACAATATTATTGACAATAGGACGATAGGTTTATTCTGCCGTAATTATTCCAAATTTAATAAAATCCCTATTTTATTAAAGCTAATGCATATAAAGCCTCTAACTTTATAGAAGTTTAATAAGGCCATATAGGGAAGGCTTTTAATTAACTTAATGGAATTTTCCAAAGCATTTACTTAAGTTGAATCTAATAATCTGGTAATAACGTTTATTTTAATACACTATTTTCATTAAATAATTACTAAATAAATGTTTCTTATACTCATAAAGTAGAGTGTCTGTTCTTGAACTTATTTTCATACTAAATGTAGAATTTTATGGTGAAAACTGTTCTCTTCTTGGAAGATAAATGGCTGCCTTGTCAGTCAATAGTTCAAAAGAAAGAAATTGTATTCTTGAGTGAATTTCATCATTTGTATACTTCGTTTATACGCAATAAGATTGTAAGAGGGGAAAATTTAAGCACTCATTTAAAATGACCCTTATTGATTATGATATATGATAAAAAGAATATAAAATGGTTATTCTGTACACGTTGCGCAATACATTGAAAAATTGTAAGTAAACAAGCGGCTTCACTTGCCGGTGGTTCTTGCTAAATCAAGTGTTTCAGTAAACTGTGATAAAACTAAAACTCTGCTGAACAATAGTGGAATATGGTGCTCTGTTTAGGAAACTGTTTTCCTCTCGGACAACTTTAACGCCTTCTTTGTCGGATTTTTTCCGAATCTCCGACAAAATTATTACGGTCGGGAAATCTCTCCACGAAAACATGAAGAAAGTAGGACTATTTGCGCCATTTCCTAGCAATATTCAGAAATACCAAAAAATAATCACGAAATATAACGAGACGTGTGAGTAGCGACGAATTCATTTTAAACGATGCAATTTATCTTCGTCATACGACATGCGACGCCGACCAAGAAAGGAAATACAATTGAGACCCTATCTGAAATGAAAAATATAGCATATTGAGAAAATTATATTCATTTTTATCTATTTCTTCGGATTTAATTCGAAGGTGTCATCTTATTTTTAAAAAGTATGATATAGTCCCTTTTCCCTTCAGTTCTTTTTAAATCTGATATTGTTGCTCAATCAAAATCTGCTGTGGATTCAATATATTATATATACAGGGTGTTCATTAATTATTGTCGGGGTTTCAGTACCTCATAACTTTCGAATAAAAAATCTTACGCAAAAACCGATTACGTATTCGTAAATTACAACTCAAAGAATTTTACGTGGCAACAATGCGATCTTAGCGCATTTGCAGTCTGGGTAATTATGACTTCATAAATAAAAATGGCGACCGTGCAAGGAAAAGCAATGTGTGTATTGTGGTTTTTCGAAACTAAATTTGGTTTGGGGGTTTGTCAAGAACACTGTGTACAAGACTCCTGTGCCCTCCCTTGATGAACTGAAGCGCAGAATTGTTACTCCGATCTCCAAAATTTTACCCCACAAATGCTGGAGAACACTTGGAGGGAAATCGAATTTCGTCTCGATGTGTTACGAGCCATGAAGGGCAGCCATGTGCAAATTCACTAATCTTTTTAATATCATTAATAAAATTCTTTGAGTTGCAATTTACGAATACGTAATCGGTTTTTGCGTAATATTTTTTATTCGAAAGTTATGAGGTACGGAAACCCCGACAATAATTAATGAACACCCTGTATTATTTTTTGATTTTGCATTCGATCCTAGTACGGTTGTATAATTTGCATTGAGATAACTATGTAATTTGTCGAAAATGGAAAACAAGTTATTTTTCATTGACAAGAAGACAAACAATGTTAAATGTTTGATCCTCAGATTTATTTATGATGATTATTAATTAACGAATTAATCAATACATCTTACATCAGTAACCCAATATTTTTAATTTTAAATTTCTAAGTTCCGATTTTATCATTTAAAGTTCATTTTTTATCATTGCTGCTCGAAGTATAAAAAACAATTTCCTTCCTCTATCTCTAATGTGTCTTACTGTTACAAGATTTTTCAAACCAAAATTAAACATTTGTGATCTCATTTTAGATAGCATACGCAGGTTTAAAAATTCAATATATCGATAATATTAATTAAATTAAATTTTTAAGCTTAAAAATTTTTTCAGAATTACTTCAAGAATGCTTTCATCAGATTGCTTCTTAACTTAAGTTTTTTTCCTTATGTTCTCTAACGAAAGAAAAATTTCCAATAATTCCAATCTTAAGAAAAAATGAAACGAACTTTTACATATCCGATCTCATTATTTGTTGAATAACGCATCTCATTACTTATTTCTAACTTGAAACTTTTCTTTCTTCACATTCCAACGAGACTTCTCTTAGCAAAAACCAGATGAAACCGAATGCCAAAAAATCAATATACAACTGTAAAATTATTACTTTATTTTTCATTTATTTTTAATGAACATTGATATCCTTCCATTTCATTAAAGTATCTAAGATAGTTTTTCACTTTTTAAGAATTTTCTTCAAGATGGCTTTTTCTTGTTCCTTTGTTAAGAAATATTTTAAACAATAAAAAGAATTGATGAGAAAAATTATTTTTGATTTTTTTATGAATAAAGAAAGCAATTTTATTTTAATAAAACTAAACCAACTATATCATAGAACTGAATTGTTATTTAAAAACAGTAATTGGTAATATCTAAGTTATTAAAACAAAAAATACCAATAGAAATATATATATATGAAATGTTTTCCGTTGTTGTAGTCGTTAAATAAAAAACAGGCGAGTTATTAACTAATTTTCCTTTATTATGGGAGAGTGACGGAATGTACGTACATCTTAGTTGAAGTTTTCAAGCCAAAAAAGAACAGAAGATCCCTGCATTTTCTCAGGTAGGGATTTAACATATAGACACATGATCAAAGTGAAGGAAATAATAGCTATTTTTAGTAAATTACGTAAGTGTATTAGGGAAAAGTATGGTGCCAACAAATCGCTGATTTCGAGATTTATGTGGGCGCGTGGAGGTAATTAGAATATTCTTTTAGTAATAAATATGCCAAAAACCCGAGATTTAATATACCTCCAGCGCCGGAAATAAAACGAAACTGTAGTTTAAGAAAAGTGATTTTGGAATACATTAAGACCTTTAAATATATAATAGTAGAATTTAAAATAAAATTAAGCGAGATTATTATATATATATGAAAGAAGCAATTCATGAACTATTTCTATGATCTTAAAAATCTTTTTTAAAATCCCACTAACTTTCCGGAAAGACCTCATCAACTACTGCATGTTCAATAACTTTATCTTTAACGGAGAAAATATTTTCCAACAAATAAAAGGCATCCCACAAGGAACAAATTTCTCATCTTTACTAGCCAACCTCTTTCTTCATTTCTTCGAAAGGACTTTAGTTTTAAATCTCCACTCTGCCTTCCGCTTCATTGATGATCTAATAATTTTTAACTTTCAAGACTTTAGCTCTATTAGCAAAACCATCTACCCAGAAGAACTCAAACTAATCAAAACCAGCAACAATCAATCGCCAGCAATTTTTCTTGATTTATGCTTAGACTACCAAACTGTAAACTAACTGTTTATTCTGCTAAAATCTTGCAATAAAGCATCATTGAATCATTTATTCATTATGACTATCTCTTCCCTGGATTTCCGATAAAAAAAATAGTTGCAGTTTTTTTTCAGAACAATATATATTTTAAATTTTCTTGGATGCATTTTAAATCAGATTTTTATATAGAAAATGAAAACTTTGGGCTCTTATTTCTTTCCATAGTTGATATAATATTTTTTTGTTAAAATATGATCAATGTTCACAACTATCATTATTTCTTAGCATTTTGTATAATGTTTGAGTATTTATTTAAAGGAATTTTGTCTACCTTTAGAGAACTTAAGAAGAAAGTTCGTATAAATTTTCCCTTCTGATAGTATAAATTTTACAGTATTACTTTACAGTATATTATTATTTTACAGTATATTTTACAGTAGCCTTTAAAAGCTTGCAGTTTCATAGAAATACAACAGCTAATAGAAATTTTTACATCTTGGCCAGTAGTTTTTTATTACTTTTATTTCAAATATTGAAAATGCAATAAAGGTCTGCTAACTGATTGTTGATTCTGTAAGCGATAGATAAAGTGAAACTGACCAACATGTATTATTTCGGGAAGCAGAGAATATGTTTACTCTAAAATGAACGATGTAAATAATCAGTAAAATTTCATGATAATCAGTAATTACTTTTTAAACAGACAGGTGAAATTTAATCTGATCAGTAAGTGTTTCTAAAAGATTATAATTTGAACGTGAACGATTCTCGTTCGCTTTTTTTAATACTTAAGATTTTTACTCTCATCAAATGTATATATAATCACCTCTTAAAATTTACGCTATTTAAAATGCATAATTTATTTTAAAATAACGCTTGCTCCTCTTTATATAAATTGAAATTTTATTGGGATAATCTCAATACTTAGCTTTTGCCGAAAGCGTTATTAAAAATCTCATATCTTTATTCAAATGTGAATAAAAACGGAACTTCAAATTTAAAAAACGAATATCGATGAAACTTGCTTGAATTATAAATTTTTGAACTCTTCAGTGTCGACGCTTTACTTCCCTCGACTAATAAAGAATAATTCACTTCTCATTTATATCAAAATAAATCAAAACTAATCATTTAATTCATTATATTCTGCAGAGGGCAAAACAAGGGGATTTACACTTGCTTCGAATAAAAAAAAGAACCTTTTGTTTGTTTATGTGTTAAATTTTCACCTGGTTTTGAAATTATGCGATGTCTATTATGAAGGATCTCGTACTTCTGAACCGTAATTAAACAATGAGAGTGACACTTGAGCCTGCATATGACTCTCCAAGATGCTAAATTACATCAATGCGAGGGAGTTTATCCCCTACCCCTTTTCGTCGACAGGTGTATATTGTACCAGACCTACATACAGGATCTCGAACCCACGATCTTTAAACTGAAAGCCAAGATTTTGCTACCAGAGGCAGATTAAAACTTCAGAGCACGGATCTTTGGATACAAAGTATTCAGCGAAGCTAACTATTTCTTCAGAAAAATTTATATAGTAAAAACAATTTTTAAAGATGAACTTTTATTAGTGTGGTGAAAAGTACAGTATTTTTATTTTAATTATCTTTTAGTCTTTAGTTTATAATTCATTATTATAAATTTTATGGCACCTGGAGATAAATAAATTTTTTCTCAAATTCACAACCGGGTGGTGAATTAGTACGGAATCAAAATTTAATTAACCCTTTCTAAGGCCGTGGTAAGTATACTTCCCACCAAATTCATCAATTTTTAAATGCATTTTTTAAGGTTGGCGTAAGTTATCGCCTAATTTTTCCGTTGATAGAAAAAAACCTGGATTTTCCAATTTCTTTTCTCAAACCATAACGAAGTGTCTTGACTTAGTAATTAATTATTAGTTAATAAAATTAATTTAAAAAATAATGCCATCCAATAAGCTAAATGAATTTATTTTTTTAAATTAATTTCAATCCTAAATTTATTTTATTATACTACTACTGGAAAAAATGGCCCTTTAAAGGGTTAATTTAATCGATTAACTAACAATTAATTCTGTAAATATTAAAATAGTAAATTGTCATCAAGAATGCATAAGTATATAAACTAGAGTATATATATATACTCTAGAACATCAGGAAGTGAGTGAAAAATCGATTATAAATTTCATCTTTACAAACATGAAACAAGTCGAGTTAAATAAAAGTGTATGAAAAGGAATAAAGAACACCCAATCAATATTATCCTGTTATCATTATGTTCCAATTTAAAATTGGTTTTACTTAACACCTAACAACTGTTTTCCACGTAGGAAAGAACACTACAATAATTCTTCACTTAACAAGCAACACCACTCATCTCGATTTTTTGAAATTTCAAACACGAAGAAAATACTCAGTTTTTCGCTACCAATAGCGGGTATTCCTAAACTTTTTTAATATTTGATATAAAACTAAGACCACAAGTTCCTACCAGATGTTAAAAAATTTCAGAACTATTCGTTATTGATTGCGAAAAATTGAGTATTTTCTTCATCTTTGAAATTTCAAAAAATTGAGATAGGTGGTGTTGCTTGTTAAGTGACGAATTTCTAATCTCATTTCAGAATTTAATAAGATCTTTCCTCCTTGAAACATTAAAAAATGCCTTAATAGTGCGTTTTACAAGAAACTGGTGCGAAGTTTTTAAGGGAATAATTGTAGCTGGATGTATGATTTCCAAACAAACTGTCGCTCCGAAATTGCACCCACTAAAACTAAGCTGAATCTGTTAACCCAATGACGAAATTTAAATCAATAATTTTCATCTTCATCTAATCATGTCAGATGAATTAATGAAAATAATTTCTGCAGTGCCCCTGACAGCGATAGCAAAAGTGGAAAGAAAATCATGTTAACATCAAAACAAAATACAAGTAACAGAATTTTTTTAATGCAACTCGACCCCAGTTTATTCTTCCCATTGCCATCATTGTAAATGTCCAAATAAACTGACACCCCGAAATTGTACCCACTAAAACTAAGCTGAATCTGGTAATCCAATGACGAAATTTAAATCAATAATTTTCATCTTCACCTAATCATGTCAGATGAATTAATGAGAATAATTTCTTCCTGACAGCGATAGCAAAAGTGGGAAAAAAATCATGTTAACATCAAAACAAAATACAGGTAACTGAATTTTTTTAATGCAACTCGACCCCAGTTTGTTCTTCCCATTGTGCCATCATTGTAAATGTCAAGGGCTCATAACCTCTCTTCGAATACATTTCCTCGATAAATCGCATTCAGTGTACACTGACGTCATTGAACTAACGACGACTCGAACAAAGAGAGTACCTTTGGAGGGGGGATATCTATTACATCATTCTGTACTGAAAGCTCCCTCGTATTGATTTTGCTTCAGACCATTACCGTTATTTCCCTTATAGTATCCTTAATAAATCAAAATAAGTATCTAATTCTGGTGACAGAAAGTAGTCACTAAAATGGTTCTAAAATAAGTCGAAAAGAACAAAGTACTTGGTCATCACTTTGTTTTATCTGCAGATGCCAATAAGCTGAAAAATATTCATGTAGAAGTCATCTTTCAATAGAAAAAGTTGTTTTCCAAGTAATGGGAATAAAAACAATGCTTTTATAGCAATGAGAGCATAGGTTATTCCGAAAATACTCACATATTAATAGATACATATATCCTTTTTTAATATAATCATGAAAGGTTATGCATAAATTGAAATATATTGTATTGTTATATTGTTTACAGAAATCTTCTGGGTATTTAAATTCTTAGTTAATAACGAACAGTGGTTAATTAATAAGTCCAATAAAAATCACGAATCATAAAAATTTAGCATTACATCGTCAATAGCTACACTTTTATTTAATTATTAAAATTCGTAACTGTCTTACACATATAATTTATATCACATGCCTTCTCCTTTATATACATTCATAATTTCAAATAATTATTAAAATATAAAAGCAGAAAGTAGATCAATACTTGTGTTTAGTTAACAGCAAATTTCAAGAGAAAAAGTGCGAACTTTCTTTAGAACAACAGAACCCCTTCTTAACAATTAATATTCAAAAACACATTATCAAATCGTTGACTGTCTCAAACTTTTTTAAAAATAGTAGAAATAGTAAAAATAGAAAATATTTTGAGAGTATTCACAAAGTGTGACTTCATAGGACATTTTTAAATGCTGTTTGTGATTGTCAGTAAAAATAAGTCCTTATGAGAAAATTGTCTTTTGATAGTGTCCGAATAATCGAGTTGGACATTTGTAGCGCCTCGTTCTTGATTAACGAAATTATTTCACCACATCAAATTAATTCATCTTAAGTGAGATGTTGCGTAAAATGAGTCTTTTCCAACAAAAAAGCATACATCACAGCTTTTTAAAAGAAAATAATTACTTATGTTACATTAAAGTATCTTATTAAAAACACCTCTTGTGTGCAATTCGATGATTTCTTAGAAATATATTCCCCATCCAAATACTTAAATACCTTATCTTTAATATGAATTATATTCATCTTATATTTTTGATTAAAAAGATATAATACTGTTGCGAAATTCGTTCTGTGGGTGTATTGTGTAAACAGTCCAACACTCAGGATAATGGAGAATTAATGTTTATTCATAAATATGCAGGAAAACACGTGGCACAGGTAACAGGAACAGTAGATCTTTCACAGATTAGCAACGCAAACAGACAACAATTCACAGGTAATAACAGACCAGAACTTTCAGATTTAGCAACACAAACAGTCAGCAAATCATTAATAATGACAATAACAGCACTTTCAATAGCGCTCAGCTCACCGACTTTCTAGCTCGCTCTGCAAACAAAACTTCAAATTCGTTCCAGCGATCAACAAACCACTGTGATCCAAGCGCGGTCTTTTTATACTCTCCCCGATAGGCCGTGTCATCACATAGAATTTTCAGGAAAAACCTGTATCTCGGCCCCTAATAGAAATATCGAGAAAGTAATAGCGTTTTCGGGTATCTTCGATTTGTCGCCAAAGTCGCCAATTTTTCGCCAAGTCGCCAAAATGGTCGCCAATGTCAGGGGTCCAGGCCTGATCGCTGTCCATCACTCCATGCTTACCCCTGTAAAACTCCCTCCCCAACTATAAGACTTGCGAGGCAGGAAAGATACATTACATCTTTCTAACAATGCATTATGAAAATTCATTCTTAGTTGTTTTTACAACAAATTAAATAAAGCAGTGATAGTTAGTAACAACGAAGAAATACAGAATTTGAATAAAAGGAACACTATTCCATTACATGAATATTCAAAAACAAAAAGTAAAAACAAATGTATCTTCTCCTGGTGGAATAAATTTCTTTTTAGGGTGAAACAAGATTTCTAGAGATTTGTTCCATCAAACTGCTAAACTACAGGTTACATAAAACGTTCCTTGCTAGTGCGCTCATAGAGCAATATCTGGTGATATATTTATCAGCGTGACATACATACAGGGAATGAACACGACTTTTTCTCCAAAAGAATAGGATGTCCAGTGACAGACAAAAGAAAGTACCTTGTACTTCATGCTCCCTAACATACAGAAGAACATGACTTGGTCAAGTAAGGGATTTACTGCAAATTCTTGCATTTTTCTGTAGGAAAACCTTTATTCCTTAAAATGTGTTCGGTATTAAAGAAAGAAGATTTCTAAATCGTCTATCTTACGAGGGGAAAGCAGTCTATAAATTCTTCTTGCATGAAAATAACAGATAAAAAAATAGAAATATTTCAACCATAAATAATGTTTCTCAAACATATATATATTTACATATTCCGAAATTTCAAAATTCAACAATTCGAGTGAAGAAAACAGTTAAAACAATTTCTAACAAAGAGTGTTTTCAACATTAATCAATGATATAATGTAAAATAATCTAAAATAAAGTTGTTAAGTCAATCTGCTGTCTTAACTTCTGAAAAAACACTTATTTGCGAAGTTCGTGCCACTAAATCTAAACCTAACCTAACTAAAAATATAGATATCCGGAATGTAATTTTTTTAGCTTTCTTTTTGGTGCAAGTTTGTTTAAATGAAAAGAAACGCCAAAAAAAATAAGTCGTTTTTTTTTCCAATCACGCAATTTAAGCAAAATTATTTTCAAATTCAGAAATAAAGTAGCACAGAGTTTAAAGGCATGATTTTTAACTTCAACTTCAGCAAAATGATCCGTTTCAGAAAGTCTATTGTGTTTTTTCATAGAGATAATATTACTGAATATTTTTGTAAATCAGCTGAAAATGCACTACTTAACCCTTTCGTATCTAGAAATGTTGTGCAAAACATTTAAAAAACCAGCGGGAGTGACCTACCCAAAACTTTCTCGCATACGAATAACACGGAGGTGGAAAAAATACACAGCGCGCCGGAAAACGTGCGGCATTCCTTAAGGTGGGGAAAACACTCCCTCCAGCGTTCGCGCCTTTTTTTGCGTCGTAGAATGAGGAAAAAAACCGAAATTGCAATTTCAACACCTTTTTTCAACCGATTTAAACAAAAATTGGAGAAAGATCGACAATTGGGGTTTCAAGACAACATACGAAATTTCATTTATATAAGTAATTTTGTTATGAAGTTATGGCGTTCAAAAGTATGTCATTATACAGATCGACAGATGGTCAACCCTTTGACGGATTTAGCCCAAACTTTTATACGGATCTGTATTTCTGATGAAAAAACTGTGTACCAAATTTTATCCATTTAGCTAGTTAGGTTTTTGAGTTACAGAGTTTACGTGAACACGGACAGACAGACAGACTTCCCGTAGACAGATTTTGTCCAAAATTTAATAGAAACCTACAAATTATGTGTAAAGATCACATACCAAATTTCATCCCCGTAGCTCTAATAGTTTTCGAGTTATCGTGTTCACAGACAGTCACACAGACAGACAGGCATAATTCAAAAATTGTGTTTTTCGGACTCGGGGAGGTCTAAAACGTGGAGATTCGTTAAAATCTCGAGTTCAAATTTTTTGACGATTACAATACTTTCTCTTTGTATACTTCGTATACGAGAAAGTAATTAGTGAGTTTTTATATGAAAGAGCACTAGAAGGGGACGGTTATTATTTGCAAGAGATACTGAAACATCTGAGAAAAAATTAATATTTTGATTTTTGTCAGTTGTTGATGCTGATTTTACCCCCTGCCTTTTAGGATGAATGAGATACTTTTTTAAACTCTGAAATTTCTATATTTAAATAAGTCAAAAATATAAATATGAGACCAATTTTTCGTATCCTGTCACAACTCCCGATCACTCTATGAGAATGTTTAACAAAAAAAAACCCAGAGGGAGTGTTCTCACCACAACTTTCTAGAAGATTTTCACAGTATGCTGTGTTTTGTGTTCAGCTTCGTCGCGTAGTGAAGAGAATTGAGTATGCATTTTGAACCTTTTCCTTTTGTCCGATTGGATCTAAAATTTGACACTGACCTATAATTTTGGTGTCCATGCCACATACCAAACTAGTTGATTGAGATCACATACGAATAGACAGACCGACAGATAGTTAATAAGCCTAAGGATTTGGTCCAAAATTTGATATAATTCAACGATTCTAATGATAAAACCGTAAGCAAATTTCACCCATCAAGCTAGTTGCGTTTTTGAGTAATCGTGTCCTACGGACGGATAGACTTTCTTTTGAAGGATTTCGTTCAAATTTTACATAGGTGTACAATTTTGGTACAAAGACAACGTACCAAATTTCATTCTTCTAGATCTTTCTGTTTTAGAGTTATCGCGTTCACAGTCAGACAGGTAGACAGAACGCCGCCCCTGCCCCCGTGCCTGATGCAATTACAGCAACCGGACCGGTTGAATGGACATGGGACAGAAGACATAAACCACACACCCCACGGGAACCCGCAAGGCCCCACAACAGATAACCGCCCCCCCCGAACAACTTTATTTAACGAAATAAAAATACAGTTATGTCATACAGAAAAAGATACAGTCTATTAACAGACGATTAACAGACGACTTACACAGCAGGTTCTAGATGCAGCCTACTGTATACAAAATTTCAGGCCGTTCAAGTATGTTTGATTTCATGTGGAATCCTATGAGTTTTTGAATAGAAAATACTTACTTATCAAATTTTTATTTAGTGAGAGAACAATTTACTTATTGAATACAGTATACATAGGTAAGAAAAACGAAGCTATATACACTGAAGAGCCAGAAAAACTGGTACAGGCGTGCATATGCAAATAACGGGGGTATGCAACCAATCATCGTAACCCGATGCGGTCGGCAACGCCTATATAAGACAACAGATGTCTGATAAATGTATTAGATCGGTTCCTGCTGCTGCAATGGCATGTTTTCAAGATTTAAGTGACTTTGAACGTGGCGTTATAGTCGGCGCACGAGAGATGGGACACAGCATCTCCAAAGTAGCGATGAAATTTGGATTTTCGCGTACGACCATTTCACGAGTGTACCGTGAATATCGGGTATCCGGTAAAACATCAAATTTCCTTCATCGGTGCTGCCGGAAAAAAGACCTTGAAAAAACTGGACCATTGACGTCAGACGCGAATCCTTAAACGAGATAGACGTACAAACAATACTCCCTCAAATTGCCGCGGATTTCAATGATGAGGCATCTACAAGTGTCAGCGTGCGAACTGTTCAACGGACCGTCATTAATATGGGCTCTCAGAACCGGACGCCCACTCGTGTACCGTTGTTCACTGCACTGCACAAAGCTTTACTCCTCTCCTGGGCCCGACAACACTACCATTGGACTGTTGATGACTGGAAACGCGTTACCTGGTCTGACGAGTCTCGTTGTATCGGACGGATGAGTATGGACGGTACGAGTATGGAGACAACATCATTAATCCATAGACCCTGTTTGTCAACAGGGGACTATTCAATCTGGTGGAGCCTCTGTGATGGTATGGGACGTGTGCAGTTGGCGTGATATGGGACCCCTGATACGTCTAGAGACGACTCTGATAGGTGGCATGTACTTAAGCATCCTGTCCGATCACCTGTACTCATTCATGTCCATTGTGCATTCCGACAGATTGGGACAATTCCAGCAGGACAATGCTACACTCCACGCGTCCAGAGTTGCTACCAAGTGGCACCAGGAACACTCTTCTGACTTTAGACACTTCCATTGGCCACCTAAATCCCCAGAGATGAACATTATTGAAGATATCCGGGATGCCTTGCTACATGCTGTTGAGAAGAGATCTCCACATCCTCGCACTCCTATGGATTTGTTGACTGCCCTGAAGGATGCATGTTATGAATTTCCTCCAGGATACCTTCAGACACCAGTCGAGTCCATGCCACGTCGTTTTGCATCACTTCTGCTTGCTCGTGGGGTCCCGACACGATATTAAGAAGGTGTACCAGTTTTTCTGGTTCTCTTCAGTGTACATATTTACAATATTATGAACTTATGATAAGCGCTAATCTAAAATTGCGATTCCAGTCATAAAAATGTTTATTTTATACTAAATTGTGCATACTGATACTATAAATTGATTATTGGACCTGATAGAAATGCATTATACTGTACAGTGTTCTGCACTAGGCTTCATGAATGAAGCTCGGATAAACTACTATTTTGTATTTCATTAGTATTCAGGAAAACTGTACTGTGCCTGAGATCTGAGTCTTTTAATTGTCACGTACACTTAACAATCATATAAGGATTAATACTATACGGGATGAGAGAATTTAAATAACTATATGAACATGATACTAAACAGTGCTCAATTATCTATCATCTATTCGAGAAGAAACGTTGTATACTATTTACAGGGACTATATTTGATATTAGTTTTGTTCAAGATTAGATGCACACATTTTTTATTTGATAGTTTTGCACTATCAAAAGAAACATAATGTGTAGATGAACACATTGTGTTTCTTTACATAAAGACTTATGTAGCCTGTTGAAATATAACAATTTTTAACCAGGTGAGGCTGGTAATCAGTGATTTAAAGATACTGGATAAGAGAAAAATATAAATATTATGCACCATGTACACAATCATTTACCTTTAAGAGATGAATTATGTTGGTTACAGATACTGCTTTTGATGAGTTTTTCGATCAGATGAGGAAGTGCACATATTTGATATGATTTCTGGGCCCTTATTAGAAAAAATGAATTCTAACCAACAGATAGACAGAACGCCGCCCCATGCCCCCGTGCCTGATGCCATGACAGCAACTGTACCGGTTGGAAGGACATGGGACAACTGACAGATAGACAGAAAGACAGACTGAAATAATTTCAAAAGTTTTATTTCAGACTCGAAAAGTTTTAAAACTTGAAAATATCATCAAAATCTCGAGGTCGAATTTTTTTGGAAATCACAGTCTTTTCTCTTTCCATATTTTGTGTACTAGAAAGTAAAAAACACAGGTATATGCAAGGTTTTAACGAAAGGAACAAAGATATAATCTAATTAATCAATTTATTAATTTCAAAATATGCATTTTCATACATATTTGAAATATAAAAATAACTGAGTCGTAAAATTAAAATACAAATTCTGCTTTATGCAGTTATAGGAATCAAGTTAGGGTTTTTAACCCTTTTACATTAGCCTTTGAAAAGTGAAAAAGTGCTAAGAAAGCAGAATTGATCCTCTTTCTATGAAGGTGAAATCTGTAAATTTTAATAAGTTTAAGAAACTAAAAACGCATTGTATCACTACTAAAAAACGCTTGAATATGTTAGATATTTGGATCCTTGAAAAAATTGTATAAAAATGTGAAGACTAAATTTGAAAACAAAAGAGTTTCAAAAACAAAAAGATGAGATCAAAACTATAAATATTGCAAATGGAAATCCTATGAGGTCTTCTGAATTTTTTAAATATTGACTCTCCGTACAGCCAACATTAAATGACAGCCTTAATGTAAACAAAATGTCGTCACTACCATCTCAGATTCCTTGTTATCATACGTGGAATTCGGATTTACCACATTAAGAAACGTGTCGATAGGTACATCGGATTCTATCTTGCTTGTATATGCTAAAGTGAACAAATATCTTGTAGTTTCGTTGTCTAGGCTGATGTCAAGCCCCTTAACAGAAAAAAAATCCTGTTTGAATCTCTGCTTTGTGTGATTCTTGATAAAGTGCAAAGCCAGATTCCTCCATCTTGTTTTAACTTTTCACATTGTTTTATTCTAACCTATGATTGAAATATACTATGATGAGTATCGATAACAAATGCTAAAAGAAAAACATTTTTCAGGGCATTTGTTTTAATTTGGCGCACACTTTCCTCCATTGGTTATCACTGTTTAAGTTGTTATATCCGCTAACTTTTTCAGTAGGTAGAGCCTAGTTCAAGTGACAAATAGCTGATGAATAGCTAACATCTGATACAGTCCTCCCACACCAATTTCCCCTACATCTCTATTAATTTTAAACTCGATTACCTGTAGGTACTGTTCAACAACGGATTCCGAGACTACCATTTTTGAACGATTTTACATCGGAAAGGGGTGTCAGGTAATAAGTCATATGAGAGCATTTCCGGAGTTCTTTGTTAGATCACGACAGTAAAGTGCAAATATCACCCTTCCATTCTTCACTTTCCCCCTATTTTTATGAAAATAACTCCGTCCGGCGCTTGCGCAAAAGCGCGGAGGGTTTCCGAATCTGTTGCTATACAATACAACTGTCTTTCGGTACAGTGGCTTCCCTTATAGGTAAATATCAGCATGTTGTATTACGTGAAACATTAGTTTATCTCTTAATATAGAATTTTTGCTCTTAGTTATTTGCAGGCGGATAAAATTTAAAAAATTACTGACAAAAGATACAGTAAGAAAAGGAATTGCTTCAACTTTTAATTAAAATTTGTCTGCTTCACAAGAAGTCATATTCCTTCACGCACTGCTGCTAATAACTTTTCCTTCCATAATGCAATCTTTTATAAGGAAAATTTCAGTTCTATTCCCAACTTACTTCTGTGATTTCGTCCTGAATTTTTGTGTGACATTTACTATATACTCAGAAATGTCAAACCAAATATGAATTGGAAGTTTTAGTTTAATCACTTTACAGATGCATACACGTAAAGAAAATCAAATCAAATTATATAAAACTTATTACTTATTGTAATTTTTAGTATGATTTACCTTTCATAAAAATGTACGGGGAAAACGAATTGGTGCATATATAATGTAGAATATCATCAAAAAATTCATAAGTTTCATCTTAGTTAATAAAATAAAATTTAGCATTTTTTTACTAACTTTTTAAAGTTTCTTGCAAAAAAATATATGAATTGGTGGAAACAGAATTCCAATAAGAAAGCTGAAAGATAATTAACTATACCCTCCGTAGCTCCTAACTATTATTTGTTGTACCTCGTGCAATAAAGACATAACGTGACTGTGTTTAAATTGTTTCGGTAACGTTTTTCTCTTTTATTATCCACTGCTGTATTCGTTTTATTTGTGTTATAACTTCTAACGCAAGGAATACAACAGAAGAAATACTTACAGTACATCACGTAATGCCATTTCTTTGCGAATTTTACTGATAAGTATTAATAAAACGTATTCGTGTTTTAAAAAAGAATATAATTGGCATTTATAGCGGTTATTTTTGCCACCATGATACATTATTCATTGCTTCCTTTCGGAAAAATATCAGTATCAATAAATATTTTTTTGAAAAAATAGATACCAGTATAACTTAGAATAAAATATTGAATCGTAACTGTTATATCGAGTTCAAAACTTTATAATTTGTTTGTATACAATTCCTAAATAGAATTTATATAAAGATATGTATAAACAGGTGAAATTAATAGTACGTAATTAATCAGAAAAATAGATTTGTCTCTTACAACTGCGTTGCTACAACTTTTGAGATAATTTCCACTGGACTGAATGTATTCAGATTATTTCGAAATTACTTCTAAAGTAAGTCTTGCTGTTTTAACCTTCGCAAATTGGTTAAATAGAATTATATATGATTTCAAAAGTTTTGAAATGTGACTGATTTTGAACATTTTTCCACAAATATATATTAAAATGTGTACTACTTTTGCATCTTTTCATGATTTAAACGCAAACATCTTTACACGCGATTACAATTAAAAAATGGATGTCCAAGTGGATATAATCAATTATTCACTAGGTAATAATTTTGTCCACCGACTTTAGAATTATTATAAAGTTTCAACATAATAGAGCAGGGGTTCCCAACCTATATTCCTTCGCGCACCCCTTGATTAATCTTTTGATTTTCGCGTACATCCATCTCCACCCCTACCCCAACCATCCGTCTGTGCGAAGAAGTTTTTATAAGCTAAAGAGTCAAATGGCCTGAATTAATAACATTTGCAGGACATTTTTGACTTTACATTTTATTCCACTTTTACAATAGTATTATTTCAACGCCAAAACAAATGAAACCAGGATCGTAATAATTTCACATTCACTTATAAGGACAGCTAAGAATTACACTTCGTAATAATCAAATATTCAAGTGGTATAGGTTAATAAATAGCATGGATTCACTTGTGAAAACAAAATTCTATAACTTTTTTAATCCCTTATGTTTTCTTGTTTCTGCCATTAGTAACTTCGATTTCACGTACCCCTAACTAGTCCTCCACAAGTTCGGAACCACTGTCCTAAGCTAAAGAGTCAAATGCGTACCCCTGGGGGTACGCGAAGGACCAATATTGACAAAATTTACATTAGATCTGGAAATTTTGAGATCATTCTCTACGGAGCAGAAATCTAAATAAATAAGCAGGCTTCTTCTGATCCCAAATAAAAATTAGAACAATTCAAGCAAGAAATTATGAACAATTTGTCAGTTATGTAAAACTTGTACAATATCGGTGTATTTATATAAATTTAGATACATGAACATCCATGCCCTTAAACGTAGCTATGTTTTGATATTAATGAAAAAAAGTTTAAATTCTAACCTCAAAAATCATTTATGATGAAATTGCAGCTTACAATTATTCTTTTAAACTAGAAGATTTGTGCCCATCTAAGACGGGCTTTTAGACTGCAAACCATATCTCAGAATTGATTGTAACAAATTTACTCTCAAAAGATGTAATACAAAATCTCATGCAATTTGACAGAGTGCTTAAGAAATAAATGGGAAGAAAATGAAAAACAGGATTGATGAATCGTTTGGCACTAACTTTCGTTTTGTTAAAACTTTACTTTTAACGATTACTTTCCTTTTATCAGAAAAAAATAATACAAAATCCACTAACAGAAAAAAAAAATGCATTACCAAATCCCTACTAATAACTAAAGAGAATGTGTGTGCTGGCGCTCTACAGGGCAGACCGCTGGACCTAGCCCTACAAAATTTGGCACAAAAAAACCTTGGAGGATGGGAAAGTGTATCTCATAGCCCTTTTTTCGAAATTTTGATTAGAATTTTGATTAGTTAAAACTTAAGCAAAATGTTGGTCTTTTCTTAATAACTTCCGAAAATATTACAGTTCAAAAATGATTTTTACACCATCTGAAAGTACAAAAAATTACCTTTTTAATGATATCAATTAAATTGCGCTACATTTTTTTTCTCTAATTTTAATAAATTTTTAAAAATATTTTTAGGCATAATTTACAACAATACTTTTCATTGTTGAAACGCAATTCAATCCGTTTTCATTATTGAAATAAATATTTAATTGCGTGTATGTCTTTCATTGTTGAAAGCTGTGGTAATAATCTTATTCAATCATTCGATTCGCTCGTTCAATAATGACGCAGAGAAAAGGAGCGGGGATATTTTTAGCTCAGCCCAGCGTTACCGAAATTTCTGGACAATTCTATTATATATTAGTAGTTATTATTTTTAGTTTATTCTTTAAAAAAAAACATTTGACTGAATTTATTTTTATTATTTTGTTGGCATTACTGCCACAGCATGTAAATTTGTATAAATTCACCGTTACTTAATAATGCACTTAAGCAGCGTGATGTTTTATTGTACAGTATTTTCATAACTTAATTATCAGTTACTACTTCTTTAAATAAAATGTTGATTCGACACCAGTGGCGCCACCTGGTAATGAGTTTCAGAAACAATAGATCTCATAATTAAAAAATAATTCAAATAAAAAGTTCTGCTGTTTAGTACACCAACAAAAGTGTGTTTTTAAAAAAGCTGTTTTTATGTAACCTGACTTGTTTACGCACTTTTATATAGCCTGACTTGTTTCATATTTGTAAAGATGGAGTTTTGTAATCGATGTTTCACTCACTTCCTAGTGTGCGAGAATTTTGAAATTTTGTATACTTGCGTGTTCTCGATGACAATACATAATTTTAATATCCTCAAAATTGTATTATCATTTAATATATTAATTCAATTAAATATTGATTCTGTAGTAATGACTCCTCCTGTGAGTGAATTTGATAAAAATTTGACTACAAGATTCCAGACAATGAATTATAAATTAAGAACGAAAAAGTAGAAAATAACTCAAATGAAAATTCAACTTTCTAGTACATTTATAAAAGTGTATTTTTGAAAAATATTTTCATTAAATTTATTCATTTAGATAAAATATATAAAATATATTATTTTAAGGATACCGGTAGAAAAAGACAAGGATTTGTAAATGTAAACATGTAAAATTCAAACTGGAAACTCGAAGAAAACCACAACTCCTTGTTGAAAAGAATTTGGAAGCCCTTCTAGGAGGGTGCTTTTTTTTTTTTTTTGTCTTGACCGTATCAGAGCAGCAATAGTTCTAGTCCATCTTTTGGTGCCAATTTTTCAATTTTTCTTTCCTTTTTGATTACGGATTGAAGAAACTTTGGAATGAACAGAGCATAACAGTCTTTGTAGCTGAAAATCCCAAAAAACCCTTTTTCAAATCAAAACTCCGTGTAAAACGTAAATCATTGGTTTCGAATCTGGTTCACCTACAGCTGCTTCGTTCTACTGGCAGCAAGTGGTCTGAATACAGTTTACAGTTCCGCTGAATTTTAATTCTTTAAGATTTCGGAAGTCTTTTCTTTGGCGAGAACAAATTGATCTGAATATACAGAATCAAAATAAAGAACTTAAACGGAAATTAGTGGGCTATCTTACCCATGTTCAGTTACAGAAAAAAAATCAAAAATATTTACGGTGAGGTATATAATCAGATTTTATGCGGCTTAACTGTGGTGTTAATGTAAGGGTGAAAGTGTATATACGAATCTGCATTTCTTTTCAGCTCCATAATGGCTTTTTTCTTGATAAACCAGAGAGAATGCTCTCCCTTCGGCTTTATCAGATACTTCCAAATTATAGCACGTTTTGTTTCACGCTTCGTCGTTTGGTGAAAATAATCATGCATTTTAGGCCCCTTCTCTTTGACCAACTGGATTCAAAATGTGACGCTGGCGTAAAGACCACATACCAAATTTCATTCAAACTGTTTGCTGTGCTTTTGAGTTATAGTGCTCAAATGCACACGGACAAGCAAACAAAGAGATAGTCTATCCGTTGAGGAATTTACTCCAAAATTAGACAAAGATCTTAAATTCTGTTGATAAAAACATTCGCCGAATTTCATCTAACACGTTTCGTTTTTAACTAACCGTTTTTACATGCTCTCAAACGAACAGACAGACAGATTCCCCACTACAATACTTTCTCTTTGCATACTTCGTACAAAATGAAAAGTAAAATACAAAGAGAAAACCTCAAAATATAATTCAAAAGACTTTGATTACTAATTGTTTAAGCAAATCTAATTCAAATCGGATTATTTTTTGCATGGATTTTTTTTTCAGTTTGTTAATTTCACGCTCTTATAGGAAATTTTGGATTAAGATACATTGATAATCGCAAAATCTGACAAATGGATTTAAGAGTAATTAACGGACCGTACATGAAGTAAATAGATTCAATAACAAACAGTCTTTTAGCATAAAAAACGATGTTTTAGTCTAGTATTCTTGGTTATTGTTCTGCTATACAACATTATATTCTGCCATCTATAAGTATCGAAACTGATTTTTGGTACATGAAATAACCAAATTACATTAATAAAATTGGTTACTCGTCATATTTATAAGACATAAAATACACAAAACTAAACTAATACTATTTCAATTATAACGTTTCATTGGCGTGAGGAAAAGCTGAGTTTCAATCAATAATATACGCAGTTAAGCACTGAATTTTTCATGCACGTCATAGGAACAAATTTGTTTTGCTGTGTCTGTCACTGATTCATTTTCAAAGCTCACGTTATTAATCAAACAAATGCTTGTTCCAGCATAATTAGATGGTTATATTCAACAAAAGATGAAATATTTTCAGCTCCTCTTCCCTTGTATTGTCTTGTCTTGAAACGAGTGTTTTCTTTATGAATTCCCTCTCCTATGTTAAAATGTTGTATGTACTCGGATAAAATACACTTTGTTGCTGTTGTTTCATACCTCTCGATTTCATTATACTGATCAGTATCCCTTTTTTTACACTAAGAAGGATACTGATTCACTCAGACAGGATATCTAGCAAATCATTTGTCTGCAAAAAAAAACCTCATTGCAGAATTAATTATTATAAGTGATTTCTCGCGATATTCCCAAGTCTTAGATTACCCCCGCCCTGACCTTTCGGTTCGATTCAGTTTAAAAATCTATTATTGCTATATTTTCGAACGCTTTAGTACGATTCGGAAATTTGGAGAATAGGATTCGAAGTCAGGTTTTTTCCTCATCATCAGACGATAGTTCAAAATTCTAGTTCAACCCCAATGACATTCGAGCAGTTTTAAAACAGAGCCTTAATGTAATTCACCAACGTAAATTGTATTTATTATATGCTTCTCATTTTTATGCAGTCAACTACTATGTTGATTGTAAAGCTGATATAATGAATACAGTAAACAAATTAACTCCCATCTTCGGAATAACGTCGTCGATACAAATGCAAACTATCGAATGTGCTATAGCAGCAATTCTCAACCTATGAACCGCTGATAGTGTATTAATGGGACGCCAAACGTTATTCAAGAGTTGAAGACAAGGGACTTTCAAGAGCCTTCACTCGTTTTTTGGTTTATAAAAAATATATTTTTAATCCCTTTCCAGTAAGATTTATTAATTACTGACATATATGTGCATATATGTATAACAAAAACAAATTTTTTTGTAAAATACAAAAATTAAAATATTGGATATAAATACAAAAAATATATTAAAAAGAGAAAGCTATTTCTACATTCGCGCAAAAGCTGCGTCAACAAAAATGTAATATATTAAAGCATACACGAAATAAAAGAAAATATATCAAAAACGTACAAGAAACTAAAGGACAAAAAAAGGAAGACAAAAACTTTATAAATTGAAAAATATCATGGCAAGCCGCTCATCAGGAGGGTTATCCCGCCTCTGAAATTAATTATTCCTTTTTTCTAAACGAACTACGAAAAAACGCAAAAATTTGTCGTTATTGCCCCAAAAAAGCACCAACCGTGAAAAAGGGAAAATTCTGGATTAAAAGAAATATACAAAGAAGTCGATTTCAAAAAATAGAAAGCCAAAATTCCGAATACACAAAACCTAGATTAAAAAAAGAGAAACACAGAAATATTCACAAAAATAGTCATCCTCAGTAGCTCTTTTGCGGATTCCGGAGGTGGTAAGTTTTTTTATATTTTTGTTTCAATATTTCTGTATTTCTTTTGGTTTTTTAATCTAGGTTTTGTGTATTCGGATTTTTGGCTTTCAATTTTTTGAAATCGAATTCTTAGTATATTTCTTTTAATCCAGAATTTTTCCTTTTTCACGGTTGGTGCTTTTGGGGGGGATAACGATAGATTTTTATGTTTTTTCGTATGTCGTTTAGCAGAAAAAAGCATTAATTAATATCATAGGCGGGCTTCCCTTCTGATGAGCGGCTTGCCTTGATATTTTTCAATTTATTAAGTTTTTGTCTTCCTTTTTTGTCCTTTTGTTTCTTGTGAGTGTGCGTGTGTGCGCTCGCGTGTCTTTCCAGTTGTATATTTAGTTATTAGGCCTCAAAATATTTTTTACACAACAGATGGTCCACACAGCTAAAAAAGTTGGGAACCTCTGTGCTATGGAATTGGATACAGAATTGAATAGTTTGCATTTGTATCGACGATATTTGTGACCAGTGATCTGGAAAATTAGAACTTGAGTGTATGAGACTCCCGTTATTTACACTCGAGTGATAGAGTTATCTTTTATTAGTAATTTCATGGCAAGAATTTACTTTTTCTCCTTTAAAAAACTCTTTGATATATTTGCCTGCTTTCTCAATAAAATACAGGAATTTTTTAATGAAATAATGTGAATCTCCACAAGTTACTCAAAACTAAAGCATATTGCATGTGCATACCATTCATATTTCTTCCAGTTTCCGATTATTCAGCAATTTTCACAACCAAAGTATAGTTTGCTTAAAGATTAAAATTGTGTAAGGAGCGTAAAGTTGATAACAAGATCATTCATGAGAATAATTTTGTATTAAAATATATATACAGTAATGTATTTTTTATACGTTTCTCATTTATACGTCGTTTCATCACAGCCCCAATTCATTTGTATTCATTGTAATGATAAATTACTTCAATATTCAAGATAAAACATTACGACGTTCTGTGGGTTTTTCTTTACAGTTAGGTTTTCGTTGTTGGCATATCAGTAACAGTTAAAATATACTAAACATACGATATCGTGTCTTACAGCACTTATTAGTTCATATTACAATGTATAATTATGTATAATAGAGTTTAAATGTAAAACCCTTATTATAAAAATATTTAAACTATTGATGATGTAGAAGAAAGTCGAATTTATTTTAATATTTAACACATTGTGAGCCATGTTGTTGCGGACAAAATAACGTGTGGGGCCCGCGAAAATAGTTTTATCTAAGAACATAATAAATACATATTTTTATATTTAAAAAAGTCATGAAATGTGTATAATTCAACAAAATGTTCAATATTATGTCATTTTGTTTATTTTTATTAATTTTTCATTTTTTTGCTTATTTTATGTATATTTCTTTATTTATTACTTATATTTGTATTTATTCATTATTTATGTTTGTAATTATTTATTATGTTTGTATTTTATTGTATTTATATTGACATTTGTGTTTTGTATTGTATTACTTATTTTCCATAATTTCACTTATATTGCTTTGTATTTTATTACCTATTTTTTGTATTATATTGTATACTTCTAATGTATCGTATTACGCTAATATTTGTATTGAAATTTTTATTCCAGACGACTCGTAACATGCTTTACACCTTTTGGGTAATCAAGGTCGGCGTGGGCAATAAAAAAAAATATGATGGCATAGAAATTTATGCAAGATTAGCATTTAAGGTTAGCATTTTAAAAATACCGTGAAAATGGTAGGTGCATTTCAAGAATAAAGAAAGAAAGAAATTTTTATTAATTAAACTATTGTTCATTTTTCTCATATTTTTTTCTGTAGATATCTGGCTAACAAATATAAACAAGAGTGAAGCGCAATTTTATCAAGAACAACGTAAGTCTGAGTAAAACGTACTTTTACCTTACGCGCTAAATAACCCCAGTCTGGGTAAAATGTATTTTTACTCATCCGGTTGATTATGTATTACTAAAAAGAAAACTTCACAGAGCAATTGTTGAGACAGTTGCGCAATGAGAAGAAAAACTGATTAAATATTAGAAATGTTGAATAAAACAAATTATGCAACAGAAAAGGAATAATATTTGGATATGCAACGCTTACATCATACTATTGAAACACATGCAAAACAACTAACCTAATAAATACATAAAATACTTTCGGCATATTTGTATTTGTATGTTCAAAACATATCTGATGAACTTTTTTCGCATTTTTAAATATTCGGATACATTTTTCTTTGAGTTTTTTAATTAATTTAGCTATATTATCAGCTGTAACTCCCAACAGCTGAATACTTATTTTCTTAATTCCATTTCATTGACAAGTAATTTATGACTGGGTTATAAAATACTATCGAAATTCACTATGAGGTTTCTTTATTAAGTTATAAAATTCCACCTGGTGTGCCTTTTCATGATCCGTCTCCAGATAATTCCACGAAAAATCGAAAACACAGATACTGAAAATTTTCAAAAAAGTAAAATTTATCGAATTTAATGTATATTTTTTTCTATGCTGATGTGAAAGAGTGTCTTTCAATAAATGAATATCTCCGTATTCACATTCGCTTTCTATTTTATTTCCCTTTAGTTTCAACCTACTGATGAAGCATTTTATTTATGGCTTATTTCTTAAAAAATCGTCACTTAACAAGCAACACCACCTATCTCAATTTTCTGAAATTCCTAAGAGGAAGAAAATACTCAATTTTTTGCAACCAATAACGAATATTAATTTTTTTCACATGGTTGGAACATGCGGTCTCATGTCTATATCAGATGTTAAAAAAATTCAAAAATATTATTTATTGGTTGCGAAAAATTGAGTATTTTCTTCCTCTTTGGAATTTCAGAAAATTGAGATAGGTGGTGTTGCTTGTTAAGCGACGTTATACTTATTTTATGCTTTTTAAAAACAGCTGAACATTCAAATTTGAGGTTACATTCAAATTTGAAAGGTTACTGCCCTTTAATTTTATCACCAGTTTGCGTTACTCTCCAGGATTCTGAGAACCATCAAACTAACTATAAGCCTTTATCTAAACTACATTAATATTTTAAAATGCAAAATCCTTCTTTTTAATCTGGCTATAAATCGAAGTCTTCCTACTAAATATTGAGTTTGTTGATGGTATTTTTAGGAGTTTGTTCAGAATTATATCTCTCTACATTTTCAAACTCCACAGGACTGAATCATTATACGATCAAAATAAAAAGTTTATTCCTCTCTTGCTCTTAAAAATAAAAGAAACATATTCCAAAAAGATTCCTGGTCAATGACCATTTTCTAGTGACACGCAAAGGTCTATGTGACTCACACAGACCTTGTCATTAAGAGTTTTAGAGCACGCAGGGAGTGATTTCGGAGGAAATGGCACATGCAACTCGTCGTTGAAACAATTTCCAGGGAAAAGCTTCAACCTGCTATCACCCTATCATATCATAAATAAACAGAAACCAACCATAAACGAAATGTTAAGATCAGCTAAGAATTTGTGTGATAAAAATACGCATATGAAGGGGAAATGAAGCTGAAAGCTATTTCTAAGAAACAAAAGGTTTTGTGGATAAACACCTCTAAAATAATGTACAGCGAAACCTCTTTAGTACGTCGCTCAATATTACGGCGTTCTTGTTAGTGCATCATTTTATCTTGATTCAAGTTCATTTCTATTGATTTCATCGTTGGAAAACTCTTTACGGTGTCGCAGAAAATCAAAAGTGCGTCACCTTCTCAGAATTTCTAACACGTGTCATCATGTCACTGGAGCAAAAACTCATAAGGATATGAATTATATTTACAATGATTTAATTAAAATATAACATCAAAAGACATTACAATCAAAACAAGCAGAATTTTTTTCCAAACAAAATCAAAAGTTGAGCATTTCCTTGCTAACTTCCCTGAAAAGGAAGGAAAATCAAGCAGGGCTATTGCAATGATGGTATTACTTTTAATTTATTTCATTTGTAATAAATTGTTCCAAAATATCACAACGTACCTAACAATAAAATTCACGTCTTAATGTTTTATGTTCTGTGATAAAAACACAATGAAGAAAAATGTTTTGTATAGATTCTCAATGCAGGGTTGTTGCAATTAAAGTGCTGTAATTGTCATGAAATATTGTCTAATTATGTTATTTAAAAATTGGAATTTTAATATATGTTCACATTGGCTGACATTATTAGCATAATAATAGGCTAAAAAGATTATGAAATTAAAAAGAATACCTATATCATTATATTTCACGACTAAAGTAAGGAGTTTATCACATTTTGAACCTAAATTCGATAGTACGTTGTTTTGGAACGGAACCATTTTTGGAATCACAAAATCCAAAGATTTTTAATACAATCTTTAGCGTCTTGTATACTTCTTTTAATCGTCATTTCCAACAATTTGATATTTTCGATGTTTTTTGTTTCCAAAAATATCAAGGGTAATCACGAATGTCTTTAAATTCTCTTTCAGATGAACTACACGAAAATCTTTCCCTCAAATCACCATTTCGTAATCCATCGGGAATAAACTAAGATATTACGCTAAAATATGTTGCACATTCGGAAAAAGCTTCGCATAACAAATTATTTATGCAATCAAATGTAATCACAGCTATAAACTAGATGTAGTCATTATTTATTAAGTTTATACATTATAGCGAGTGTTGTATATATATATGCAGCTCTAAAGTTCGAAACTGAAATGCACCTCATCAGGTAAACATTTAAGCATCTAGTTTTTCAGTTAGTTAACAAAAATTGGCACCTTCCGGATCCTAACTCTCCATCGGAAAACACCACAGTAAAATTTACTAGATGGACATGATGCTCTGTATTGCTCTTTCAGAACAGAATCTCTGTTAAAATTATCACAATTAAAGAATGTGCAAGACAAAACACTTCGTAAAATATGGCAAATAATTCAAAGCAAAATAAAGTTTCGTAACTGAATATAAAATTAAGTGGAAAGAAGTATTTCTTAGATGAAAATTAAAAGTTACTAATATCATATACGATGCTAGAGGGCTATTTGTTAACACAGCATTTGAACCAGATAGTTCATTGTAATATCTTGTTAAATTATTTGAGTGGAAAATCAAGGCTTTAAATTTTATAGAAGGGATAAATGGAAATTAGACAGAGTAAATATAAGCCAGTCTTCTCAAATAACTGAATCAATCAGCTCGTTTTAAATTTTTATTTCAGTCTGATTAAGGAAAGTCTGGCCTTCAAAATTTTTGTAGGCAGAGTCGAACCGCTATTAATGCCTTATTAATGTTTGAGCTGTTTAACTCATTCTGATATAGTACTGAAAATAAAATTTTTTAAATATAGTCATACTGCAACACAATATTTATTATTGAAAAATAGTTTGGAAATTATTTCAAATATAGAAATTTTCTCATCAGAAAATGAAAAAAGGTGTCAGAAAGAGACAACAGATTCAGTATCAGCATTAAACAGTGGTACTTTTTACTGAAATTCGAGAAATTATTTTTGCTTTAGATTAAGATTAGAAGAAGTGAATTAAAAAGAATTTCAAAGTTTAAATATGATCTTCTGTGTAGATTCAGAGATGCATATCTTCTAGGTAAATTAATTAATAGGTTATTGATTTCATTTTATAAAAATAATAAAGAATTAATTCTTATGTCTTATAATGCTTCATGTTGAATAATAATCTATAATAATTGTGATAATGCTTCCTAATAAATAAAAAATCAAAATATTTATTTTTTGATAATAAAAAAAGTTCTAAAAAAAATACTTAACTACCGTTGACGAAGAAATTTCTTCTTCGCTTATGAGTGTACAATAAAAGAAGGGAAAGTGGACTTAGTAATAATCTGTGATGTTTCTACCATCTGTAACATACATGAAACAAGGAAATGACAGGAAGGAGAACAGCAGTTTCTTCTTTATTTCTTATGTGAGTATTGTTCTGTGGATCGTGCTCCATTTCGTGCAAGCTTGTCAATCACCTAGCATACACACAATCAGGTTTACGTGTGGACAACAGCTTCCTAACGACTAGGTTTATGAGCAGAACTGATTAAAGTTAATAACAAAACAGAAAGAACAATAAATATTTTGCTGTTACAAGAAAAAGATAAATATTCCGGGAAATTAAGATAGCCATTTAATGTATATTCTAGGTATCTTCTTATTCGTTCTTTCCTTTACATAGAATATTGTACTTATAACGAATCCAGATCAGACTAGTTTTGGAATAAATTTAGTAAAAAGTGTTTTTTGAAACAAACTTACTAAAAAGCAGAATTTTTTATTATAATAATTTTCTACTTTTTAGTTTTCAATTTATAATTCATTATTAAAAAATATTATTTAATCTTGAAATTATTTTTTCTCAAAATCACTACCAGGTGGCACCACTGGTATGAAATCAAAATTTAATTATATAAATCGAATAACTTAAAATTATGTTCTGAAAATATTAAAACAGCGTACTGTCAACGAGAACACACAAGTGGGAAAAATTTCAGAACTCTAGCGCATCAGGAAGCAAGTGAAAAATCGATTACAAAATTCCATCCTTACGAACATGAAACAAGTCAAGTTAAATAAAAGTGTACAAAAACGAGTCTTTTAAATCAAATTAACAGGTTGCCTTTTAAAATTTTAGACTAGACCACCTCGGCCTTTTCAAACATAAAAGACGTTCTTTAAAAATTAATGTATCTAAGAAAAGAACATATATTAATCCAAAAACCGCGCATGCTATAATATTTCACCAGATATTCCATATTGATCTGCAGTTATGTATCAGAACTGGTGCATTTTGTTCATCATCCTATGCTTCATATGCATTCTTCTTTGGATGCAGAGGGGGGGTGCAGTGACTTGGTGACAGACCAGACTTCAGTTGTGGTTCGAGAGCCGATTTAACCCTAGATCCACCCCGTATGCTGCTCTCGTTATATCTATCATTGCCAAATGTAATTTAGTTATATTAGCGTCTCGTTTTGAAACAACACGAGGGCTAGTTTCCGACATCTCGGACAGCACCTGGGCTGGCATCCCCCTCTGCAAGCTACCGCACCACACCGACGGGATGGCGTTTGACCTACCACGTATGATTTAACGTGCAACAGGCTCAACACACAGCGGATCTTCGGTGGAATCGGGTTTCGAACCTGGAACTCACCGGCCCCGAGGCTGAAACCTTACCACTAGGCCACCGCGGCCTTTCGTTGACAAGCTTCCTCTCCTGTTAGGGTGTGACAGTTTGGAGAGGAGGTGCCAGCTGAGGTATCGTTCTGATCGTCTATCAAAATTACGAGAATCATCCCAAAATAACGCTCGTGTAGCTTCAAAACGGGACGTTAATCAAACTAAACTAAGCTTAACAGCTTTTCTTATATTTGATTTTATATGCTAATATATTACAAAAACACAGAAGTCAATGGTCAGCTAAATTCACGATTGTAATCGTTTTCGCAGGGAAAATCGAGTTCACTTTCTTTCATTAATATCAAGTAAAGCACTTTTTTATACGGCGGGAAATAATTGCATCATTTAAATATTACGGATAACTGTGATTGAAAAATTCATTGAAAACAGAAGATACTTTAACTTCGCTTTACAAAAGTAAAAATATGAACAGTGACTTTACGAAAGATAAACTCCTCTTTTCAAATATTTTTTTCTCTAACTTTATATAGTTCAGATTTTTTCAATTGCACTAATTAGATGCATAACTTTTAATCTCATTTAATATTTATTACAACTTACTAAAATAAATACTCTAAAGATTTTTTTATAATATAAATGTTGTTTCCCTTCTGGGTTTAGAGTTGCTCAAAAGTATGAAAAGCAAATCATATATATAAATCACTCGAAATATCCCCCTCGACTTTCTCATAAATATATTTACGAGTTTTCTGATTTGCTTATTTTGGTTTCACAGAACTTCGGTGGTGAAGGTTCACTTCCGTTTTCCAGTAACCCTCCAAATTAAGCGATCGCCAAACCCAATTGGATTCCATATCAAGCGCCAAGTTCAACTCGGTTCTTTCCGGAGTACAAAAAACGCCAAAAAGAGCGATAAAAAATAATTATGGCAACCTTTTCACAAAATTAGGCTCTTATTTTAAGTGAACATTGACGGGGATAACAGCCTTTGTTGTTTCAAATCCCATAACTCTTTAATTCAAATAAACATTGAGAGCTACAACGATAGGAACATGAAATTTAATATTTTCAAAGTGTCCGTAAGCATAACATTAGAAAACTCTACTTAAAACATAAATTAATATCTTCAAACAGAGTGTTGAAATTTTGAAGATTCCCAGTGACTTAACATTATGACCGGAAGTTGATGGGTAAGGCGGAAGTACTACTTTACCGCAAATAAACAAAACAGAAAACTTTTCCACACAATTTAGTGCATTTTGTGTTCAGCTTCGTAGTATACTGAAGAGAATCGTGTATGTATTTTAAAACAGTACCTCTAACCGTGGACCAATTTCAAAATTTGATGCTGGTTTACAACTTTGGTATCAGACCACATTCCAACCTTTATTTATCTAACTACAGTAATAACAGCTTGTAGTAATCACAGGAACGGATCTCCTGTATCTAAATACATAGAAAATCCGCCGGTTCTGGTGATCAACAATTCGCTTTTAGTTATCGGTTTCGATGAGATGACACTACAGAACATGGGGACAATGACGATGAAGATAGTCCAGAAGAGAAATCACCATCAACCCAAGAAACTCTGCAAGCCTTTCGTACTTTAAAATCAGTCTAATAGAGCGTCAAATCTTTTGATGAGCATTATTCATGTGAACGGTTATCGAACGAATATGTGAATCCTCAGAAAAACAGGTTACTCTCGATAATTTTTTTAAGAAAGCTTAAAAAGTTAAATGCGCACGAATTTTTTCCCCAATTTATATCGATTTTTTCCCTTATTAAAACGAATGAGTACACACCAGCAATGTTGTGTGGCCTGTTTTTTCTGCTATCTTTGTATACCTATAGATTTGTATTATTTTTAAGGCATCTTGGATGTACTGATCATTCGGATGTAATGATCACTTTGGCTTCAGGCAACTTGCCAACGGAACTCAATCTCCCATTTATGATCAAAATTGTAAACCAAGCATCAAATTAATTAAAAAAGATGAAGTATTGATTGCTAATTTGTTTGCAGATCTGGACACTTCTACAGACCATATTATTACCTTTCCTGATACCCTATTTTTTCGAAATAATTTTTGTGAAATTCATCTTTCAGATTTTAATTTCCAAAATAAAGCTCATCCTGTTTTCCTGATCAAGGACCTCTTTGAAGAAGCTGTATCGAAAAAATTTTATGACTATCATATCATTGCTATGGATGCATCCAAATCACATTCTTTCACTTCTATCGCCGGTATATCTAACCTGCAATCTTTTGTTTATAGAATCCACCCCATCAATTCCATCTTTACGTCGGAAGCCTTGGCAATTTGTCAAGCCCTTGATCAACTTTCAGACACAGATAAAAACTTATTATTGCTGACAGACAGCTATTCAGTTCTTCAAGCTTTAAAATGCCTTACAATCAAATCTCCAAAGGTCATTCAAAGATTAGCTGGCAAAATTCTTGTTAGGAAAAATCTTAATCAAAAAATATGTTTGGTGTGGACTCCAGGGCATTCACTAATCCATTGGAATGAAAAGGCGGATTTACTCGCAAAAGCGGTCACGGAGTCCCACCCATTAATAGAGTGGATTGCTTCTGAAGATATAATTTCTCATTTTCAGACAGTTTCTCTTCAAAAAACGAACCATTCCTTTCAAAACAGCAAATATCAAGAATCTATCGGCGATATTCCCACCATGTTAACTCTTACTCCTTGGCTCAAAAATAGAAGAGAGGACGTCATTATTGCACGACTTTTAACTCGGATGATTATTACTCCGGCATTATTGCATAGATTTGGTCTGCACAATAACCCTCGTTGTCAAATTTGCAATCGTGACAATAACATTGAACACATTATTTTGTTCTGTTCCAAATATTCAAATCATAGGTCAATCCTCTGTGCAAAACTTAATTTTGATCTTCAATTGTGTTCGCTTTTAAAAGCCTTTTTTCAAAACGCTGTTTCTAATAAGCGGCATCTTAGGATTCTTCTCCAATCCCTGAAGTCTTTTGACATTTATTGAGTGCATCCGTTTTGACATTTATTGTGTGCATCGTTTTTGACATTTATTGAGTGCATCGTTTTCGACATTTATTGAGTGCATCGTTTTGGACATTTATTGAGTGCATCATTTTGGCATTAGGGGATAACGGCCTTTGTTGCTAAAAATCCCATCTCTTCACATTTCAATCAATCAATCAATCAAATCACTTTAGCTTTGACCCAAAGTGATCGCTACAAGCGACGTCCACTGTAGATGAGGTTTTTGAATTATCGGATTTACACACACATGAATAAACAGATCGACAGACAGTCAACTCATTGACAGATACCGCAATTCTAAATTATACTTGTTTTATTTGTACTCCTTGGGATCTCTTCAGTGAATAAGTGTCCATTTTGCAATTTTATTATTTAAAAAAATGCACTAAAAATATAGCCAAGATGATTACAATGGAGAGTCAGCAATAAGCGTCTTTGTTATATTAACACCCAAAGCAAAAAGAGGAGGGGACAAATACCCACAATTCCCAGGGAAGCAATTATATTATTGCATCTAATTTGTTAAATAAACACATTCTCGAAATGAGGCTCGGGATTCTTTTTTACCAACATGCTCTCTAACAGTCAACACAAAGTAAAAAAAGAAAAGAAAATTAGATGGAATCGGGCTTAATTTAAATTCTCAACATTTGTGCCCGCAAAAATATTTATCATCTGTATTTGCAGCAAAGTGCAATGACAGTTGCTCCGGTTGGTAGCAAGAATAATTTATTTGCTTTTGATTTTGAAAAATGTGTCCTCTTTTCCTTCAGAGAAAACGAGACAGCAAAAGAAAATTAGATAAGAAGATGGCACCACATTATAGTCTTTTTTTTCGGACGCTATGTCACCGCCTTCTGCAGCAAAGTTACAGAGGTTGATGGTTCTTTGTAGGAAGAAAAGACTAGTATCATATTTTAGGAGAAGATAGCAGAAGGGATTTCAGTGACTCGATAGCCGTCAAATAATACAGAAAATTGATTGATTGCTCTTTCATAGTTCTAGGAAAGTGTCAATTTCCTAAAAAGCATTTTTTTTATTGTCTTGCGTCATTTTTGTTATGTTGAACATTCAATGGTTTAAATTATCGAACTTATATTTTTATTTTCTAAAATGAAGGAGTAGCTGTCAAGTAATCATCCTCAAAAAGGAGACATAAAGTTACTATTATCACCCCTTATTAAACGGCTACGCCCGGGATAGAACAAATTCTTTCTTTATGCATTATAATTAATTTTATTAATCCAGTTATTAAAAATTTATTGCAAGGTGGCCACATACAATATTTTTAGTTGTTGGATATTATTAATTGCATATCCATCCTCGCCAGGTAGAAGCCTGAGCAGATACTGTAAGGCTTCGTACGAAATGTGCATCTCGCAATTATTCTTATCTCGTTACTACTCAAATATTTGCATTATTACACTCTGTCACAGCTTGTACTGCTCAGTCGGAAATAAGAATATTTGTATCGTTATTTTAAGTTAATTTAAATAATGATTGTTATCTAAGATTTTGTCAAAATCCTTTCCTTTTCTTAATTATACATCTTATAAATAATTACTTTTGAAAGTTGAAAATAGCACAAACCTAAAAATGGACCCCAGATTAGTTTGTTTAGTTTAATTTAGTTATGTTAACGCCCCGTTTTGAAGCAACATGAACTATAATGGACCCCAGAATAGCAGGTGCAAAATTTATTTCGCTGCTGTCCACCGTTTCGGAGGAGTGACCAGTGGCGTAGCGAGAATAAATGTCACCCGAAGCATAATTTGATTTTTTGCCCCCAAATCGTCATCAGTGGCTTAGCAAGGGTAAATGGCTTTCGGAGTATGGTATTATTTCCTCGCCCCTTCAACATATTTGGCTTAAAAATACATTACAAATGGACTAATGTTTTGTCTCCATGACGCCCCTTAAAACTGATGCCCGGGACATCTATAACTTACCTCCACCTCCACCCGCTTCGACTCTGCTAGTCACAGTTACATACATAGAGTCAGGCATATGTATTTTCTGTTTTATATTATGGATGTTTATAACTGAAAGAACTGTAAACACATATATTGTTAAAATTTTACAATAAAAAGTGATTAGGACTATCTGATCGATTCTATCAATATCTTTAAATGTTTTCGCTAGATTTTTAAATCAGCTCAAAATTCCATATTAACCCTTAAAATCACAGTGTTGCCTTTCAGCAACATAACAATTTTTTTCTAAAATCTTAAGAATAAGACTGAAGCTCTAATGCCTGTTGTTGCCAATAGGATACATATTGAAAATTTTATTAAGTCAATTTACAACAAAAAGATGGCAGCCTGAGTGCTGATAAAAAAATAAAAATAAATTGATGTTTTTCACTTGAGGCTGCATCTTTTTAGCCTTGTTTGTACGCTTGAGAATTCCATATTTTATTTTACAATGTTAAAGGAAATTCTTTATCCGTATTATTATTTATTAAAATTCATTTGTATTGGACATTATAGAATTTTATCAAGGAATTTTTTTTCTGAAATAAAATTCAGTGTTGTCAATTGATAACAAACTGTTTTTTAGCCATAAACCATAGTTAAAACAAAATAGGATTTTTTTAAATTACTTTGCCCATGTTTTATTCAAGAAATGAAAGTAAAAAATATTACAAAATCAATTTTTT